>VXAD01011327.1:199104-337518 GCA_013399195.1 Dicrurus megarhynchus | reverse complement strand
CCTTCCCTTCCCTTCCCTCAACAACCACAGCCTTGATATTTCACCATTTACTTTCTCTTACTGGATTTTTTTTCATAGTCATCCTCCCCTTACAGAGAAATATACAGATTTTTTTTCTCAATGCTGAAACCAACCCAGGAGTTTATAAGATATTGTAATGACATTTTCCTAAATTGGAACTGGACTACACTTTCTGGAATCTCCTCCTCCCTCAGAACTACATTAAAGGGATGGAAATGAGTCACTTTATTTTATATTTATGGTCTATACTGACTTTATAAGCAGAGAGGATCATCAGTCTCAGGCTCCAATTCTGAATGTTCAGTGATGCATCAGTTGGATCAGCAATGAATTCTGACTTATGAGATGAAGCCAACCCAAAGCTGATTTATCTGCTTGTGCAGATCTTTTACAACTAACTATTCTCCAAGCACATCTTTAGTGAATACTCCAGGCACTGAATATTTATATCCTGGAGTTCACTCATGGTCTCTTTGTTCACAGCAGAAAACTCGGTTTCCCAGAGAGGAGAACCACATTTCTCACTGGGCTGATGAGAGGAACATCTGAGAAAGGTCTGGGGGTTCAGGGAAGAGCTTCATTTTACAGGTTTCCACAGGGAGCATCAGTTCTCAGAATATATCTTTAGTTCCTGCTTATCTGGCATTATTTGAAGCATATATGAAAGTCGATTTTCACATCAGCATGCAAAAACTGTAACGTAGAGAATTAAGTACTTTCCAAGACCCTGATTATTTACAATGCCTTTCTCTTTCTAAGTTAAGAAAAAAAAAATTCTCTCTGTAAAGAAAACTGCTCTGTTCACAACCCAAGAGTAGCTGGTTTCTATAGTGATTTCGATTCTTCCCTAGCCAAAATACAAGGAGACACTTGTAGATTTAGGTTTGCCGAAAAAATAAATAAATAGAAGAGACAAAATACTACACTGGGATATTTTTGTTATTTTTCATTATCTTCTGTTTTAGGTTTCATCCTTTTCTTTAAAATACATATATATATTTTTAAAGGAGCAAAACCAAATAAAAATAAAGAAAAACAGGTATTTCTTTTCAAAACCTTTAACTCAAAATTATCAGACATAAGGTAAAAAAATCTTACCTTGAAAGTTCTTCTAGTTTAGATTTAGCAAATTCAAGGCTTTTTCTCTCAACGTGTTCGTGTGGTGTGTGAGCCAAAAGTTCATGAAGTGTTATAATGTATCTGGGAATCTTGAAACCAATACGGTATAACATCAGTAAATCCATATATACCTTCCCTCAATTTTAATAGATTATGAGCATGTAAATTTCTTTTGACATTGAAAATACCAGGTGACCTGTCTGCGTTCAGATAAAATTCACATTGCACAAAAGGAGATTGAAGAATGTCCAGGATTTGACTATTAAAGGCTACAGGGTAACAAGGACCCTTCAGAGCTTTTAACCAAAGTAAGAAGGACCCTTCAGAGCTTTTAACCAGAACCAAGTGAGGGTACAGCACAACTTGTCTGACACAACAAGAATTATGTAGGAGGAGAGGCAACATTATGCTCAAGTGGAAAGTCATCAGCAATGACATAATAACATTCCTCATCACACAGGAACAGGACCATCTCTTCCCCTCCCTTGACCTGGTTTCAACTCAACCCAAAAAACCCCACATCCATAAAAACTTTAAAATATAGCACCTCAAAAATTAAAAAAGTATTGTTGCAGGTGCTAATGGCTCCTTGGGCTAATATGAATAACTAGCAGTAACATATGTGTCACTGATGCCCCTTTTAAAGTTTTTTTCTCTGTCTGGGCTGCCAATAACTGAACAAACTGAGGGGTTTCACTATTCCTCTGATGAGTGAAATGTCAGGTTAAATGAAAAAGACACAAAATCATCAGGCCACTGCTTCACAGACATCTTAAAACAGCTGCTAATGTCTAATCCAGGCAGATCACAGTGAAATATTGGGAGGGTAAGTACAGTTTTCAAAACTTTTGCAGTTTATTTTTCATTTTCTAAAGACCAAGTCACTTGGAAACAAAGTGGGGAGAAAGATACAAAATGTATTCCTAGTAAAATGCTTATGGCTGCTCCAAGTTGCTGGATGTCATCTCTCTCTGGACTTCTGTAATCAGAGGTCCTAAGTCAAGGAACTGCTCCTTGGCAATTTTCCTTGCTGCTATCCTCATCCCACACTCCCTTCAACATTCGTAAGACTCTGAACAAAGATGAGCCAGCATAGCTGGGGAAGAGATCTCTGCAGGCAGAGTTTTGGTGTAACAATAAAATAAATTAAACTGAACTAATTTGCAGGAGAGTATTTCTAGTTAAGCAAGAAGAGCCTTCAATCGATTGTAGTATCAGTAACATAAAATGAAAAGTAAAACCAAATATGTGCAAGAAATACTCAGGGACTACCTGAAACATGGGGTAGGTAAGGAAAGTTTCCAGCATTCGGCCCTCACATGCTGGGTTGGCTTCATATTGCTTCAAGAGTTTGTCAAAATCTCTGTTTTGCTTACAGTTTGCCAGTACTTGTAGGCTATATTGATGATTCCGAACAAATTCTTGATATATGTTCAGCATTGGCAGCAGAATGTCAAATAAGTCAGCTAGAAGAAGCAGAGAAATCACTTTTTTCCCCCGAGTTACCCATCTATTGAAATACATTTTTAAAGAAAGTAGTGTTTCCTCTGGAAGTGAATTACTATAATTAGTTCTGTTTCCAATATACTGACAATTCAGAAACATTAAACATAGCTCGTTCACCTGCCCAATGATGGTTGTTCTGATTATCTTATAGTCAGACAGTATTACCAAAAATATAAATCTAATCAATGCTTAGGGCAGAGCAATTCTCAAATACAGACCATTACTGCCCACATGGGATTCCCACTATACCTGATCTTGTGGTTTTAATTCTGCAAATGCATTCCCTTCAAAAAGGACTTTTAAGAAGTCATGTCTTTAAAAAATAAAAATCTCTACTGAATTTTCAAAAACAAATATGAAAATTACACCCCCATAGAAAATAAAGTAACTTACCTAGAATTAAGGTAGGCCAGTTAGCTATTCTTGCTTTTAAGCCCTGGTGAAATATCTCATGAAGAAACATTATTGTTTCACTGAAAAACAAGTATTTAAACAAACAAAAAGACAATTCTGGTTTTATTTTCTGATTAGTAATTCACAGAGAAACATCTCTTCCTCTTTTGCACTTTGCTAGAAAAAAAAAAACAGAAGACGGTTCTTGTTATGGAAATAAGTGCTTCCTTTCATTGCATTGTTTAAAAATACTGGCTCAGTGCTTCCAAAAAACCACATAGTATTTGGTGTAGAAATATTCTAACATTGTATTCGTATTCTAACAAGGAAAAGGAAACCTGCCTCATGACTAAGAACATATTCTCTTTCTTAGAAGTTTGGGGCAGACTTGGATGAAATCCCAATCCTCTATCTAATGTTCAATGCCTCCGGGGTTACTGGAACATGCTCATTACAAAAGCATTTGGATGCCTAATGAAAGAACAATTCTTTTTTTGCAGGATATGAAAAGACAAGTGAGAGGGAAGGAGACTCCTTAGGCAGGACAACAGAAAATAGAAGCTTTGACATACTCATCCTCAGGGTCTTATAGGGATCATATGAGGCCACTAAGTCCACTTTTGCTCTCTTAAGAGAAAAAAGAAACAGGAAAGGTGACAAACAGGAAAGGTGACAGAGAATTATGAGAACTGCCCCAAGAGGCACCATCTGTCCTTTTTTGACTCTGGCAGAGGAAGACAGAGGATGTAGGAAGGTAAAGAGGGCGTGCTGGTTTCAAACAGCATCACCTGCAGCACCTTTGCCTGTCACCCCTGGAAATGTGGTCTGGCTCAGTGACACCACCTGCACCAGAGCCAAAACAAGGGCCAGGCCTCTCTACTGTCAGCTGAACCAGAATGGGGAGGAGCAGTCAGGGAAACCCACAAAAAACCCCTAAATATAACACCACAACAAACTCCCAAACCAAAAAAGAAACCCCAAATAAACCCCCCATACCTGTTGAGGAAAATGCTACTGACATCGTCGTGACTGATGGGCGGCTTCTTGGAGCTCGCTGCCATCCTCAGGGGCCGCAGGAAACAGTTCACCAGCACATAAAGCTGGTGCACATACTCAGACTCAGCCTCCACCATGTTGAAAACTATCTGGTTCCTCTTCCTCATGCTCTCTGCATGAGGAGAACAAATATAATCTTGGACAATAGTTTTCCATTTTCTTCTGCATAACCAGCCCCGCATAAAGCTCTGAACCTATAAAGGGATCAAGCAGAAAAAGGAAATAAGAAAAAAAACCACATTACATGACTTATCATAAGCTCTTCACTGTACAAATAACCCTCAAAATTAAAAGTCTTTGGTTAAAAATAAAAATGCTCACTTCTTGATATATAATTGTTCTGTAATTAATTTTATTTTTTACATTTCTATTTGTTAAGGGTCATAATTGTTGCCAGGAAACAGACTGCAAAGACATGGCATACATACAAGGGAATCTTTCACTGCAAGCTCGAGTGTTGTCCCCTTCCCATCAGCACAACGAGGGTGTGCAGTTCCTTCTTCCTCCCCTTACACACTTCTCTTACACCCCAAAGGTATCCTGCAATACTTCCAGGTAACACATTCCAACACAGACTCAATATCGTTATTGGCAGAATTCTTAAATAATTTCTTAAACTCAGTTTGCTTTCCATTTTGAGCAGATAACACTTGGCATTTAAAGCTATGTATCAATATAACGCTTGGTATCAGACACCAAGGCAACAAACATGTTATTCAAAATGACAGATTTTTGGCATTCTTAAAAAGCACCTCTATGTCAAGGGAAAATCTAACTAAGCACAATATCTATTGAAGTTGCAAGTGGATTAAAGATTACAGAAGAGGTCTACATCTGGTCACAGGAAATTTCATTATGTCTGTGCCCTGATCCTGATGTGAAGATCATTCATCTTGAAAGAGAAGTGCAAAATTTCACTGGTATCAGTTTACCCTGAAAAAATACCTTGGGAAAAAAAGGGCCCCAACTGTCAAAATGACCAAGGTGAAGAATGCAGTGATTTACACACAGATCCAAAGCTCTCTTGCTCCTAAAAGGGGCATTTCCAGCTTCTATGACAATGGTTAAAGGAAAACTCCCACCAAGTTACCAGCTCAGTACTGACCCTGGCTCAGACTGCACACCCCAGGAAAAGACAGAAACTAGACACATTCCATAAAGGATATTACGCAAATACATCATGGGATAAAATGTGGCACTAAAATGTATATAATTAAAGAGGTTTAAGTAGGGGCTGGGCAAAGGAAGACTTGCTATTTGACAGTACTTGAAAAAAAAAGTAAAACTAGACAGAGTAAAATACAGAAGTACACCCCTTATCCCACCCTTCTCCCTTTAAGCACAAAAGACTTCATGTTTACCTTCTTAATTTTTTTAATATCTGGATCTTCATCTTCCTGGTTGCCTTGATAAGGTCGCATCTTTTCCTTTGTTTTATTCAGCGCTACAATCTGACAAACCAAACATTTATGAAATGTTTCCTCAAGTTAATGAAACCCTTAGCTGGAGAACTAAGAGAACAGTAATTTCCCCTTCCCCCAGCCCGTGGAAGGGGCACAGAATGACAAGTACACGTTTGCTGACAGGGACTGGAGCACTTCTCAGGCCATTACAGATCTCTGTCCAGCTGGAAGGGGGACCAGGAATGAGCAGGTTCTCCCCCCAAAACCAACTGCGCCCTTTGGGCTTTATCAGCTCAGGACTGCAACAAGGTTTTTAACAGCATCCCGTGAATCAGAGCAGTCTGGAACAGTTCTTAACACTATCACAACCAAAGGCCCCGTGCCGGGATCAAACTGAAACCTGAAGGCAGGGAGGAAATAATGCCATCAGTAGCACCCATTCTGCAAAGCAACGTGTCATCCTAAACCCTCTGACAAGAAAAGTAATCCAATCAGCTTAACAGGCCCCAATATTTCTAAGAAAATTGTTTATCCAAGGAGTCACTGGGGGCCCATTACATATTAACCTCACCGGGTTCTGGCACTTTCACAAAGTACCACAGAAATATTGAATACCACTGCAATGCACACAGCAAAATGCTGCAATCCAGTGATTGCCTGGTGGGTCTGGAACACACCTCTGACTTCAGCCTCTCGATCTCCGTGTCCTGGTCCTCCAGCTGGTGCCGGAGCTGGTTGGCTGCGACCTTCTCCGTCTCCACAATCTGCACCAGGTGGATGTACTTCTGCATCAGCACCTCCCGCTCAATCAGGATGTCTGAGTAGCTGGCAGGGAAAGCTCAGGTCAGTAAAAACAGCCAGATATCGGTCTTCATCGCCCCTTATGAGACATGGACAGATAAACACAGCCCCAACGACAAGGAGGCTGCAAAGCCATGTTTGTTTGGCTGAAGCTGTAACTTAAACCATAAACCAACCAAATCATAACCACCAAACCATCAGAACTGAGAGAGTTTAATATCCTTTTTAGACACAGGTGCTACAGTACCCAGTTTCACAGCATCCAGTTACTGAGAGCAAGACAACTGCACTTTTTATGGGCTTCTAATTCTCACACGAAGCCCAAGAATTCTATAAATCCAATTTGGTTTATTTATTTTAAGGTCTTTTTCCCATCTTTTGTGAGGACTTGGGGGAGCATGTAGCACTTCATGAGAACTGATGCTCTCCATCTGCCAAATCTCTTTATGGAAGAATTCCCATCAAAACTGTAATTTTAGTATGCTAACACATTTTATTCTTTAGGCCATTTTAAGATTACTGATGGAAATGCCTTTAATCTAGTCAGTATCAGGAACTATGGTATCAGTCTCTCTTTTAGCTCTTGGGCAGCTTTTTCCTGAAAAGGGACACTATCCCTAGTGCAACTAGATGCCACAGTCAGAGCACCATGTCAGAAGTGCTTCTCAGCTTCAGGCAGAGGAGAAATCAGTTTCTCCCTATGCAGCATCTTCACCAGTCTGACCCTGCAGCAACAAAATCAAAACACTTCTCTGCCTCTTACCGCAGGTTTCAGGAAGGCTCTTCCTCTGAGAGTTGCGTAAATTTACAAGATAAAGACCAATCAAACACAGCAAAATGGAGGCCCTAAATTTTTGACAAGGGATCCCACACTATTTTATATGACATCTTTTTCCACTGCTGAGTTTGAGCACCGGATTTAACAGAAGGAATTTTTGGATTGCAAATCTCTTCCTTTTAAATTTCTTCCCACTTGTTATAGCACTCATAAAACAATGAACATTTGCTATTAAATACTGTGACACTTTTAAAATTGCAATAATGTGCATCCTCTATAGTGTGGTTTTTCTGTAAATATTTACTTGTATTTCAATCAGTGTTAGTGCTCTTATGCACTGGAGGTGGCCAATATTAAGCACAGCTATTGAATTCAACACCTAACGTGGAAAACAAGCTTTGATTTAAAATAATTAGAGTAAGTTCCCACAGCTATCATAAAGTAAAAGTTTCTCCTCCTTGTACAGATTATAAAAACAGTAAGAAGTGAATTTAATTCTATTACATTTGCTGTTATATTCTGACTACTGCAGAAGGAAACAATACACTGGAAAAAGGAAGGTCAGGGCACCTCTTCCAAGAAGTAAAAAACATACATAAACAAATCTGTCATGAAGCAATCTACTTATCACTTAGCTCTGCAATAACAGCAATGAAGTATGAGATTAGCTCTTTAAAAGTTTTCAATAATAATTTGTTTCGTGTTGCAAGAATTCTGGTGGTTTTTTCGGAGACCAGAGTACTTCATCTCTTTGCACCCTAAAAAGGCATTTGTACATTCTAAAAAGTGTCTGAGTTAAAAATGCAGTTAGCACTAATTGTTTTGCAATTTTATGAAGATAAAAATGTATGTAACACATGTAATAAAAAGCTTTATTTGATTTCAATTTAATATAAATACTCTTTCCTACCTAAAACCAAATCCAGACAGGTAAAATGCCCTCTTTTTCTATTTATCCTTTTCTAAATGTTCCTAAAGTTTTGATACCCATTGTTTCCAATACAGAATTTGACAGGTTTCACTTTGGTTTTATTGAAACTGAGGAAAATAGTAGGAAAATACTAGGACACAGAGTCACAAAGGATGAACTGCTGACACAGGACCCAAGATATTGTTACATACACAGTGCTTTTCTTTCACTTCTTTGTTTCCTCCTTTAAGGGAAGAAACTTTATATATCTTTTTCAGATTCTTTAAATGCATTAAGCTGGACTTCCACAGCTTTGTTTTACTGGGGAACAAGAAACTTTGCTCTGGAAGACTGAAGTTTTTGTTCTTTTGAGATGCTCTTAGAGCAATTCACCAGGGTGGCTTTGGCTGTCTAAAATGTGAGGCTCAGCCTGAAACCAAACATCATCTCCTTCACTCCCATAATTAGCAGTATGAAGAAAAGTTAATTTAAAAAGTCTGTGTACACCTAGACTAACTTAGAATAGGCTAAATCCATTTTCCTTCCCAAAACTACTGCTGGGAAAGGAAAAATCAGAGGCTTTTGGCATAAACTTCACATACTTCCAACAGCCCTTTCCATCCATCTCTCTGCATGCCTGCGTAGAGATCACGATGTCCAAATGTGTTAGCCTGAATATCCAGAGTAATCCCAGGACCCTTACAAGAGGACAGGGTTTCAATACTGACAAGAACACACATGTATAAAAAATCCTTGTCAGAGAAAATGGTACCAAAATGTTCAGATGTCAAAGGAACACAAAAAATACATAAAGCAACTTGTAAGCAGCCAGCCTCGATCTGGTTCTCTGTCTGGGGTCTCATTTAATAGAAAGAAACAACTGCTGCAGACCAGAGCTTACATGAATTTGTATTAATACTTTATTGAAAGAAGCAATTCTGTAACGTGTGTTATAGATAAAACATCCTGAAAGCTTAGGCTGAACCTATCTCCTACCACCATCTGTAGAGACAATGCTCAAACCAGGTATTTCAAGCAGCTCTGATTTCAAGCACCACCTACCACACGGAGAGAGGAAGAAATGAACCAAGTCCTGAGAAAAACTGTTGCACCATTTAGACTGACATGCTCAGAAAACATAGGAAAACTGGAGAAAGTTTTAACCACAGCCTTATTATTAAAGTCTCCTTGCTCTGGCAAGGATAGAAGTCCCAGTAGTGCTACCAGCCAATATATTTGAGTTTTGTCCTGAACGGAGAGCAGAGTTATGGTTCATTGGAGCACTCCATGCTAATTGCACTAAAGCTGCTCAGGCTGCTGGAAGAACCCGGCATTGGGTCTGGCCACATCAAATCACCCTCTTGAAAAGCAGAATGCACAACCTCATTCACTCGTTATGAAAACCAGGCTCTGGCTGTCTGGAAGGCAGAAGAAATTGCCTGCATCTGTCTCCACACCCACCTCGAGCAGCTGTAGGACTCCTTAATAGAGGAGAAACAGCCTCCAGATGGGTTTTAAAGCCTGATGGCACAGTCACAGCCACAGCAGGGATGGGAACAGTAAAAGCTGCAGTAGAACATAACCAATCCTTCCCTGTGACTCTAAGCAAGGTGCCTCGGGAGACCACCAGTGCACAGAAACCACTGCCTTTAATGACCTCCTGTGCGATCCAGGGTTCCGAGGGATCCAGTGGCTGCCAGAGCCACAGGACACCATGAGAACTCCACACCCCAAACGAGTTTTACTACATGACTACTTTTAACTGGAATAAAGAGCCTTTGGAAGGGCAGACCCAACAAGCAAAGCACCCAAACCATGGCTGTGGGGAATGGCTCACTCAGGAGCATGGGTGTGCAGGGAGGGAACACTACCCTCTCATGTAGGATGGAGATGGTGCTGAAAGCACCTCTTGTCAGCCAGTGTGTCACCCATCAGACTCCGAGCCCACACCAAAACCATCTGCTTCCATGGTCCTGGCACTCCAGCCAGGAAAACCTGACCGTAGGAATTTATCCGCAAACAAACTGGAGGAGAATGGCACCTCGTCCCACTGTGCAAAACTGAGACAGAACTTAAAGCATAACCAACCATGAATCACAGAATCACAGCATGGGTTGGGTTGGAGCAACCTTAAAGCCCATCCTGTGCCACCCCTGCCATGGCAGGGACACCTCCCACTGTCCCAGGCTGCTCCAAGCCCCAGTGCCCAGCCTGGCCTTGGGCACTGCCAGGGATCCAGGGGCAGCCACAGCTGCTCTGGGCACCCTGTGCCAGGGCCTGCCCACCCTCCCAGGGAACAATTCCTTCCTAGTATCAATTTTAACTCCCTCTTTTAGTTTAATACCATTGCCCTCAACCTCTCTGTCCATGTAAAAACATCATTCTCTCTCTTTGTCATAAGCCCCCTTTAAAAGGGAAGCTCATGAAAGGCTGCCATGAGGTCTGCCCAGAGCCCACGGAAAGGCTCTCCACATCTCTCAGGCTGAGGAGAGCCCCCAACCACAGCGGTGTGAAGCTATTTATGAGATACAGGCAAGAGCATCTAGGGATTGTACAAGGCTTGTTATGGAAGTGCAGGAACCAAAGGCAGGGAAACGGGGCATGGAAGAGGTTTGAGGAGTAGAAAGCTTTGGAAAACACAGAGATAAGGGGATACAAGGGGATAAAGGATCACATGTAACCAGACTGATCAATAGACTTGTCTGGCCATGATCCACACATCATCACCACTACCAACTGCCACGCTGAGCTTACGACCCCCTGCAAAATACTGTGCAAAATACACAGCAAAGTGTGCCTACATATCTGACAGAAAGCCTTTTTGCTTCTGTTTGTTTTTGATTTTAAATTGCCAGTTAGAGGGCAGTAGTTCCTCATACACCTTAAACAGTGACCCAGATAAAAGAAGCATTCCCATTTTCCTCCCTGCTCTTCTCCCACATCACCTGTGCAGTGAACAGACCTGGAAGAATGAGATGGATTAAAACTAAGATGGCAATAAATAAAGCAAGCATAATTCCTTTTCAAATCAGTTTCCCAATTAAGTTCACACTTGTGCCTGCATGAAAGAAGGGTTTTCACTCCCACACCTGGTAAATTTAAGACTTTGGAATACGTTAAAGTAGAGAAGTCCAGTAATTTTTATTAATACTGCATCCATATGAAAGAAAAAAAAAAAAGCATAAAAGTTTTTGAGCAAAATGCAAGAAAAACCCTTCAAATATAGAAGAATTTGTAAGAGAGGATGATTAGTATACCTAAGTGTATTGAGGGTGAAACAGATTTTTTCATAAGAGAACAAGTTCTGGAACAAAGCCAAAACCAGGACTTCCAGATGCAGTCACTGACAGAAGAATTAGGCTTTGCCAGGAATAAATCCTCCTGCCCAAAAATGTAGCTCAGAAGAAGCAAACCACACTCTGCCACCCTGGATATTACTGAGAAACCAAAATACTGAAAATTCAAGTAAAATGGAAGGAGAAGAAAAGTAAGTACAGATGTGGAACTGATAATAAGGTCCCATTAAAATATACTGGATTAAACATCCCAGTTCCAGCTCAAAAGCCAAAAAATCCCCCATGTGAGGAGAGGACACTATGGACAGAAACAATGGACAATGTCACAGCAGAAAAAAATCCTTTATTTATGTACTGGCATCCAAATAAATTACTTATTTACCCAGAGTGAGCCATGGGGTGCACTGAGATTGGAGCATCCTTTTTTCAATACTCTGTTTATAACTTACAAATTAAATAAACATAGAAGAAATTTTGACAGCTACAAACATGTACTTGGCAAAAAAAAAAAAAAAAAAAAAAAAAAAAAAAAAAAAAAAAAAAAAAAAAAAAAAAAAAAAAAAAAAAAAAAAAAAAAAAAAAAAAAAAAAAAAAAAAAAAAAAAAAAAAAAAAAAAAAAAAAAAAAAAAAAAAAAAAAAAAAAAAAAAAAAAAAAAAAAAAAAAAAAAAAAAAAAAAAAAAAAAAAAAAAAAAAAAAAAAAAAAAAAAAAAAAAAAAAAAAAAAAAAAAAAAAAAAAAAAAAAAAAAAAAAAAAAAAAAAAAAAAAAAAAAAAAAAAAAAAAAAAAAAAAAAAAAAAAAAAAAAAAAAAAAAAAAAAAAAAAAAAAAAAAAAAAAAAAAAAAAAAAAAAAAAAAAAAAAAAAAAAAAAAAAAAAAAAAAAAAAAAAAAAAAAAAAAAAAAAAAAAAAAAAAAAAAAAAAAAAAAAAAAAAAAAAAAAAAAAAAAAAAAAAAAAAAAAAAAAAAAAAAAAAAAAAAAAAAAAAAAAAAAAAAAAAAAAAAAAAAAAAAAAAAAAAAAAAAAAAAAAAAAAAAAAAAAAAAAAAAAAAAAAAAAAAAAAAAAAAAAAAAAAAAAAAAAAAACCAAAACACCATGAAAAGCAGTCCAAAATCAGATTAATTAGATTTTCTATATGTCAATCTAAGAAAACATAAAACCTCAACTACCTCAATTGCATTGCCTCAGCTAGCACATGGATTACCACAGCTCTTTGTGAGGATAAGACCCTCTGGAAAGCAATTAAACATTTCCCTTTCTCAAATGCCAGCATATTCACACAGAATCAGGTGCTCCCAGGTCTGTTTTCAGTTTAAGAGTAGTGGAAGTCTTCTCAATGTCTCCTGCAATTTGTAAGTAAGACACCTGAGATAGTACAAAAAGTATCTTTAAAGTGCTAGATAAAATGTCATTCAGCCATGCATAACAAAAACCTGAGAGAAGGGTCAGAGATGTTTATGTTAGACTCAAATGAACAGTGACACTGCAGAAGTTGCCAAAATTTCTCCCATTTGTCAAAAATATAGATAAACTCAAGGGAAAAGGTCTAGATCATGACACAGGCAAAATTCAATCCCTAAAGAAAATCTGTGCTATTTTGTTTAATTAAGTTGGCAGGAAAAATCTTACACAATAGTCTAATACTATTACTTTAACTTCTTTTTATATATCTTCAGCAAAAGACCCAATGGTTTAGTAAAAAATTAGAAACTCCAAGTTGTTCTGCTCGACACAATGTAAAACAAACAAAAGCAGCTTCCAGTGAAGTAGAAAACTGTCAGAGCAAGGAGGTAACCACAAAAGGGAATGGAACTCCATGCTTACCAACTAAATTTTAGATTTTTTTGTTTTGTCATTTGTTGGAATTTTGTTCAAGAAAACACAAGAAAGCCATGTCCATATCCCTGGAAAACTTCCCCAAGAAATTTAGATACCTGTGCAGAAAAGGAATAGAAAATCCCCCAAATGACATAGGACCATGAGACTGTTCCTCACAAAGGTGTCCATACTTCAACATCAGGAGGTAGGCCCAAATAAAGGGGAAACAGTCGAATAGCAAAAGGGATGGAGATAAGAATACTGATCTTAGTTACCTCAGAGACCCAGCTGTCCTCTAAAGGCTGCAATGACAACTTCCTGGTGGAGTCGAAAGTCAACCACCCTGACCCTGAATGTCACAACCAACTTCTTTGCAAGTTCTCAATATTTTCAGCTGTGTACTGTATCATTGGCTTGATTTTGTGTCAGTTTCTACCCTGAAAATTCATGTGTGACACATTTACAGAATGAACTAAGAGGAGAAAAAGTTTACCTTGTGTTACGAACCTCTTCTTGCTTACATGCCTTTTACACCAGGCAGTGGATGAGAATCCCAGAATCCCTGAGGCTGGAAAAGCCCTCCCAGCCCGTGGAGTCCCAGCTGTGCCCAATGCCCACCTTGTCCCCAGCCCAGAGCTCTGAGTGCCACCTCCAGCCCTTCCTGGGACACCTCCAGGGATGGGCACTCCAAACCTCCCTGGGCAGCCCCTGCCAAGGCCTGACCACCCTTTCCAGGCAGAAATTCCTGCTGCTGTCCACCCTGAGCCTGCCCTGGCTCAGCCTGAGGCCGTTCCCTCTCCTCCTGTCCCTGTTCCCTGGCAGCAGAGCCCGACCCCCCCGACTGCCCCCTCCTGTCAGGGGAAGGTTGTGGCAAAACTGAACTCATGCTGCAAAGAGGGAACCCAAGGATGCTGCTTTCCCCGAATACCCTTAAGAGGCAAAAGCCCTGCTCCTTCCTCCACTCCCTGTCAGTCGCACTCCAGAGAAGAAGCTGTCCCAGACCACTGACAAGGAGGCTGTCCCTGCTCTGCTCCTCTGCAGCAGCACAGGGCTGTGGCTGTCACACACGAGACATGGGCTGAGCTCCGAGCCACAGGGACCCCCCAAGGCATGGAACAATGTGCTCACCCAGAGGGTACCCTGCAGAAAGTGCTTCATCACTGCCCACCCAGCAGGGGCTCTCCTGGGAGAGGACATGGCCCAGCTCAGCAGGTACCAGCACCAAGAAGAGGATGCAGATCCCAAGGCTGGATGTCCAGGCAGCACAAAGCCTGCAGCCCCAGGGCCTCATTTCACAAGCTCTAAATCGAAAACTACTAGCTGCTCATGTTCAATTTTAGTTCTAAAGCAGAATCACTTGTGTTTACATGGCTCATGTCCTAAGCAATTTGGGAGCTGCCTGGTTCCTTGTGCGTTACCATGGCACTGCAGATTAGCTGAGGTGAGTGTGGATGGGAGGAGGCTGCAGAAAGTGCATTTCAGCAGCAGCTTTGCCTCCGCACACCATTCCATGAGCCTTCAGGGAGACCATTTTCATTTAGATTACACCTAAACCATGACCACTTGCCACACAGACCTCTCCTCAGGCAAAGACTGCTGCATGGATGAAGGTCCTACCACGTCTCTTTTCACAAAACTGTGGTTCAGGTGATTCAGAACTTCAGTTTCAAAGTCAAAATTTTATTTGTCACACTTTTTCATCTTAACGGTTTGACCTCCTCTTTCTTACATTTACTTCTCTGTAAGAGTATTTAAGGAAAAACTCATTTATTCACCTGTCATATCATTAATTTCCTCATTCATATGACACACTTGCCTCTAACAGAGGACTAATCTTATGGCTTGTTTCTATTAAAATCATGTTCTTCCTGAAGTAATTTCAACTGCAGCACAATTGCTTATGGAAGATAAAAGAAAGTGAAATAAGCATTGAATGTTAAAGGTGTTTTTTTCCTATAACATACTCATGAATTGCAAACAACACACAACTAATACATGTTAACATTTATTTCTGCTTGGAAGGTGGGTTTAGATTTTTGAAGTATTATCCATTTATCAGTAATAAAATGGATCAGAGGGTCACAAATCGAGTTTCATACCTCGCTTGGTGAATGGCTTCTACCCACTCATCTCCATCAACCTCATCCTCACAACGCAGCTCCAGTGGCTTCTGCCCCTCATGGCCAAAGAGAACAGTAAAGTAATGCTGCAAATTAGAACAAAGAAAAAAAAGGTTCAGAAACTCCTAAATGAAAAATATATATAAAATTAAAAAACAAACAAAAAACCAACCAAACACAAAATACAAAACACAAATACATCCCACCCAGCAAAAAAAACCACCAAAAGACTTTCTATACTCAGCCCAAAGTGCTGTCAGCCCAAGGAAGATGTGTTTTAAGTTTTAGCCTTGAAACACTGATTGGAGTTGAAGCTAGTCTGAAAATATTCCCCTGTGAATCAAGGTAATAGCTTTCATGTACTTATTGTTAAGTTATTGTTCTTAAACTTCCACATGCAAGACTACAAAATACAATTCCCTAAAGAGCTCCTACAGCCAAGTACAATAACAGAACTACAGTGGGGTGTCTGTAGATCTTCTCTCTTGCATTTTTTTACCTAAAACTGATGCATGCATGAAGCCAGCATGGGGCACCGAGCCTGGAACCACCACCTCCTCCTCCAGAGAATGCAGATTGGGCACTGGCTCTCGCTTATTCCCCACCTTCCCAGAAGACCAGGGACTCTTCTCATTCATCACACTCCCAAAACATTTTTGCCCCTCTTTCAAGAAGTCTCACCCATAACTGTATGGCAGCAACCTTTTCACAAGAAAATGCTATTCACACAAAAACTGTCATATTCTCATTGGCATTTCTTGCATGAAGGGCATTGCCCAGGTGTGTTCCACAAAACTTTCAGGAAGTTTTTGCTACTCTCAGAATGTAGCATAAACAGTATTATCTAGTGGGGAGGGGAAAGCTCCCATTTCACAGGGACAGTTATTTACAACCTTATTTTGCATAGCTTGTGTACTAACTTGCAGCCAGGGAGCAAACAGAATTCTTCCAGCTCAGAAAATATTCTACCTAAACACACACCTTTAATTTCCACAGTTGCCTTAAATGCACCTTTTAGAAATCCAGATGTTTCACAGGCAGCAGGACCAGTGAGGGGCCCACCCAAACATAAAAACATCTGGGTTTGGGTGTGAGGTCATCCAGGAGTAAGTCTACCTGAACTTCTCTGGATCACTCCATTCTCTTCATTGCCCAGAACTACCCTACCCCTCTTGCACCTCCACACCTATGCACAGGGAACAGAAATTCCTGTCTGGGATCTAACAGACAAACTTGAGCACTCATACATTGGCTTCCTTTTAGGTTACATGAGTACATCAAAAGGAGTTCCATAAAGAGAAATTATTCACTTGTGCATTATATTGATTTGCTAAACATCATTACAAGTATACAAAACACTTTTCATGCAGAAGACCACCAGAACTGCAGGACTGCAGACAAACACGACAGAAATGAGACCAAAGCAGAAGCAGCATTCACATCTAACAGGCTTTAACTAGAGGAAGTTCAGGCTCAGATCTGGTAAGTTTCACAAATGAAACAACTCCAGAGCCCAAAGGAGGATTAATAAATGAGTAAAAGGAAAATCTTATAACCTGTGGGGTATCAACAGAGCATATCACTTAAACCTGAATGCTATGAATAGAAAAAAAACATTTAATCAGGTCCATAGGATTCTCCACAGCAGTGAAAGATAAAAACTTTTACAACAATACAGTGCAGTTGAAAATAACCTACAGCACAGTGAAAAGTGCAGCAAGATTACACACAAATGTGCTCTGTTTATAGAGTGGAATAGTCTATTTTAAAAAGCATATTTAAAGATAAATCACACTGTTCAGCACTGCATATTATGTAACAAGTTATTTGCACTTCATAAAGCTGTTACATATAAAATTAGAATAAAGACACAAGTGCAGACAAGCACTGGATTTAATCCCATTGTGTGGGGACTCAAGTTAAAGGGAGAGACAATATCACAGTCCTCCCTACTCTTGAAGTGCAGCCACTCAGACCTCTTTAGAGCAAGACTTGCAGTGATCTCATGTCGCAGAATTTAAACCCAGAGGTGTGCAGTTACCATGGAGACAGGCACGCTAGAAACACACAGAGCCAGAAAATGCATACATTTAAACTAGCTTAGAGGGCAACCACAGTAGGTCTGGACCCAATGGCAACTAAAGCTAAACTACAGAAGACATTTGTTTTGAAATCACCTATATTAAAAAACAAACAAAACAGGCATGTTGCACTCAAGCATCAGTATAAACTCTCACTTCATTTATCCAGCAATAGTCAACTCTAAAGCAAGCAAAGTGCAAGAAAAATATCATAATATGCCTCTAAAAAGAATCTGGAAGTAATCTTTGAATTCTCTTTTCAAAATAAATGTTGCTCACTTAAAAGAACTAATTTACTACAAGAAAATAAGATGGTATCTGTGATGCACTATTACATTCTCCAGTAAATGATGTATGTGAGTGGGCCTGTATATATAATTACACAGAGACAATATAATTTTAGCACTGCCATTCAATGCTAAACAGTTCAGCTTCCACATCACTGCAGCACAGTACAGGTAAAAAACACCCTTCTGCATACTCACTATCAGCTTCCTGAAGGGAAAACAGTAATTTAAGCACTGTAGCACAAATTTACATCAGCTACCCTTGTCACCTTCATTATCATGTCTGTTGGATAGTAGGAAGGCATTTGTGTTTCAAGTTCAGCTGGACAATTTTGTTGTTTATGCTTATTCTGAAAATCCCTGGACTCACAGAAGGTAATATGAACAATCTGTATTTTGACATAAAACAAATTCAGTAATTTCATTACAAGGTGTCTTTTCAGTATTCAGGTGCACACAAGTGAAATGGCAAGGCTTCATTTGAATAAAAACAGCTTTGGCAGAGTTCTTCAAGGTAAAGCTTGAGAAAAAAAGAGGAGGGAAAGCTTCAGGTACCTTGCCCAGGTATGAAGGCATGACTGACAGCCAAGGAAAGAATTCAGGTGTATCAAGAGCACTGCTGTGTGTCAGTGCTCCGACTCATACCTGGGGCTAACCACAGTTTCTCCCTGCGGAGAAAGGAGGAATAAGGAAGGAGCTGAGGGGCACCTGCTGCAGAGACAAGACTGGAGCCAGACTCAGACTCTGGATGAGGAAGTCCTGCACCAGAGCTCACAGCAGCTCACAACACAACTCTGCCCTTATAAAACTGCCCAAGGGATGGCAGTGCTCAGAACAAGGCAGCAAAACCTCCGCAGGTGCCAACATTTCCCCTTCAGAGGGGAAAAAAAACATTGTTCTGATGACAAAAAAAATCAATCAAACAAACAAAAACCACACACACAAAACAACCCCACAGAAACCAGATCCAAAAACCAACCCAAAAAAGCCCCATACCAAAAACAATCAACCCAAATGATACCTGCCCTGTAACAGAAACACTACTCTTAGGACCACCGAGGTCCATTAGTGGTGATGGCTCAAACAGCCCCGTGACTGAAGCACTGAGGGACCCAGAGGAACAAGGATTCCCACAGAGGTGCTGGTACCTGCCACAGGCTGAGGAGCTGCTACTCCAGGGAACGTCCCTTGGCAATTCCACTGTGAGCTCCTGCCTTCAGCTCCTCGTAGGTTTGGTCAGCTTTGAGTGTCCAGGAGGCAAAGCTCACACTGGGGAAATGATGCAAGTGCCAACAGTGCTTTTGATATCCCACCCTCCCATCAGCAGGACGAGTCAACATGTAAATTATGTTCCAAGGGACACCAGGGGGACACCAAATTGTGTTGTACTGTGGGCTTGCAAATGGTGTGTGGTGTGTGGCAATGGATAACCTGCCCATGATCTGCTCTTCCCTAAGCTTTCCTTACTAAACATGAAACTAATTTATACTAATATACTGTAAAATTATAATTTTAAAACTTTGTTTTGCCATGATCTTGCTGGGTGCTATTTCCTGATTTTTCACCAATTTATTGCAGTCTTGGTTTAACTATTCATGCCAGGACATTGACAGTAAGTTAAAGAGAAAATTCCAGGTGTCACTATTGATCAGAATGGAAACCAGAGATGAAAACAACGGTGAAAAATTTGTCTGTGTACAAAGATTGCTACCAAAACATTAAGAGCCTTAACAAAAGCCTGCCTTCAATGTGAGGCATGAGGAAGCTTTATCATTTGTTGTGTATTTAAGGCTTATATTCACTACCTGATGTTAGCAAGAGCATGTTGCAAATCTTTGATGCTGAAAAAGGTGGCAGGGGTGATTAATTAAAATCTAACATGGCAAGCTAAAAATATTTCTTGTTCTTGACTTCTAAAGACATTTTCATTTCAGAATCTGGAAGCCTGTGTGCAACTTGAAATGCAAGTAAATGACTGAGCAAAAGAGAACAATCACTGCAGCAAATGAAAACTCAGTAATCCCAGAAGGAAAAGCAGCAAACTGCAGTCTAAATCAAAGCAGCTTATGCTATTCAAGGACACATTAACTCATGAAGTTTTCAGATGTGTTTTACTAGCAGCATTTTGCCCAGCTTCTCAAAAACAAAACAAAATGTGTATTCTGTATTTCTTAGATCCTGGGGAAAGGGAAGGAAAGGAAGGGGAAATGTTGGGAAGAAGGCAGCATCTCTGGAAGGGAACAAGTGGACAAGGATGAGGGTGTGGAGGTGAGGGAAATGTTTGGGGGAGAAGGCAGCAATCCCTCACAGAGAGAGACTAATTATAACAATGTGAAGTGTCAGGACAGGGGGGAATGGTTTCAACAAGAGGAGGTTTAGATGGGATCTTGGGCAGGAATTGTTCCCTGGCAGGGTGGGCAGGCCCTGGCACAGGGTGCCCAGAGCAGCTGTGGCTGCCCCTGGATCCCTGGCAGTGCCCAAGGCCAGGCTGGACACTGGGGCTGGGAGCAGCCTGGGACAGTGGGAGGTGTCCCTGCCATGGCAGGGGGGGCACTGGGTGGGCTTTAAGGTCGCTCCAACCCAAACTGTTCTGTTATTCCAGGGTTCTGTCAGCAGCATGCTGGTGGGAAGGGAGTGTTCCCCTTCTGCCAGGGAAGATTCCCCCATCTTGGGACTCGCTGTGCCACCACTACTGGCAGGAAATCTGCAGCCCACTGTTGTTAAATTAGCATGAGAATGGAATAATGACAGGACTAAGAATTCATTTTAAAGTTTCCAGGGAGATCTACTGAGCCAACACATTTCATGCTTGTATCACACCAATTAGTAGAAGCTATAATGAGAACAGGATTAGTGGACATCAGAATTAATACGATGTACTCAGGAAGAGTCAGATGGTTTTTGTACAAGGATGGCATCTCCTGTAAACCCAGGGGAGCTCTCAGAAGGGTCAATGAGTGTTTGGATTGCAACAAAAAGGTTTTCAAAATTATTTTGAGAGATATTTAGGGAAATGCTTAAGCATCTAGGACTTAAAAGAAAAACGTCACTCCACAGATGAAAAAAAAATAAAAAGGAAACAAAAAATCTGATCAAAAGCTAGGAAACAGAGCTGGAATATTGGACCATCTGTCAGTTCTTACAAGGGAACAAAGTCATCAAAGGACTTCCTCAGGGTACTCTGTTGAGGACTGCAACAGGCATTACGAAGGATGACAAAGTTTGTAAATTATTTAGGATAGTAATGATGAGAATCTATTACTAGGAACTTCAACAGGCTTGAGTTAATGGACAGCAAGATGGCAGATGTCATTAATTGTGCACAAATGCAAAGTGACACGTGAGGAAAAACATTCCAAGCTCCACATGTGGAAAGATGGGCTTTGTGCTTGGTACCACCACTCAGGGGCAAGATCCTAGGAAAAGTTCCATGAAAACACCATCCCAATGCTCAGCAATGCCAGAAGAAGCAAATCAGAGCACAGGGATGACTGGGAAAGGAACAGAACAAAGTGAACAAGGCTGTGTTACACTATGAAACATCCTGAATACTGTGGGTACTTTTAGACTTCTCACACAGAAAGGGCAACATAAATTGGGAAAGGTTCAGAAAAAAATAGAAGTGGTCTGGAAAGGCTTGAGTATGTCCCAACTGGATAAGTAAAAACTTAATCTGGGACTCTTCAGTACAAAGAAAGGACAAGGAGTGATGGTTTTGAACCAAAGGAGCCAATTTAGACTGCATATCAGGAAGGAGTATTTCCCCATGAGGGTGGTGAAGGACAGGCTGCCCAGGAGGAGGTGGATGCCCCATCCCTGGAGACATTCAAGGTCAGGCTGGACAGGGCTCTGACCCACCTGATCAAGGCGAAGGTGTCACAGATCTTTGCAGGGAGGGTTGGACCAGGAAACCCTTAAAAGGTCCCTTTCAACCAAACTGTTCTGTAATTCTATGGAAGGAACAACTTTGGGGATTCAATAGGAGTCTGAAGATCTGGGAGGTGTATGAAGTGGATGAATAGGGCTACACAGGTCTATTTCTTTTCCAATTAAAAAATAAAAATCTATTAAACAAAGGTCAGAGAAAACAGCTTCAAAACAAACAGAAGAAAGTGGTTCTTCACAGAACTGGTGATAGTCTGGTGTTGCTCTGTGACAAAGGAAGTGGTAAATGCAATCACGGTGATGTGCAGGGAGAGCAGAGAGTTCACTGTACAGAATTTCTGGGCTAGCAAACACATAGAATTCACATATTTGGAATGCAAACAGTCCTGAGGCTGAAAATGACTGGAAGGTCATTTCAGAGGAGAGGGAAGGTAAAAGTAAATTAAGAATTAAATTGATGCCTTCCCCAGCACATCCTCATGGCCACCATGTGGGACAGGTAATTAGAGCAGTTGGACTTTTGGTCCACCCAAATGAAGCCTTTCTCACTGTACTACAGGAGCTAATTAAAACTTCCTCTGGTGGCATGTGAGTCCTCTAAAGCCTTCAGATTGCTTTGCACCTGATTATAAACGAGAGGCACTGGTACCTTCATGAAGTGCTAGCTCTTAACAAATTTTCTGGGGTTTTTCTTGCTGATTTTGGGTTTGATTTTGATTCTCTAAAAAAATAAAGAAGTAATTTGGAAACCTGGTAGAGAGACACAGGAATATTCCAGGTTCTGTGTTTCTTTCTGGTGACACCTGGGGATTAAGAGGTTTTTTTATCATTCTAGTGTTACTTCATCATCCCTGATACACAGAAATCTGATATTGAACAGAACTACAGAGAAAAAAATTCTAGGGGTAAATGAGAATAGGGCTTTTATCTGCCAGGAGCACGTTAGAAGATACTGATTTGGATCTCCCACACTGAGGAGATTCAGAGATGGGCTGTAGTATCTGTGTTTAGCTTCACACTGGACAAATACAAACTACCTTGTACTGGGTGGGGGGTGACATGGCTTGATGTCTCCTTTGTTTAACCAATATTGAATTAATCGAGCACCAACCTGCTCCATAAAATGTATTCTGACATCTGACAGCGAACTGCCTTCCTGAGCCACCCTGCAAATATTGTCTGGCCAAGAACAACTGAGGTAATTATATTTAATTATGCAATTAACAGTTTTCAGATTAGGGAGATTACACATAAATGCGCCCTGTGTTATAAACTCTTACTCTGTCAATTGGAAAATACGGTACCCAACTTGCATGCAAAACAGAAGTCAAGGAACACACAAAGGTCACCGAGGACCTCAATTCTCCTGCAACTTTGTTGACTTGCATTGAAATTACACGTAATTACAATGGTTATAGCATTTGTTTTCATGGATGAGAGAATCAGGCTAATATGGCCCCATCTGCTCTATTTTCAATGCAGACCATTTGTACTTCAGCAGCAGTTTATCAACAGGGAAAAATTCTGCTACAAAAAAGGAAATTTTGACAAGTCAAACCTACAGGAATGGATACAACAAGTAAGTGCAGCTAAATTATTCACTAATAATAAACTGAACATGGCTACCTTCATCTCAAAGTGCATTTGACACAGTCCAGTGGGAATTTCCTGCCAGAAACCACAAGCCACTTGCTTCCTAGGGACCTGAGAGCTGCCTTGCAATGATAGCACAGTCACTAGTAAACATTCACAGCATTGCCAGCACTGCTGCCTCCCTGCACACCCTCAGCCTCTCCTCCCACATGAACCAGGGTGCCTGGGACTGGCACTGATACATCTCTGCATCTCATTTCCCCAGGTGACTGATGCAGTAGCTGTGCCCTCAGGATACTTCTACAGACTGAATTCCTGAAAAGTGAAGAGTAATTCCTACAAAGCATGGCCAAATCCAACCTGCCCAAGCCCAGAGACAGATAGAACTGCTCCAAGGATCTGATGGTGTACACAGCTACCCCTGTGCTCACCACAGCACACCCTCAACCCCATTCTCAGGATTCTGATTTTCCCAAGCACTGGGAAAAGGACGCAGCACTCAGAGCTGCAGTTCACACTTAACAGCAAAACGCCTGAATTTTAGCTACCACTTGTTGCCTCTGATCCCTCCCAGTCTTCGGTTTCTCTGTAATATAATCCTTATGCTGGCAAAGGAAAAATCACTTCCTTGAAAAGTGTTGGTTTTAATGGTAATTTGAGACATTTTCAGGACACAGCCATTCATGTGGAGAGTTCAACAAATGGGCAGGTACCTGTGGAGACCATGGCAGTGAAATGTTTGCAGTGCAAATGATGGAGAAGGAGCACAGAAATCCCATTTTCCCTACTGACGACCTAACCCAGCAGGCAGGCTGGGGGCACAGCCCCTCACTCCTGGTCCCTGCCCCCATTTCAGAAGCCTCCATTTGGGCCACACTGGAGGGAATGAACAGTCAAGTCAGTCCAAGGTTTGGTCCCTCCTCAAGCATGGCAGAGCTGAAGTGAGCCAAGACCACAGCCCTACCACATAACTAAGCATGATACAACTAAATTAGTAGAAATACAGCTGTATCAGCAGGAACACAGCTGGATCAATAGAAAAATGTGATGTTCAAACTGACATGGAAAGGACAGATGGGGGAAACAGACAGAAAGAGACCAAAGGGAGTACTGTAACCAGCAGCAGTGTTAAACATTTTTCAGGACCGAAAACTTTCTGTGTTTTGCTCCTTTTTTTTTTACCCTGTCTCATTTGTTCAGAGTTGTCACAACCTTAGCCTTTCTCCGTGTACTGACAGCCTTCCCCTCCTTGTCCAAACAGCAGCCAGAGCTCTCCAGCCTTCTCCTCTGAAACCTGACAGTGCTTCACAGCTCCTCCACACCAATTCTGACATAAACCTCAGCATTTGGTTTGCCCTGCAGAAGACATCCCTGTATTTTAATTAAAAGATCAGGCTTTAAAGGCCAGAAGGAACATTTATAACCTACTATTCTGATTACTTATGTAATATGGACCAGAAAAATCTCTCTAGAGAGCTCCTGCATCAAACATACAGGATCAAGATGAGACACAGGCCCTCCTTCATCAATCCTAACATAGAAAGTAATGAAAAACCCTCCTGAGCCCAAGTTAAATTCTTCTACGTAATAAATTACCCTCACTGCTGAAAACATGCAGCTTCATTCTAAAGAATAAGCAAGCAGGTAAATAAAGAAATTATATGAAGAGCCTGGCTTTTGAAGATTGCATCCCTACACTGCGCACTGCAGGAGTGAAGCCTGGGTTCCTCAGCAAACACCATCACATATGTACCAAAAATAAAAAGGAAAAAAGATAAATCTACCTCAAAGCATTCACACAAACAATTTCTATAGAGCAAATAATTTTGAAGTATTAATTTACAGGAAGCTGATTAATTGACTGCCTTCTAATTATATTCTGAAAATATGCAAACACAGGACTTGACATTTTCAAAGCTCTTTACAGACAGTAACTAATCTTCAAACTCCTCTACAAGGTAAGAATTATGGTGCCCATTTTAGACACAAGGATATGTGCAAAGATGCCCAAATATAGATCTGCTGTAAAAGAGTTCAACTCAAGATTGCTATAAACAGAGCTTCTCTCCCTGAAGTGAGCCAATACACGATAGGGAGGCAAGAATAAGAAGTCAGCACATCTTAGACCTTGTTACATCCCTGTTATATATAATAATTTCTATTTATAAACATTTTCAGAAAAAATCCAAACACTTGAAATTTCAACCAACTGCAGTTTTCTGTGAGATGAGGGACAAGACTGGTACAGTCACACGCCAGCACTGGAGCCTGGCAGGGCTCTGACGGAAAATCAAAGACCACTGCAAAGAGCCAAATACAAGGTTTTCATGAAACCTGAATGACTTCATGGCATGGGAAAACATCCGTTTGTTGGCACCATCCTCTCTGTCAGGCACACTCTGTGGTTAAGTAGTCCTGAAGGGTGGGAGCCTCATTATAACCTTGTAAAAAAATTGGCAAGAAAAGTGACAGACTCTGGTTTATAACAAGAGAAGGTTATTGCAACACCAAAAGCCTCAACCTCCACCTTCCATCTACTCACAGTCAACCAAAGGAGCACTGGCTGCTCTGCCCACCTGCATCACGCTCAGGAGGGCAGGGAATGACATTCCAGGAACACAGAGCTGAACACAAAGCTGCTCTACCCATAACTCACAGAGAAACAGGTTCTTCATTAAAATTACATTTCCTAACCTCTCCCCTAAGGACGGTTCCCATTAAGGGAACCTGTAACTGCCTCTCTCAGCACATTTGGACATTCCAGAGCCCCAGGGCATGGTCAGGACTGCTGTACCAACCCACTGGGTAGATGGGGTTCACTCAGATGCACAGGAGGATAAAACATTGACCTCACCTCACATCAAAGACCCAGTGATTGAATCCTGTCCTGTCTCACCCACCAAGAAATTTGGAGGAAATTTCCATGACATCTCTGCACATATTCTTGAATCTACTGTCCTTTGAATTCTCCAAGTTTGCAATGAAAAAAACCAAACAACAAAAACTAACAGACACACACCAAAAAAACCAAACCACACAAACAACCAAAAAACCCCAAACAAACAGAAACCAATGCACCTCACCTTAGCCAAGCAACAATTACGATGATTCCGTCATATGACAAGCCTTCCCTAAGCCCCAGGACTTCTGACTGTCCATTTTCAAACCCTGGGTTTCTACGAGAATTCTCTGAAATTTCCTTAACTGTTGGCACTGTTTGGACATGCTGTAACAGTAACTGAAAATCCTCCAATACTCTACCTTGCAAATATAAAAAAAATTCTCACACTGACAAGGGTCACAGCCACCAACATTTTATATGGAGGGTAAGAGCTGAAAATTAAGTTTTCAAAATTTGGCTGAAGATTGCTGAAATGTGTTCAGGCTTTATGTCAAACAAAATTATCTTCAGGCTGTAAAATCAGTAGCTTTACAGATAGAATCCACATTTTATAATATTTACTGTCAAAGACCCACTTAAGCATACATTTAGTTTTCAACAATTTACCCAACTGGAACTACAGCACAGGTTTTCAGGTTTTTACTAATATAACCCAAATCATGTTAACTGTGCTACACTCAATAGATTAGTTACTCAATAGATTAACTACTCCAAATCCAAGAGATTCTGGAGTTTATTCAGTTTGAAGTTTTTTCAATGTGAAGTACATTAAACACAGAGATAATATACCTAATATTCACCCAAATTAGTGTCATGATACAGCAAAGGACATGTTGAAGTTTCCTTTTTAAGCAATTCAACAATTACTCATATACTCTGATAACAGGATAGAAACATTTCACATCTTTTAGAGAATGCCTGGATTTCTGTTCCCCTATAAAGTGGTTGTGAATGCTCTGGTTTTAACCACACTTGTCATCCCAACACTATTAATCAAACAGCAAAGTTTGTACAAGAAGTAATTTACTCAGGGTAGAAAATGTAATCCTTTTCTTACTCATTGCACACATTTTGCTGGAGCACTGTTCACACCCAGTGGCAGAACCTCCCACCCATCCAAACAGCTTCACTGAACCCCCGAGTGTTGAGGTGAAGGGGCTTAAACCAAATAGACCAGAGGGAGTTACAGAATCACAGCCACCGAATCATGGAACTGTTTAGGTTGGAAAAGCCCTCAGAGTCCAACTCTTGCCCAGCATGGCCAAGGCCACCACTGCCCCATGGCCCCAGGTGCCACATCCACACAGCTCTGAAACCCCTTCAGGGATGGGGACTCCACCCCTGCCCTTGGCAGCTGTGCCAGGGCTGGACAGCCCGTTCCAGAAAGGAATTTCCCCAATACTCACCCTGAGCCTGCCCTGGCCCAGCCTGAGGCCGTTCCCTCTCCTCCTGTCCCTGTTCCCTGGCAGCAGAGCCCGACCCCCCCGGCTGCCCCCTCCTGTCAGGGAGTTGTGCAGAGCCACAAGGTCCCCCCTGAGCCTCCTTTTCTCCAGGCTGAGCCCCTTTCCCAGCTCCCTCAGCCGCTCCTGGGGCTCCAGCCCCTTCCCCAGCTCCATTGCTGAGCTACGTTCAAACACCCAGTAACTGAGGATACACTTCCATCAGCTCTTTCCCCCCAGAGCTATGGCAGTTCTGGGTGTTGAGCAAAGAGGTGCTCTTCTTTTGCACACAATTTACAGAAGGATTTATGATAGAAAAGTTGAAGGACCTCTTTATTGATGCTAGGCACGAGCTTCCTTTCCATCAGACAAGCATATTCTGGTACTGTTAGTTACTCCTGATCTCTGGAAGCACCTTGCTGATAACAAGGTTTCCAGATATTCCACAGCTCCTGTGTGACAGCATTTGAGCTCCCAGCACTCATCATTCCCAGCTCTTCTGAGGTCATGCTGTGCTCTGTCACTGAGGACCAGGTGAGTGCAGCCTAGTTTGACTCTCTCAACAATGCAGTTCACTGGCACATTTCGTATCACGTGCATTTAAATAATGCTGTTTGATTGGTATTATTTAATGCCATTTGCTTTCACGGATTTTCTGAAGCACTTCCTGCAACGCGTCAGCCACATCCAGTGCAAATCCACAACAAAGCTGACCAGAGCAAAACAGAGCTCTGTGTCCAAGGGGCCTGGGTGTGCTCCTCACTGGTGACTCTGCTGTCAGGCTGTCCTGGGCAGAGCAGAGCCAGACCCTGCTGTGCACACACAGGGGACAAGAGAATCTCAAAGCATGCACACACTGGTCAGAGGTCACCTCCCTGCAAGGCACAGGTGACAGTGGCAACCAAGAGCAATCCTAAGCAGGCAGCACCATTCTGGAGAGGACAGAGTTACAGGAGGGTTGAGAAAGTGGAGGCAGAGAGCACAGGAATCACTTTCGCTCTCCCAGAAGAGAGTAAATTGTATGCAGAACAATGGAATTTTCTGTTCATTTTCCACAAAGAGAATATTTTATGTTCCTCCTTCTTATGCAACCTCAAATTTTGCTTTCTATGTCAATACACATCCCCAGCAGCAAGAGCCTTCTCAAGCTAACCTGAATAAATACAGAGATTTTGGGCTCCCAAGGGACATCATCTTTGAGCAGGAAAGCCTTCCCATTGTTGCTCTTCCACAATAAATCCTGTGAAGCCCTGGCTTGAGAAGTGCACGACAGCATCCTCATCTCTCCTTTGTGGCAGGAAAAAGGCCAAATTTATTATTTCTTGCCAGTTTGACAGTTGAGTTTGATGGTTGCAGTTCATTAAGTCTTGAACTTGCCAAACAATCAAGGAAACTTGTAAGTCAATCTCTGCTTTCCACAGTGTTTGTTTCACAGTGCTTTTTGTAACAAATTGCTGAAAAATCTAGAACAGCAAATGAAGCAGAATGGCAAAGTCAGGTTCAGTTCAGACACAAACACAATTCTTTTGGGGGATGCTATTGCACTTTCTTTTAGTGCTGCCAATACCAAGTTTAGGGAGTTGTGATTTCTGCCCTTCTACTGGAGTTTTGATAAACTATATTAAAGATTCACATATTTTATGTCATGTAATAGCAAAGCCTGAATGATCAAAGAAGTATTCACATGGCAAACATCAAAATTCAATTTGCTTCACATTTCTTTTTCCATTTGCACATAGAAGTCTTGGTTTTAACTGAAATCCCTCTTCCTGTCAAGCAAAGTACATTGCCTCTTTTTTAATTTTAACCAAAACTGATATTTTTTTTTTCCTTAAATACAGAAAAACACCCCATCTTTAAGCCATCAGGTTCCATCAAGATGTCTGAGAAGCACTTTATCACTCAGAGCTGCATCTAAATACAAACAGTTTCTGTTGTTTTTTGTTCTTAACTCACTGGAATGTACTGTGGGAAGACTATGTCAGAAATTCAATTTCTCTTCTCAGAATCCTCTCATTTTTTCAGAGCTTTGTAGCCCACATGAATATTACCCTTTTCAAAGGCAGAGAAACACACAGCAGTGTGTAAGGATGGTAAAGGAATCCAGTTTTGCTGCTGATAATAAGAAAAGGAAACCATAAAGAATATAATTTTCTGCATTAGCAGGCATACAGGGCATAATGTAAAAAATACAGTAGGAATCCAGCTACAGCTTTCAGGTCAGTTAAAAGCCTCGATCACTTTCTTGCTGAAAACATATTTTTTTCTGCAGCAACAGATAAAATATTCTGTAAGTCATCTTTTCTTGAGGAGTATTTATAACAAGAGGAAAATACTACTGAAATCTTCTGCTTTGATTTACACTAGAGTTGGGCAAGGGAGGGGCAGGGGGTGGTAACAGGTTAAAAACCCCACACCTTTCTGTCCTAAAGGAAATTTAAATGCTTCTTCATATCGAGAATTATTTAGAAACATAAAATCAAAGCCAAAAAAAGCACTTTGTGTTGATTGAACCAATTGCGATGGATCAACCCATCCAACAAGGACCCGTATATGCCTCAGAGTGACCGTGATGCAGCTCCTGCCCTGACCAGGTGTCCTCACACCAGGTAAGGCTCTGTGATGGGCAGGAGCACCAAGCAGCCAAGACATGCAAGAGGAGGTGAGAGGCAGCACATCTGAGTTCTCTGAGCCCCCACAGCACACAGACCAGAGACTCATAATGCAGTCCAGTTCAAAGCCAGACTCAGGCAGTGGATAGTTTGATTTACTAAGTCACACCAAGTACCCAACCACACATGGGAAAAAAAATGTTGTGGATTCAATGACTTTTTTTTCAGGTCTTTTGAAAGTACTTTTTCCAAGCAAAATAATTCTAACAAAAAGGTGAAGAGCAGCAAGCAGGGACACACTCCCTGGATTCCCCTCCTTCTTGCCTTCATTCTTAGACTTCTATTTCTGACACCTCCTCTCTAACTTTTGTAATGTAAAACATTAATAAACTTCTTTGTTCTATCAGTTGCATAAAATGGGATACAACTACTACTACTGCAGGAGTTGTAGTAATTATGGAGATTGCCATCCTACTGCCTGACATGGTGTCAGAAAGATAACCTCGTTCAGGTTTCTTAGAGAGTAGAAAGGAACCCACAAAGCAATCTCTGTCAAGCCCTTATAATTATCTTTTCCAAAGACAAAACAATGCAAAAGTGCTTTTGATAACTAAAGAAGGAAGTTTCAAAGTTGACATTTTGAACACAACCGGGGAATCATACTGTCTTGTAACATCCCAGTTTTGTATTCCCATGTTAAAAAAAAAAAAGGCACAGAAAGCACTTGAATTTACCTGCCTGCTGTAAAATCACAACTGATCCAGCCAAATGCAATAAGGGAGAAAAATGAGAAGAGGCAGAATGCTGTTCAACTAAGCTCTAGATGCACACTGACATTCCCATCACTATCATCACATGCAGACAAATGTCCATCGTTAAGTTTGTGGGGAGGTTCTGTGGGATCCAGCCACAAAGAAAAGACCCAAAAGACCCAAAGTAAAGGTGCTGCTATGATTTTGGCAATTTGGGAATAAAACCTTTAGTTATGCATCAGTTTGTGGCTGCTGAGGAGGAGGCAGGGGGGATGCACAGAGAACCACAGAACTGACAGGGCTGGAAACGACCTACAAAATGATCAAGCCCAATCTTCAACCCAAACTCTGGGTGCAAACCCAGTGCCCCAAGTCTTGTGTGACACTGGGAAGGAGGTGCTCTAAGCAAACAGCTCCAGTGTAACTGTGACGTGTGAGGGCTTCTTTCTGATCCTCCACCTCAAAGGAACTCCAAATGCAATCAAAAAGCATGAAAACCACTTTAAACTCCGTTGACAAGACCCATGGGATCGTTTTTTTTCTCCTCCCACACCTTTTCTTTACAACAGAACATTGTTGGCTCTATGAACACAAGCTTACAGTTGTCTCTCAAGAACTGCTGAGTAAAACCACATAGATAACAGCGTTATAAAATAATTTGTATATGAACAGAATACAGCACATGGGCGTCACAGGTAGCCACAAGCTGTGGTTACAGGTCTTGCTATCCTGGCTCAAATTAGCCACCTGTCATCTTCTCTGTGACCACAGCCACTTGCTAGTCCTCAAATGATCCAGAGAATGGGGGAAGAGCAGAATGTTCCCAAAAATGGGCCACAAAATCATGAAAACACAACTTCTAGTGGCTCCTCTCTGTGGCTACTCTGTGACTGAGATGCCAGAGTTATTCTCTTTCTAATAATTCTTAAATGAAGGCATGTGCTATCACAAAACACAGTAGGCAAATGCTTTACTTGCACTATCAGTGCTGCAAGGAGATTATTCTTTTCTTAAGAGATATGAACCTAATTTTTTCTTGCAGTACAACTAACCAAGTTTACTTCTCCATCATTAAAAAAAATAATGTTTTCTAGTTGAACAAAAAAAGTTGAACAAACCTTAACACTAAGAGACATGTCACAGCTCTCTACATTTTTAAAGGTTTGCCTTTTAGATATTTCAAGTTACCAGGGAAACCCATCTCTTGTAAATATTTATATCAGATAATTCTTTACATTTCCACAAGTGCTTATCTACGCCATTGCTCCAGCTATATAACTACCATTAAATGCGAGACACTGAAGAGCAACTTACTCACAATTCTTCTGAAGTACACAGCAGTGCAGTGATAATGTCATTCAGCTAAAGGAGTTATACAGCAGAGTCCTAATAAAACCAGCTGCAGGCGATTCTGCAGCATAACAAAGTGACAGATGTCCCAGCATAATTTGGGGCTTCTGTACAGGAAAAACACCATGTCCTGCTAAGAAGGTCAGTAATCCAAATACAGCTATTTACACTGCTGGATGGAGAACTGGGATGAAGATTTTCAATGTGCTTCTGTAAACCACTCATCCAACAGCACCAGAATAATTAATAGTGGGTGTGTAACTCCCAGCAATGTGTCCTCTTATTTAGCTGGCTGAATTAGGATCACCATGCTGAAAACTTATAATCACTGAAATGAATGGCAAAGCTTCACCCAAATGCAGAGGACTCTGGGGCCTTCATGTCTGACAATGATTTCACTGAGGTTAAAATGGTGCAATTCCAATCTGCATCACCCACTATTCTCAGCACTTTTCCCTCCTGCACTATCTCCCAAACAAGTTTTTAGACACTAAAAATACACCACATGCTGAAGGTCCTAACACACAAAATAATGGTTCTTTTTGCTCAGCCTCTCCTACGTTCCACTCCCACTGTTCACTGCCCTCACCTTACAGAGTTTACAATCTCCTGTGTGCAGGTGTGAGGAGCAGCAGTCCACATCATCTGCTCACTTACAAAAACTCAAGAGACAACCAAAACTTACCAGCCACTATTTATTCAGTGCAAAGAAGAGAAAACACATTATTACAATGTACTAAAGTTTTTACCTATTACCTCTGAAAAAAAAAAGAAACCACAAAGCATAAACCAGATGGAAACACAGATCAACAAACACGTTATCATTATGATGCAAGTACCTTAAAGAACAGAAATTTTGTATCTTCTGTCGGCTATGCTAATTCTTTTCCATCCTTGAATATTAAAGGAAATAAATACTATATGCTATATAATAGGCAGACTCATAAAACAAATCAAAGGGCCAGAAAAAAAAACTAGTATCCATTTTTTAAGATTTTTATAGACGCAAAAAGTATTAGGAATTTATTTTTAATATAATGTGGGAACTTCCCACAATTCAATAGCACAAAAACTGTTTATGGGCCACAGGCACAGTGTGTAATGCTGATGGGGCAAAACCTTCTCTCTCCACCCTCACACCAAAGGCAGGGTGGAAAAGAGCTCATTTCAGGTGAGCAGAGCATAAAATTCTTACAGCAAGTAATTGAAAGAACAACAAAAACAATCTGGTCCTGAGGCAGCTACTAAACTATCTTATACTTTCAACCACCATGGCTCCACATTGCCCAGGCTGCTCACTATTCCCCCCAGAAAGGGCTTTGCTGCCCCTGTGCTGAGATGCACGAGTGAGGCCTGAGGTGCTGGGCTCACGGTGCTGCTGCGATGTGATGCCATTGTCAGAGCAGGAATGGTCACACAGCACCGAGGGCAGGAACTCTTTGTGGCACAGCATCACCCCCACGCCAGCCTCTGTTCCTGTACACAGCTCAGCCTGGGGTTCAGAGCTGCAGTGACACAGGAAGCCGTTTTCCAGTGATTTGTGCGATTGAGATACACTTTAAAAGAGCTATTCATAGCTCTTTTTCTCCCCAGACCTTGCCAGATGCTTTTTTTTGCATCCCTACATACCAGCCTCAGCAGTTCCCAGTGGCCGCTGCCGGCAGTTTGAGGGCTCACTACAAGCTATCATAATGAAACACCTTTTGGTTTTTCATCAATACCTCAATGTTGTGCTGCTCAGGGCTGATCAATGTCCTGCACCTTGGAGCTCAGGGCAACAACAGGACACACTGTGGTCATCACATACACGGGCAGGCAGATGTACGGGCCAGACTGGTTCCCTTAATTAGCTTATTCCATTATTTTTCCATGTGTACTCATCCCTTTGCCTGCCTTAGGCTCCTCCTGTAGTCAACCTCGCTCCTGTGCAGTCCCAAAAGCTCCTCCCTACTTCCCATAACCAGTGCCCTATTCCCATGGACACCACCCTCAGCCTCCAGGTGACCTCAAGCCCTTTTTCTGACTTCTCCTGTAATTCTAGCTCAGGTAGCAACCTAGTCAAAAAATCACTGGACTTTGTGTGACTAACTGCCTGGGAAGTCATTCATTGCCAATATATACTTGCTTACTTTTATTATAGGTGGCCATTCTAAATATTTCATATATTTAAGGCATATAACAAAATTTGGCAAAAGTCCAATGAGAAAATTTCCTGAACCACAGAAGAAAGATCTCTGCTAAATAGGAAGTTTTCTACCATGTAATTTCCTGTAGATTTTTTTAAGTAAAAGAAAGGCTAAATGTATCATACATATACACAGAAAAACTGATTTTCCCTGGAAATGATTGTCCTCTTTTGTTGTGAAATTATTGTTTAAGGCATGTTGTGGGAAAATAATTGCTTATAAAACTGGCAAATTTCCATCACGTGCAATGTCTCCAATGCATGTAATTCCCTGGAAAATTCTTTCCTGTGTCACTGCAGCTCTGAACCCCAGGCTGAGCTGTGTACAGGAACAGAGGCTGGCGTGGGGGTGATGCTGTGCCACAAAGAGTTCCTGCCCTCGGTGCTGTGTGACCATTCCTGCTCTGACAATGGCATCACATCGCAGCAGCACCGTGAGCCCAGCACCTCAGGCCTCACTCGTGCATCTCAGCACAGGGGCAGCAAAGCCCTTTTTTGAGGGGAGTAACGAGAAACCTGGGCAATGTGGAGCCATGGTGGCTGAAAGTGTTAAGACAGCACAAAAAAATCACTATTTACTGCAAGTTCATGTGAAGACGTGAAGCTTATTTCAGGATGTGAGGGCTGCCAGCTGCTAAAGCCCATGGCAGAATGTGAGGAAAGCATCTCAGATCCCCATGAGGACAGATCTACCCAGCCATCAGTTGCTGACTCCAGGAGAGAGAGGAGATCAAAATGATCTCCTCTGGTGATCATTTGTGGTGGTGAAGCTTGCTTTGGCATAATCCACACTCAGCTCTTGCTACTGCTGCAAGAACCAGGCTGGAATCGTCTCACATTAATTACATAACAATTATGAACGGTATGCAATTAAGTCTGACTTACAGCTCAGGGCTGACAGTCGAGGTGCTTGTGCCATCCCTGCAGAAGTCGTCTCGTGCTCTCTGTCCCTAAACATTCTTTCAGAGGTGCTCTGTGCACCACCACAACAAACCACAGCCCTCACCCAGGCAGGGGTGTTTTGCCTGGAGCTGTGCAAACACAATTGAGCTGCTCTGTCGGTATTTTTGGCCTCACTCATCTCTCAGGGCAGGACGTCAAGAGGCAAACATTGTCGGCAAACAAAAAGCTGCAACGCATGGCATCACTACAGGAGCACTGCAATCCCTTTCAACCAAAGAATGCCCTAAATGAAAGGTCTCCAGCCATATGCCAGCCTCAGTGTTTAGAGGCTCTCAAACAAATTATAGGCTCATACCTCAATGTCCTGGATATCAGCACTGCCCCAAGGAAACAGCAAGGGCTCACACTGAACTAAGAGAAGGCAGCAGAGTTCCTCCGTACAAAGACAAGGGTACAGCACTGGAATACAGCAAATCAGAAGGGGTGCCTCAGAGATTTATTGCTCATGGTGAAATGCTGAGCGAGGTAACAGCGCCGTAATTGTCAGTGATATCATGTTCAGAACAACTCAAACAAGGCACCAGACATCAGTTTCCAGATCTGAGTGTGGGTGTCTGACTGGGAGACCAATTGTAATGCTGGTTTGCAACACCTTTTTTCTCCATTTTTAATAGATTACATGACAGTATATACTTCAAACAAAGGTATTATTGATGCTGGTTGTCACCTGATTCTGGAACATCAGAAATTCTGGCCTGCTAGTGATGTGGCCAACCCTACAGGAGATGTGCAAGCATTATTTTTAAAACAGAACCTGTGTTAGGGATATGGAAGTTACATAAAAATTTAAAAAACACAGGGCAACACTGAGTGTGAGATGGGTGCCAAGTACAGTAGGAAAGAATTATTCCTATCACATCTGGAAGACCTTGATGATGGGAGTTATTGTAGGCACACTTCATAAAGTACCTTTAACTAGTACATTTAGGAAGTACATTTCAGACTGCAAGAAGGAGCTCTTCCAGATGATGAGAGAGGGTTAAGCAGGTTTACTTTGGAAACTTGAATTGTAAATTTTCCAAAGCTTTGGGATACTCTGCCATGCTCGAAAAGTTAATAAATTTAATATTTACTAACACATAATACATTAAATTTTATGTAATACTGAATAACATACAAAATACCATTTTTAGAATTAATTCACCTTTAGAATGAATTCACCAACTTGAATTCACCTATGGACCGCAGCATGTTCCAGAGGCAGAAACAACCTAAAGTGACTATCAGTGAACATTTCCAAAAATTAAGGCAATGTTGCTTATCCAGCATGTAAGAAAAATTCAACATAAGTTTTTAAAACAAGTATTTCAACTGCTAAGCTTAAGGACATCCTCAGAGTAGTTTTCAGTATCAACATCAACAGCAAAAAACGTGCATCTCTCCATCCTTCTAAGTCCGTATTGCATATTCTGTGTTACTGATCACAGGGACTTTTGCTGTCTACTCTGTGTTTGTTATTCTAACAGGTGCCAACACTTCCATTTAATCCAATCTGGAATGTCTGCTGTATCTTACTGTGCCTTCCTGTGTCTATGTATGGCAAGCTAAGCATGCCCAGCTCTAAGACGCCTACAGCTACACAGCTTTGGCTCCTCCACAAGCTGCTATACAAGCAGCATCTTCTAATTTAGCTTCCCAGAGTATTTAACAGGGGGCACTGAAATGGATTAAGCCTTTCTGTGCACCCAAATGGCTGCTACGGGTTTAAACACACCCAGCCTGCTGAATAGATTTGCTACTACTGTGTAGCTGGGAGAGGTTTGTTGCTCCGGGTGCCGGGCTGTTTCTGATGACACAAACAACGCTGCTCCCGCCCTGTCTCAGCAACAGGGCTGAACTCAGGCGCTGCCCAGAGGCAGCAGCCCCAGCACATCAAAGCAGCACAGGGGTGGCCCAGCTCTGCCCGACACACGGACCCACTCACTGCGGTGACAGTTTACAGCACCACATACTTCCTATCTCACCGGGACCAGGCAGCTCTAGGAACTGCCAACGCCATCTGCATAATTAAAACCTGCAGCTACTCCTGCCTGTGAAGGAGACCTTTATAAAGCAGGGAGAGATCAAAGATTTCCAGCACAGCCACCTGGTAGAGGACAAGGGGCATACAAGGAAAATAGGAGAGGCATTGAGACTCTTTGCTGGTAGAAAAGGATATTGTAGTCTACTGACAGTTACAGCCATAAGAATTTATTCTATGAGACAGCTTTTGTTCAATATAAACACTGTCAACAACTAAGTCCGCAGTCACTGACAAAATGCGTTTCAAGTATCTCACTAAATTAGTTGTTCTCCTTTAAGTCCTTACTTCAAAAAACAGCAACAAAAAAAACTACCCAAGAAACAATGTTATGACATACTCTATTGTGGCACATTGTAATCCCAGCGTTGAAAACAAGACAGGGTGCCAGTAATTCCAGGCTGAAACTTTCCGTAATTTTACCTTAGTAGCCTTGTACTTTTCTCAAATAGTTCATGGAAAGTGCTGCTGCTTTAAGCACATTTAACACACTCCAGTTTCCCAAATAACAAGTAAAAATGAACATACATTTCACAACATGAGTAATCTACTATAGAAGCTGCAGGTTATACATAACATACATGCAGAACTGGATACCATTATTCATATTACTCAGTAATAATTAATTTGATGGGTTCATGATTCAGAGGGTTTTAAGCGGGTAAAGGGAGCAGCCTGAATCTGATAAGTGTTTTTAATCAAATGAGTCAATTACATTTGAATACTCTTCTTTGGAAGCTCTCAAAACTCCCTTTCAAATATGTTTTCCATTAATTATCCACACTTCCCTCAGCACTCCACCCCACTCATATCCTTCCTGACCTGGTTGACTTAAAAATAACCTTGAATCAAGAAAGAACATCAGGAAATATAAATGGAAATGGCAGCTGATCAACCCTTAATAAAAGGTACATGGTATTAAAGCAGATCAGGCACCTGGTCCCACTTGATATATTTAGAAAAGTCTACTGAAGTCACTTAGATTAAATAATCCACTGCTGTGAAATTACATCAGGTAAAGGACAGACATTTATTGTATGTCTTTGATGTAATAAATACCATTTATGTATTTTTATAAAATTAAGTGGAGTAGGAATAAACAAACCTTCACAATGCTGGGCTGTGCTGGGGGGTGTTCCAGCTTTATACTTGATGCACCTTCAGTACGGCGCAGGTATACAGCAAATATACCCCAGGGGGAGGAGATTAAATAAAAAGCCACCTGAGTGAACAGCAGGGACAAGTAAAGGGTAAGGGGAAAATCGGAAAGAAAATGGGTAAAGAAGTGACACACGCTGGAGCCAAGGTGAGTCCTTCTGACAGCGTCTGGAACATCGTAAAGCTGAACAATGATTTCCCCCTCTGTGCTTCTACCTCTGTAATGACAGAGCCTGAAGAAGATCCACAGTTATTGTACATTTCCCCAGGCAGCAAAACCAAGTATTTTGAAAATATTGTTACTGCTCAGCACAAGGAGAATACAAAGGCAGAAAACCACTGAATTACAGATATATTCCAAGTAACTCAAGACAAGGAAAAAAGGCTTCAGCTTGAGTTAGCAGCAGTTATATCACATTCTGTTCATTAGCGCAAAAAAGTTTAAAGTTAAGTTTATTCTAGTTGCACAATTTTTTCCTGCTACAATTTAAACGTGAGCCAAACCAGAATGACTACTTCAAATTTAAATCAGATGGGAAATGATTAAAAAGAAAACAACCTCTCTCACTCCCCCAGCAAAAAAAGAACTGAAGTAGAAAATACATGCCACATACATGGTGCAGTAACGCGTGCATTAAAGAAAAAAAAGCACGTCACAAGCACAAAAAAGACAGAGAGAGTTTTCATCTTTTTAGTTTACAGTAAACTCTTAAGAATTCTGAATTTTTGTTATGGTTCTCAGTAACACATCAGCTAGATGCTGAGCCAATAGTAAATTTCTTCCAGAAAGAAGACAAAACTGATCACTGTACAGCAACTTGAAACAATGTCCTGGCATATATATTTCTTTTCACACGTGATTCCACTTCCTGACAACAAGCAGAGAGGAAAATTAAGAAAGCAGAGTGGGAAGCCTTGCTGGTTTTCCTTACAGAAAAAATTCCTACTATTTGGGCCAACAGTCCCATCTTAGAACTAAATGTCCTGGGTGAAGGTTCAATATCATCTTGTACTTGTCCTCGGGACCTGGTCGTTCAGAGAGTTTCAATCCACATCACTGTTGAAGGCTATTAGGCTGGTCAAGCACGATTTCCCCTTTCTAGATCCCCACTGACCACTCCAAATCACCCTCTTGCCCTCATGTGTTGAAATGCTTTCCAGGAGGATTTTCTTCATCACCTTCCCAAGGACTGCAGTGAGACTGATGGTCCTGTACCACCCTGGACCTCCCTTGTTGCCGTCCATAAAGATACGAGGGATATCTGCTCTCTTCCAGTCCTCAGGAACTTCTCCCAATTACTATGACCACTCTACAACTTTCAAGGTTCACTCAAACAAAAAGTCTGGATGCCACTGGACTGCATTAAGAAATCACTGAAGAATATGGATGGATTCAAAGTCAAATAGGTTCGTGTTCCTGAGTCACTCAAGAATTTAGAAAATTCTGAATTTTTATATTACACCACAGTAATTTATAGAAAAAAATTAGCTGTTTTTACTGCATTTAACTGTCAAATGCTGACATTATTGTACGGTGGGAAGATATAAATATCAAAACATATTAGGAAAGATGAAAAAACAATTCAAAAAAATGAGGTGACTTACACTGCTCAGAATGAGAGGATTTGGTTGCTTACAGTTCTCCACCCACCTTGAAAACAGCAGCAGAAAGTCAGGATTTCTCAGCCAGGAGAGGAAGAGATGTCCACAAAAAGAAATAAAATGTGGTTGCCCTCAAGCTGCTGAAGCAACTGCACAAATAGGACACAATGAGTTGGAGAATCCACGAGAAAGGACACAAATGCTGAACTAAGTCCTACACAGGTTCTTGGTTCTGTTCCTGCTCACGCTCGGAGTCATTTTCTGTCCTGGTCCTGATGAGAGGAGCACAGGGACTGACCAAGCTCATCCAGAGCTCCCAGCACTGCACATGAGGCAGCTTGGAAGAACCACATTAACATTGTGGGGCAGAAACCAGGCCAGGAAGATGAATCAAAAGCAGTTTGAAATTTACATGAGGTAAAACAAATGCTGAAGGGAAAGGGTCAAAGAGAGGGACACCAGAAAGATGAAGCAAATGTATGAACAAAGATATGATATTACCCTGAGAATGAATTTCAGTTATTAAAAAACTCATACATTCACCCTTCTAATGCAAGTAGTATTAAGAGGACCTGCAACAATTATAAATAACTTACAAAAGAAATATGAGGAATAAAAACTCTTTCCAATTTCAGCCAAGTGCATCAAAACTCAACTGCCCTAAACAATGTTGTACAACTGAGATCAGCAGGACAAGAGAGAACATTTTGCCTGGAAGGACAAACCTGCAAGGTGCACCCAGCAGATCCCAGTGGCAGAGGGAAGTGAAGCCATGAATTAGAAGAGGAACAGCCCAGACACAGGACAGGGGACCTGGCACTTCTCAGGTCTTGCCATGTGCTTTTCCCATGTGCAGAAACTTGCTCGTGACACCTCGTGACTAATGTGGGAACCACTCCTGTGTCACCCATGCAGGCACAGCTGAACACCCTAAAAGGCTGCAAGGATAAACAAACATCCCCATGCAGATGGTGTCACCCATATGCCAGCATATGAGATGGAATTCCACCTATTAGGCTGGTTTATGTCTGCAGAAGTTACAGCAGGCAGGAAACTCATAGATCAGGAGGCCACAGGGTGAGAGGCTCAGGAGGCAAGTAACTCAGGACACGGATAACCCAGACAACCATCCTTCTACTTTGTATCACCCAGGTTATGAACACACGTAAGATATACATTCAAACATCCACAAAAAAGTAAGAGTAAAATAAAAAATCAAAGACATATTTGCAGAAAGTCAATGATCTTTAGGAAAACCTGTTTGAAATCAGTGCTGGGAAGATACTTTATTTTCTTCCCCTCCTTTCTATGGGAGGTAAATACATTTCTGCATCTCACACAGAACCACCTGGCATCACTCTCAATTTGTCAGGTGTCTCTGAGTGGCTGCCTTGCCTCGCTCCCTTCACTGGCCCATGGCCACCATTGGCTGCTGAGCCACAGGATGCAGAGCAGCATCCAGGCAAGATCCTCTCTCGCTAAATCATTTCAGCATCATCCTAGTGGTGCAGACACGACCTCTGGCAGGTCTGCAGCCACTCTGGCACTGCTGACAGCAGAGCTCTCTCAGGTCACTGCGCATTCGGGGCTGGAAGTGCTGGACACCAGCGAGCCTGGGCTGCCCTCAGGCCAACAAGTAATGCTCTTACGAAACTCCCATCTGCAGCAGGCAGCAAAGACATGAGGAAAAACCCTCACTTAGGGCCTGCAAGCTTACACCCATCACAACAAAATATCTGCACCCAAACAGATTGTCTTTGTGTGGTTGTTTCCAAAACCTAAGCCACAGGTCAAAAAGCTGCACTTCTTACAAGCTTTTGCGTGTCAGTTTCATCTCGGTTTTTAGTTTGGGTTTTTTAGCGGGTTGTTTTTTTGGTTTTGTTTTGGGGGTCTTTTTTTAAGTTTTTGGCATTAGGTTGCAAAGCCAGGTACAGAGAGGTGATGAGAAACACTGTGTTTGAGGCTGCCTGGTGCAGTGTGAATTCAGTCCCACGTGTGCAAACAGTGACTGCAGCTCTTTTTTAGAGCTTTCTTCTCTCAGGAGATCCTGGTTCAGTCAGCACATATAAGTGAGACGCGATCTGATTCTTGGATGCACGTCTCCTGCATACTAATCAGCAGAGTTCAGAAACTTCTTACATCATGTCCTGTGACACCTCTCATTACATCATTCAGATGCTTCCTTAGAATTAACACATTTATTTTCACAACAGCCAGTGAGGCAAGAAGGAATTACTGCAAAAATGGTCAGCACAAACCCCAGCAGTTCTGATGCAACTCAATTTGGATGCCTGGTGAGAAAAACCATTGACCTTTGGTGTTTAAGTGGCACTTTTATATTTTAACCACTATATTCACAGAGACTGGTTCTGCCTCTCAACATGCCTACCTCCTGAGCCAAGCTGGGTCCCCAAAAAGGATTGATTAATTACTGTATTAATCACAATCACAATTCTCTTCTGACTACTTTACAGCAAAGGAGGCCCTTGTTATTTCTCTCAGCCTCACGTACTTGCTGGGCCAAGAAAACACAACTGCAAGACCTCAGTGACACAAAACCAACATAAAAATCTGGCAAATCACACACATAGGGCTCAGTCCCATCCCAGGAACCCTCATTTGCCTAATGTTCCTGTTCAAGCTCTCAGAACAGGCAACAATACTTCAGATATGAAGTGCATATACAGATACATCAAATGCAACTGGTTATCATCTACTGCATTGGGTATCACTCCAGTGCCATTTAGCACTGCTTTTCCTTCCACCTGCACACACAAACACCTGCATGACCAGTGATGATACTGCACAGGTATCTCTGCTGGAACCCTCCACTCCTCTGTTACTTCTTCTCCCATCATTCTCTCAAGAGAGCTCTGCAGTTGACCTACACATTTTTAGTTCTCCCCAATAGATTTATTAGGAAGAAGCATTTTTAATAGTTCACTAAAATTGTTCCATGAGTACCAAATTGAAGAGAACATGACTAGTGCAAAAGAAGGTTGCAATTTTCTTGTCATGCCTGATCCTCCGTGAATGCAGAGGGTTAAAAATATATTCTGATTCAATTCTGGAGGACATCAGAGACACCCTGTCAAAGGTGTTGAACATGATCCCCAAAATTCAGAGAAGAATATAAAATCTTTGGCATTTGCCGAAACAGGAGAAACAACTTGTGTAAGGCAGAGGAAGTGAACAGAAATCAGAATGAAAAAGAGCCAGTGGTTACCTGCAGCCTAAATTTCCAACAGGTGAGGACCCAGCATACTCCTGAAACACCAAAAACACCAATAGCGTGGTGTATTTTAGGATCCAACATGGGACATGTCAGAACAGATGCAAACATCCCGGACGGGGTAACCAATTCCCCAGGACTGCACTGGCTCCACTGGCCAGGACTTCACTGTCTGCCACAGGCTCCAGGGTGGGGCTCCCAGAGCCCTATCAGCAGCACCCTGTCCTACATTCCACTTTTGCATGGGCACACACATCTACAGAGAGCTTATAATTTACTCACACAATGCTAAATAGAGGCACAGCATTTTAAAAATGCAACATAACGAACTAAATATAATGAATTAAAGCAATTCAATGAGCTTGCTGAGTTCGAAAGATTGCAAAGGGCACACTGCAGTGCAATGAAAATCTTGCACTAATTCAACAACTTGAATCACACTAGCTCAAGCCTGCAGAATAATTAATCAGATAATTTCTGTTACTAAGCCACTATATCACAGTCAAAAATCTCAGAAGGCAAAAAACAGACAAAAGTCACAGTTCCACAACACCATGATAAAAAAGGAAAGAATGTAATTCCAGATTTTTTTCAACAGTTACAGCATTTACTTCTTCAAACCCAATCCTTTTTTTTTTTTTTTTTTTTTTTTTTAGGATGTAGTGGAGCTGATCAGATCTACCACAAAAAAAAACACTTACAGAAGTAAAATTAAAAATGATAATATAGCTCAGTTCAGAATTGGCAGTTTATAAACACTTCCTAAAAAAACTCAGTTGGTTCTGAGCTCATGGCAAACACCAAAAGATACTGAAATGGCTGGACTGACTTGGGGAAGCCTCTGCTTCTATAAATACTGATTCTGTAGCTCAAACAGAAAACCTTATGGGATTGGTAAGTCAAAAAAAAAAAAAAAAAACATTGGAAGCTCAACTGCAAGCATATGTTCCTACACATTTAGTGCAGAGGCACAATGTTAAAACAACCCATCCCTGGATCAGTCCTCGGCATCAGTAATGGCTGGTACACAGTAAGAACTGGGAAGACATACTCCCTAAAACCTCATGTTCCTCCAGGGACAAGGACAGGCAGCATATCCCTGAGCTGCTGACCCACGGCCCCACGAACACCAGCACTGTCCTCGGCCCGGACAAACCCTACCCACCTCCTCCGCGGGACGGCACCTGGATCCCAACAGCCCACCACCACTTAAAACACAAACTGAGAGCAGCCGGGACATTCGGGCGGGAAACGGGTTTGTGCAGCCGCGGGCTGCTCAGGGCCGTGTGCTTCCTGGCAGCCACATCTGCTCAGGAGGGAAACAAGGGCGGCGGGATGGGCACATCGGGCCTGGCCGCCGCCACAGCCTCTGCAGGGATCCGCCGCTCTGAGGGGGATCCGCTGCCCTGAGGGGGATCTGTCACTCTGAGGGGGATCTGCTGCTCTGAGGGGGACCTGTCACTCTGAGGGGGATCTGCTGCTCTGAGGGGGACCTGTCACTCTGAGGGGGATCTGCTGCTCTGAGGGGGACCTGTCACTCTGAGGGGGATCTGCCGCTCGGAGGGGGTTCTGCCGCCCTGAGGGGGATGCGCTGCTCTGAGGGGGATCTGCCGCTCTGAGGGGGAGCTGCTGCTCTGAGGGGCATCTTNTCTGCTGCTCTGAGGGGGATCTGCTGCTCTGAGGGGCATCTGCTGCTCTGAGGGGGATCTGTCACTCTGAGGGGGATCTGCTGCTCTGAGGGGGATCTGTCACTCTGAGGGGGATCTGCTGCTCTGAGGGGGATCTGCCGCTCGGAGGGGGTTCTGCCGCCCTGAGGGGGATGCGCTGCTCTGAGGGGGATCTGCCGCTGTGAGGGGCTCCTCCTGGACCCAGGGACATACTCAGAGTAGCCGGAGGGCCACAAGGTCACAGGGTCCTGCAGGGACCCACGCTCTGCACCACCCCACACACGGGAATCCATAAACCATGGAATGGTTGGAATCACAGGATCACAGAATCGCCTAGGCTGCAAAGCACCTCCAGGATCACTGAGTCCAGTGGCTGACCCTGCACTGAACCACATCCAACTGGTTACCAGCCTGCTAAAAAATGATGAAAAAATAAAAAAGATCCATTTTAAAAGTTAAATCAAGGCAAATTAAAATGAATGAAGTACAATTATTCAGTAAATTAGGGACTGAGTTGCTATTTTTGTGCTCAGAATTTGCTTTCTGCAGATGTCCTCTTACATTTGAGGAACTAAACAGATTAAGCCGAATCGATGCAACTCCCTCAATAAAGGAGATGAAATGAGCAGTAACATTGGCTATAAGACAGGTGGAAGAATGAAAACTGTTAAACTGTTACAGTGCTTTATTTCAAATTTATTTTGAGTGTTGGTGTTCTCATCACCAACATGAGCTGCACTGCCATAGGGAGGTTCTGGTCACCTTGCACATCCCTGGCATGACTTTTAAGGTTGGGACTGTGCGACATATTATTCTTACATGGTAAGTGATTGTGTGACATTTTTGGTCTTTATGCTATGGGATTTTGCATTCCCAAGTAAGGTCTAACCTGTGCTTCCAGTCACTCAGTCACTGACATTTCACCTGTTAGCTAAAAGCATTTCCCAGCAACTCCACAAATAAGCCAAATGTCATTTGCCTTGGGATCTAATTATCATTCAATAACTTAATTACAGATTATGCACTTCTGTTAGAGCACATCGTAATATTTCAGGATCTTGCAATACCTTGCAGGGAAATGTTGAGGACTTCACTCCATGCTTTCTATTCAATAAAACTTAAAAATCTGGTCTTATTAGCCTCAGTCCCAATGTCCTTTTAATTCCTCTCTCAGACATTCAGGTGGGGTCTCTTGTTGCCTTTTGCACTCAAGGGTGACCAACAGTGAAGAACAGAAAACAATGGATCAGGCTCAAGTTCCTGACCAAAGCCATTTGACATGGATTGAGGTTGCCAAAGGTTTAATAATAAGCTATTAAATGTCATCAATATTCTCCAAGTTATGTCTGTGTGGATTTAACTAACCTTTCAAGAGGAAGGCATGTCAAAAATAAACTACACCTACCTGTAACTCAATTATCAACTGTGTAGGTTCCCCACGCTTGCCCAGTTACAAACAACCCATTTGGTAACATGACAGAAAAAACATACATTTTCAAGAGTTAGGAGGAAATACCTAAATTTTGACAGAACCACAATAAATATGGCTGTGGGATTTTCCTGTTTTTCTCTTTATTCACAAAATGTGCTCACTACTAAGCAAACACAAAACATTTATCAAAGAGCAAAGTTCAGTCCCTGGATAGATCACAGGGGGTTTTTTACTTGTTTGGTTGGTTATTGGTTTGGGTTGGGTTCTTTTTAGTTTGTTTGGGGTTTTATTAATTTTTGTATTTATTTCCCACCTGTTGCCTTAGGTTACAGGGGACACTGTAAATTCACTTTTCATTTCTTCACAAAGAGAAGAGCAGTGCCAGTGCCAGTGAAGAACAGCTGCACAGTGCCAGTGACTCGTTTTCTGTTACCCCTTAAAGATAAACCAGAACTGTTTGAGTGTATTTGGTGAATGTGCTCACAAACTGTGTTGCCCCCATGGCAGTGACTGAGGGTCAGCACAGGGACAGGGATAACCTGGGAAAGTGAACAAGAGCAGGTTACCCCAAAGTTGTCTTCACACAAGAACCATTTAGAGACTCTGCCATGAGAAGATCTTACAAAAACATTAAACCCCCAGAGCACAAACAGCCATCTTTTTTAATTAACTGCTTCTGTTGAAGGTAGTCCATTAAGAAATAAAGTTTGGAGAAAACAGAAATGCAGCACATCTTTTTTTTTTATCCTTGCCAGATGCTGAGAAGAAAAGCTCATCTATTATTTTTTAATTGCTCCTGAAAATTTCTAAAACATGGTGATCTTTGCACTACCTTTCACTGGAACATCAGAGGGAGTTACCTGCCCACATGCAAGCAGTAAGATTTATGGACAATACTAATCCTGAATGTGCCAAAAACCCACCACTCCTCAACCATTTACAACATTAAACAGGCAGAGGGTGCTGAGCAACATGCAGGGGGTTGCCCAAAAAATGTGAATAACTTTTAATTAATTACATCTTCATTTAAAAATGCCCTTTAAGTGCTGTTGCTAGGTTAAACATACATTAAACTAGCTGAGAGGAACAGCAAAAGCTGTTGGTGGCATGTGCCAAGGCATGTACGTAAAACAGAGAGGTTCCAAACACCACAAAATCACTGCGTCCTCTACAAAATCAGAGCTACAGTAGGCAGAAAAAAATTCAAATGATTGGATTCTGTTAATCTGTGGGGACATGGACTTAATACTGCATTTAATTTTGCTAAGTGGGAGGAAGATTATTGCAGGCAAGATACAAAGAATATCTCAGCTCCAATCATGTAACATTTACAACCTCAAATACTCTAAGACAGTTATTAATAAGAGTATCAGAACATTTCCATGTATTCAATGCACAGTTATGAAATAAACTAAACATACAGGCCTCCTCCCAATGCAGACAATATAATAATGTTAATATTTACATTCCTCTAATCACTTGTTTCCAGTACTATTAAAAAGAAGTATTTGTGAACTTGCTGGATAACAAGTGCCAGCCTTCAGTGAAGGACTGCAGAAAGCGTGATTTGGGGCATTTTGCTTTACTTTTGAAAGAGACTGAGACAAAGCCATTTTCTTTCCAGAGGTTTTGAAAGAAAAGCTGAAACTTATTCTCATCAAGTCTCTCAGTGCCACAGTGAAGGACTTGTTGGGAGCTGCACTTGTTTACAACCCTCAGTTCCCATGGGAAGAAGCAATTTGACTAAAATCAGAAGCTTTCTGTGTGTAGTATTTACATGTCCTAATCTGCTGTTTTGAAACAGAACTTCTTCCACATTGTTATTCTTTCAATAAATCTACATCTTTTTTTGTCTGAAATGTGAAATCAGAGTGTACAGCTACACCTGTTTGGTGTTTATGAAAACTGCTCTAAAATCTGAGGGAGATCAAAACACTTTCCTTTAAAAACAAAAATTCCCTCGGCAGATCATCTAGTATATGCAGCATACTCAGTTTGATCACACATTTCCAGAATATCAGTTGATTCACTCTTGATGCAGTCATTATTAAGACAGGTTCTGTACTTTTAACAGAATTTTCTTTGAAGCAAATATCCTTCTGAAGGAAAAAACACACTAATATATTAATGGAAAAGACAAAATAAGCACATTCTGCCATTGCAATTGTTTTTCAAGCTCTTAATGCTGCAATATTAGACCAAATCTTATGAAGGCATTTGGCATCTTCCACAGAATGGTAGTTCCTGTAACACGTTAATGTCCCTTCATGGTGGGCTGCTGGAAGGGCCTAGCAGCACCAGCAGTGGTGAGAGGTGTTGCTGTCCAGCACCTGGGATTGCTGGGAGATGGACACCCAAACCTGGACACACCTGTTGGCCAAAATTCTGTGTCCTGTGTAGGACAGCACAGCCAACACTCGTCCCACTGAGCTCTGACAATTTACAGAGTTTTACCTGGCACATGACTTGACAAGCAATCCCCAAACGACTGAAAATCAACATTGAAGGGATCTGCAAGCTAAGGAAAACAAAGTCTATTTGTCCTACAAGCATTTTCCATAATCTTTATTAGACAACTTGTAGAAAATGAACTGCTTTTTCAAATATCCACTCACAGTATGCTGACGAAGCTCTCTCGTGTGATTAATTCTTCTTTCTCTCCCTCACTTGTGTAATTCTATAGCCCATATCACTCTAATGTCTAAGTTACTCAAGTAAATAAAACCTGGACTAAAGGAGATAACTTTTTTCTTCTCTCCCTCCTTTGGAGAAAAGAGATCTGATTCTTCAAAAACTGCCAAAGAGCTTCTTCTTTTTTTTTTTTTTTTTTAATTCCATTAATACCTTTGTGTGGTGAAATCAAAGCAGATTAAATCTGTGCAGTATTTTTACACTACCAGGAGTTAGCATGTGCAATACTGACTTTTCATTATCATCTGATTAAAGTAAGTTTGCCTGCCTCTGTTAATAAACTGACTATCTATGGTTTATTACTTTACACCTTTAAGAATATGTCCACATTTTCTAAATGAAGAAGACTGCTTAATTTTCAAATGTTTCTCTTTTTTCCTTGTGATGGATCAGTTTTAGTCACTGAGGGATTTTCCTGCACACCTTAACGAAGATTTGTGTCTATATGTATATGCAACAAGGGTGCATTTTAATGAGTAAACTTCTGTAAAAGCTACTAACACTCAAAAGCTTTGAATAAACCTCTGGATCAAACAAAAGGTGAACAGAAAAAGATATTTCCTGATGATCTGCCTTGAAAATTCAAACTAGCATCCCATGAAAAAAAAATGAAGCATTCTTCTGCCTCTTTAATAGCAGTCTGCTATTCTTGAAAGCACCAACACAGTCGATGTTTGAAGCAATAAAAGCTCAGCTTCCTGCCCTGTAATTATTACTAGATGTAATTATGAACAACTCATTCATCACTATAAAAGCACAACGTAAGGCTCTCAGAAAACAGATATGGAAAATATTTGTTTTCACGCAGTTCTTTTAGTCAAGCTGTAGTTTAACAACATCACTGATAAACAAGTGTAGTAAGCCAGTGTAAAGCAGGCAGGGCAACATCCATGTTTAATTTCATCTGGGTATCCTCCAGTACTCCATTTATAACGCTATAAAAACATGCCTCAAAGCAATAAGCAAGAATTGAAGGGTGAATATGACATAACTACATAACTACAACCATCCCAGCTCCCCAGAGTTCACTCGCTTAACCATGTAATATTCGGAGGCTGTCTAAGCACACCAGGATTATTTCTAGGTGGGGAAAAAAGCACAAATGTAAGACAAGGTTCTGAGCTCTCCTTGCAAAGTTACCACGCCAGAAAAGCTCAGAGATGTGCTGGGTTTCAGAACATGGCTTTGGTCTGTGTCACTTTCTCACAGCCGTGAGGAAACACCTGCACCCAGCTCAAAACCACGCTCACTACAGTCATCCAAACTTCCCCAAACCAGTCAGACACCTGCTTGGCTTCTCCCGTTCTGGGAGAAAGGCACCAGGGCACGTCAGGACCAGATTCAAACACATCTCAAACAGGCAGTAAGTAAGATCAAGAATTCAGATGAGGCAACAGGAGGTGTGTGGTTAAGATACCCGATCTCTATCCACGCCAAACAACTACAGCGTCCTTTTCTTCCCGGTTATGTAATACACGAGAGTATTTAACCATTCGCTGGTTTGACACATACATGTCAAACAGATCAGCTTTGGGAAGGATCAGCTGGGGCCGCCGAGGGGCAAGAGGGGTGGGCAGGAATTTGGCAATTCACGAGCTACGAATGGTCACCCCTTTGGGGAAGGAATCCCACCAAAGCCTTCAGCGGTCCTTGCCCCATGACAGCCGGGCAAGACCCGGCTGGGGCGTTGTACCACCATTTCTATCTCAAGCACGATCGGCCTCACACCACCTGTCTGACAAAGAACCTTCCCACTCCCGTGGGATGTCGCAGGCTGCAAATCAGGGCACGGGCTCACCCCGGCCGCCCAGCCACCTGCCCGGCTGTCACACGCGTCTCCTAGGGGGAACTGAAAGACTATTCTGCCCCCAGAGCATCGCTGGGAGAGGCGGCAGCCCCACAGGGAAAGGCTTAGTGACTCCTTAGAGTGTTCCTGTGCTGCTTTGGGACTTTGGCCCCTCACACCCTCTATAAACTGAGTTTGCTGAGAAATGTGTAGCTGCACGGCAGAAGTGTTGGCATCAAGATGACTAAACACCTGGTTTGTGAGATGCTACTCTCCGGGCACCTCACTGAAATTCGGCGTGCTGTCACTGCGGAGGAAAAGAGAAGAGTCAGGGAGGAACGAAGAGTCATCAGTGAGGACACCAAAACCACCAGCTTCGCCACTTTGTGAGTAGCTGCTGCTCTTGCCCGCGCCCCGGGAGCCACACGAACTCCTGGCGGGGCTGGACCCGGGGGCGGCACCGCGGGGGGATGCGAGGGGGCGGCCCGAGCGCCCGCTGTCCCTCCCCGCCTCCCCTCCACCCCCGGGGCGCGGGGCGGCCGCCGGGGCGGTACCTGCTTGTCCAGCGCGGCATCCTTGGCGCTGCCCGCGGCGCATCCCTTGGGAGCGGGCACCCGCTCGCAGTTGCAGCCCTCCAGCATGTACATGCCGGCGGGGCGGGCGCTCTGCTCGCCCTCGAAGTAGAAAAGGACGTTTTGGTAGAGGGCGAACCACTTCTCGTGCCAGCGGTTGGTCTCCGCCGTCTTCTTGCTGAGATAGNGGCACCGGCGGCGGCGGCGAGCGGCCCCCCGGGCGCTGACGTGGGGGATCAGCCGTAAATCCGCTTTGGAGAGCGATTTAAAGAGCAAAGTCGCCGCCGCCGCAGCGCCCGGGTCCCTGCCCCCCTCCACCCTTCCCCCCATCTCCGCATCCCTCTGCTCCTCCATCCCTCCGGGGGCGGATGGAGGCGGGGAGCGGGTGCGGAGCGGGGGTCGGGCAGGGAATCCCGCGGGCAGCGCNGGGCCGGGAGCCGCGGGGTGATTTGGGGCTGCCCCGTGGTTTCTCGATAGTTTCCGCCTTTTCCATTCTTCGAGCGAAAATCTTGGAAAGCGGCAGGGCCGGGTAAGCGCGGCCGCCGGAGCCGGTAACTTCACTCTCGAGCTGCGGCGAAAGAATTAAAGCAAAAGGCAGCAGAGAAGCCCAAGCGAAATACCAGAAACCTGTCCCTTTTAACCCGATATTCACGCTGATAAAGGCGCGGGGGAGCGTCTCAGGTCTCACTCCGGGGAACCTCAACCCCGCATGTCCTTGGGCACCGCGCTGCGCGCAGAGACCACCCCGGCACGGGCTGCGGAGGGGCTGTGCCGTGTGCCGGGGCTTGCCTGCCGCAAACGGGACCATTTATAGATCCCAACTGGCGGCTGCAGCACGAGGCACCGCGGGCGGGGACCGCCATAGGAGAGGGCGGCTCGCACATGCCGAAAAGAAAATTTCCCGGGAGTTAGGCGGGTGTGTTTTCACACCGGGCTAGTAAGGATGGCAGCAGGTGCGGTCTGGTTCCTGCACTCGGCACAGTGGTACCTGCACACCTTAATTATAGCAAATAAACTTTGGCATCAAGAATTGTTTTACATAAAACGTAGCAATATGAAAATTTCTACCAACTAGAGCACACTGCACCTTTAATTTAGCAACTTAAACTTCCTCTTAAGGTTCTTTCAGAAAAAGTCTAGGAATTCTTGCATTTGAAAACATATTTGGCATATGTAGCTTTCGCTCTCTTTTGCTTTACTGCGTCTGATGAGTAAAAGAGAAAAAAGAACAAAAATGCGGAAGCTATAATATTCATTATTGCTGTATAATGCACAGAATTAGTTAGAAAATATTTCCTGTGTGATGTGTGACAACAGCTGTGGTTTTGTGTGCTACTTGCAGGAACTATGGACCCATGCAGAGTTGCAAGGCTCTTCTCTTATCAACACACAATTTTGTATTAGAAAAAACAAACAGATGCACAAATCCTGCTGGAACTGGCTTAGTTTGCCTTGTGTCTTCACATAGTGGGATTTGAGCTTAGCACATCATGCCCAGGGAAGTCCAGGCTTTGGACAGGGCTTGGACATCACCTGGGTGGCTGGAATGTGTGAAGGACTCGTGTTCATCCATCCCGGGCACTGGGGCCCCACCTGCTTCTGTTGATGCCTCCTTGCCTGGGTTCCCCTCAGCCAGCACTTAGTCAGTGCATCAATTTCGTGTGTAAAATTCCATGGAATATCGTGTCCCTTGGTGGAAGCAAATGGCAAGGCAGCCAAACCAAGGAGAGAAGCAAACTGCCACTCAGAAGAGCATTCAGACATTTGACACTCAGTGAATAGCTGGAGCTTTCCAAAACAAGCACGTCGTACATCACAATGAAATCCTATAGCAAGGACCCATCTTTGCCAAGATAAAGTTGCAGGCTTTTGTCCAAGCTTACTTAATTTGTACTTTAATAAAGCTTTTGCATAAATCACAAATGATCACACATCATCTATTCCACCAGGTCACCTGAGACACACAGAAAAAATACATGACAGGAGTTAAATTTTATCTATAAAGAAAGAAAGAGAGGGGTTTCTTTGACTACATCATTTTCTCCTAGACATGCAGGCATTTTTCCTAAGCTGAAAATGTTGAATATGTCATTGCACAGCAATCTATAGGAACTAAAAGGAGTCTAATATTCCTGTTCACTACAGGGAATGCTGTTTGTGTAACTATCAGTTTGTCCTTCATTGTTCAAGTATGATTTAGTTCTCTCAATGATATTATCTTTATTACTTGATCGTTCTTATACAAGGACAGCCTATTTTTTTTTGCTTTAAATGTCTATGATGTACATATGAATGTATATACTATCTAATACATCTAAATGTATCCACATATCTATATGGGATTATTTCTTAAAAATCTTCATTATCAGCAGTGAAGAAGGGGTTGTTTGTGCTTTTTAGAGAAGGAATTCTAGGCCAAATTCATATGTATGAAGATGATCGAGTTATATGTGCAAACAGATGTAAAGGAATCTGTGGATGTAATTTATTCCATAGGGCTCTGAGGAAGAGAACATACAGATAAGCACACTGTTTTACTTTACTTTATATCCTAATCTTCATTTTATTGTATTTTAGTTCCAGAGGATTCATTTATAAAAACACCTTCCCAAGTGTTGCCATGATAGGCCCCGAGGACCTTGCTGTAGAACTACAGTGGAAAGTTGTGGTTCTGTATTAGCAGAGGTAGTTTGACCCATTTAGCCTACATTTAACCTGAAATTTCCTTTGGCAACTAGTCCAGTGCAAGGTGTTTGAAGATGTCACAAAGAAGGAAATACATAGTGTTGTGTTCCACAACAGTGGAATTGCTGAATCCAATACCCAGAAGTGACCCTGGGATTTTGGGGGACAAGGGAGCGAGTTGTCAATCCTCTGGGTGACAGGAAAATCTAGTTTAAAAATCATGTAAAATTTGGGCCTCTGTTCTAAAAAACACTTCGGAAAAAATACTGTTAATGGAATGGTAATAAAAATTGATTAAAGCAATGGAAGAAAAGCTGTTACGCTACTGTTTTTATGTCTGGGTTTATATACGTACTCTGTATTTATATGTACTTGCTCTATGTTTTTGTATGTTCGTTTGTCACTAAATCATTATTTGCGTTTTCACATCAAGGTAATGTATCAAATACAAGACAATTTAGTACAGCTCTTGAAGAACTGCTACAATAACTTACGGGGAAAAAAACTGGTTTCACTAAGAATGCACCTGTATGTCTCCTCTTACAGATTGTTTGAGAAGCAGAACGGAACCAGCATCTTCTCTGTAACTTTACTCACATACTTTCACTGATCTAATTGTTTACCCTTTGAGGCACAGAGTATAACTTGGCTACTTGAAAGGTATTTGTAATATTCAGCTAAGATTTAGTTATCTGAGAAAGATTTTGAAATACACACTATACATCACTGCCATAGTAAGTCTGGAAGATCTTGCAAACAACTTTGAGTTTAATACAACTGATGATGTCATTTGAGATTTACTATTCCTGTTTTATGGAGACATTTTTGGGGGGATTGTCTGTTAAATCAATTTTAAGTCATTGCGTATCCCACAATGGTAATTCATTCCTCGTGGATTTACTTGTGGCTGCACACACTCCTCAGTGGTGTGAGAGAGGTGGTGACAGGTGTCCATGAGATCCCTCCTTCAGGAATCTCTGGCCAATACTCAGTGGGAGTTCCAGCAGAAGGCTGTCAACTGCAAATCATTTACCTGTTATGCAGATGAGGATATCATCATCATCATTGTCATCATCATTGTTGTCATCGTCGTCGTCGTCATCATCGTTGTCGTCATCATCATCATAGTTTTTTATGATCATGCCTTAACCTCTTAGTGCAAAATGTTGCAAAACCACAGGAAAACCATCCAAGCCAGGAGATACTTAGTCTAAGCACAAGATCAGATCCCTAGAGCCAAGAAAGAAGTGCAGGGACTATGTGCTGCCCTTTGTGACAGGCAGCATCCCCAGGACACAGCTGGCATATTTGCTGCTGGTATTTTGGGAGAAGAATAGCTAAATAAGGTTATAGAGGAACTTTTGAAAGAAACAGTTTGGTGTGTCTGCAGAGGTCATTGGTGAGTTCTTGCATGTGGTCAAGGACAGCATGAGAAAATACAAAGGACTGTTGAAATGAGAAAAAGAAATGTGTGGCAGAAGGTGTCTCGCAGTCAGGCTGGAGAAAATCAAAAGCAGAAAGGAAAAAAAAAGAGAAAAGCTGGAACCAAGGGACTCAATTAAACTGGAGAAATACCACTAGTTAGGCAGGAGGCAAAGGCAAGTGGGCTGAGGGAGAATTGAACCTGGCTGGCAGAGTGATGGTAATGAGAGAATGATGGGTAAAGAGCAGAGGGAAACAGCCGGAGTGAGTGAAGGCTGGGAGTGGCTGGGGGTTGGAGGAGACAGAACCAGGGCAGAGCAGGGAGGAACTGGGGCAAGGTGGGCAGGGAATCGTGGAGCAGTCCAACACAGCACATCAAGTGAAAGGATTAGATCGAGGGGGATGCTGGGAGAGAAAGTGGCATTTCAAATGTGGAAACGCTGATAGTCCAAATCAGCACTGAAATCACATGGGGAAGAAAAGACAGCAGCTTTTCTCCTTAAGCCTGTTTTCAGCTGGTTCCTTTTCAGCAAAGGTTTGCCAGCTGGGATTAAGATGGAAGAGCCAGGATTCAGCTTGTTGACCAGACATGTGAATTAAAAGCTCCAGGACTATTATTTTTAATACAGATGCAACAAGCATTAAATGCACTAAAGCACTAAAATGCTCTAAGCACTAAATGCAAAATATAGTGACAACAATGTTTTAAAACTTTCTTCACATGACTAAAATTTCCATATTGAGACACACACTTATTGGAAATATGACTGTCAGAGCTGAGCCCTGACTTTTAAAGTTAGTAGAGATTGCTCTGGGAGCTCTGCAATGAGAATTTCACAGACCCTGTTATTAGTGTAGTGTCCTTAAGAAGGATATTGTCCTACAGCTCACAAATTGCTAAAGCATGAAACTGTCTCAACATTCTTGGGAGATATCTCAAATTAGTGCTCTCAGTGTTCCAAAGGCATTGGCGTGTCCTAACAGATTTCATAATGTTCTCCGACTGTGAGTCGGGAGAGGCAGTGTGATGGCTGAGCTCCTGAAAGCAAGGGGATCAGCAGACACTGGGCTATGATTGCTCTCAGTTTCAGAAAGCCTTGGGTAACTGGGAAAATGAGTTTAGAATTAAAAAGACATAGTGGGATAAAATTTCCTTTATTTTTTTTCTTATTCCATGTGAACCGAGTATAAATGCAAATCACTCTTTGCTTATTCTGTCAAGATACTCTCATATATTGGCATAGAAATAGGAAAAATGTGTAAAATATTAAAGCACTCTCATTTCTTGGGAAAAAGTAAGCCCCACAGATTGGAAGAATGATACAGAGAGCACAGCGGGTGCCATCTGGAATAAGTAAGTAACCCTGGGAAGAAATGGTGATGTTTACAAGGCCTGATGCTGATACAGAGAATTCTCTCCATCTGGCATGAAGTCTGCAAATAATCTGCCACAGGGGTGCATAATTCAATAGAAACAGGTTTGATAATCTACAAGTTGCATTCCCCATAGAAACCTGAAAGAGACATTTAATGTATTATGCAGCTGAGCAGCTTCTCAGTGCACCCAACTTCGAGGGCGGGCAGACCCACAGACCATAAAAATGGGGTTTATGGCAAATGGGATCCACTGTTCTCTTAGCAGAAATCAAACACTGCAGGGCACCCACATCCCCTCAGGATGGTGTGAAATTTCTGAGACAATGCCTTCATAGGGGAACATTGCATTTATTTTTGATACAGATGCAATATACTGAAAATCATTTTAATGAATCTGTTCAGATGCAGCTGGGACTGTACAAATGCCTGGAGAAAATGTGTGTAACAGCAGAAAAAAATAATCTTAAAAGGCTGTAGGCAGAGCAGCCCTGACAACAGTGATCGGAGCCAATGTTATCACCCCTCACATGCAAGCAAAGATACATCAAACAACATCTTGTTAAACAAGAGCAAAGAAATTTAGCTTAACATCAATCCCTGTTTATTTGGGGGATTTCTGGGCAGGTAGGAAGTGCATAGCAGGGTGTCTGTAATTGCTGACCCACTGTGGATAATGCATTCTTCCTGGTCCAAATTTATGTTGTTCACATTCTCAACTGAAAAGCTTTGTAGCTGCTTGGGAGGTGTGGGTTGTGATTTTCTGTAGGGGGAAAAAAAAGAAGAGGAAAGAAAGTGAAAAAATAGCTTAGAGAAACATAATTTTAAAAAATTAAAATCAACAATATCCATCTGGAATTATATCAACAACTTACATAAAATTTGTAACTTCATCATTAATAGTAGAATGGATAAGTATATTAATTGCACTTCAAATTTACGAAGATATATTTTTTAAACAGAATACAAAAATAAACATTCATTGTACTTGTCACAAAGCCACTACTGTTATATGCTAAAATGAGCAAAGGCCTGCCTGAATCCATATCAAAGTACTCTTTGTCCTATTAATGCAGAAATAGAGTTTATTTCACAAGTAAGTTCCTCTTGAATGCATTGTAATAATGTAAAATTAAAATAATTTTACCATGTAAAAAAATGAAATTTGTGTTCACCCCTTTATTATTACAGGTTTTTTTTTCTTCTTGGGTTAGTTATATTGTTTCAAGAGTTAACACAACCATTTTGTTAAACACTGGTTGTTGCAAGGGGAGCTGAAAAGTGTATTTATTCTAAGTTGACATCCTATTTAATTGTATAGATAATAAAGTTAGACTGTCAATATTCAAGGGTTTTGAGTGAGATTATTGCTTGTTTGAAGCATGCTTTTTTTCACCGAAGAAAAAGGCCACATGAAAATACTTCTCTTGATGATCTGTACTGTTTCTGTTTCTCACTGTGGTGTTCAATGGCATTGTGGAAATAATTCTGAATTTCTGACACGTGTAGATACAGATCAGATATAGCTATTGAATAGTAGTTCTGTCAGATATTAAGAAAGGCTAATTAGATAATGCCTTAGAGTATTCTTCAAAAGGAGTAAAAAATATCTGGAAGTAATACGTCCTGTAGGCACAGCAGCCCACAGTACAGGGAAAGCAAGGATGTGCAGAAACCTCTAAAAAAAGTTCTCCAATACTCTGGGGAAGAAATGGATGAGAGAAATTGTATTTTTCAGCAACTGTCCCCGTTCTGATGGAGAATACATCTTGGGTAGTTCTCCATGGTATTTAAAGTGCTCTCATTCTGGTGAAGTTTAACTTGTATCCCAAGAAATCATCCTCAGCAACCTCTGATAGACAACCTCTTACATCTGTGTATTTTATACATTTCCTTAGTACAGATTATAGTTATCCTCATTAATTGCTCATCTATCCATTTCTCTTTTACATCTTCCTTTGGAGTTAAGGGGCATTTTTGGACACTGCAGTGCTTATCACTTACTGATGCAATTACTGTGAATGATTAAGCTTGTCCATCCCACCGCAGGGACGGTTTCCCTTCCGGAGGGTTTGTCCTTTTGTGTCTCTGTGTTCCTGCCCTGTAATGCAGGCTGACAGCCAGTGTGATGCAGGGAAGGGGAAGGAGAGGGCTGCAGTGCAGGGGAGCTCTGGGCAGACACAAAGGTGCTGAAATGGTTTTGGTCAGAGGTTTGTTCTGAGTGTCTCAGGGGGCATCCAGAGCAGCAGACGGAGTTTGGGGTCTGTGCAGGTTGGGAGAGCGACTCCAAGGTTATTCCTCACAATCCCCCCAGTAGCCACATAAAAGGTTTCCAATCTCTTTTCAGGAAAGCTTTTAAAATGCTCTGAGTGAGGAAAGTGAATGGCACGTGGATTTAGTCATGGGATACAGAGCTTTGTGCCCTCCAGTCACCAGTTCACATTCAGTAAAAGACAGTAATTAGGACAAATCCTGCTCTGGCTTATGACATTTCCACTGGAGTAAGTGACTGCTCATTTATCTCTGTTTGGTTACCTGGTGTCTGGTGAGCATGGGAACACACACACCATCCTCCTCTGGCCCAGGGGTCAGAAAATGGGGAGAAATACCCAAACAGCCCCGGGGGAATCCTGCAGGTGTGAACAGGCTTCTGCTTGTGCTTTTGGCATCTCCTTGTCCCTGTGCCAGCCCCCCGGGACAGTGGCAGCACTTCAGCACTCAGAAAATGGCATTCCTAAAAGCAAAACATCCCAAACATTTTCCTACTGGTTTGAAATGAATCCAGTGTGATTAATCCTACCTACATATGTGCAAGAGCTTTAGGCACCTCTCACAGCTGGACTAATTTTATCATTTTGCCTGTCCATCTATGGCTGCAAGAGTACTTTATACCTGTGAGAAATGATTGACTCACATCTGGATTTGTCACATAACATACAGATAGTTAGAGATAAAGGTTTCTTTTTTTTTGGTGTTTTAGAAAGGTTTTATTGTTCTGTGCACCTTGTCCTTTCTTCGTAACAGTTAAAAGATCTTAATTGCCTAAAATTAGAGCCATCAGATATGACTAAAACTGAGTTATTACATAAAAATGGGTATGAAATATAGATGAAATATATATAATTTATATAAAAACTATTGTTCTGATTTCATTTCTCTCTGCACCATTTTTATGCTCTGCTTTCTTGGATTATTATTGCTCCAACTTGAACTGAGCTCTGAGCTGTACCTTGTCAGCCTAACTGGGATGTACCCTATGAATTATATAAGTCCATTAACATATATGCATCAGAATAGCTGTTAAAATTAGAAGTACTAGCACAACTGAGGAGCAGTCAAGAAAAGGAGTTGGGTAATGAAGTTTGGTAGACAAGGCTGAAACAAAATTATGCTGGTTTCATTTGGATTTCTTAGTTAAATTCATTGTTGCCATTCTCGCTGCTGCTTTCTTCCCAGATGGAGCAAGACACTTCATAAAGAAAAACAATCAGGAAAATAAAATCTCAAAGTGCTTGTTAATTCTGCTACTGATAAAACACCCTTTTCTCAGCTAATCTTCTTAATTAATCTAACAAAAGTACAGCTACGCACAGACTTCCTGCAGTGCTCATCTACCCAGATAAAAAAAAAAAAAAAAAAGGTAAGAGCAGAAATATGAATCTATTTGCATTACAAACAAGAGTTTATTCCCCAAACACATTTTTCATTATAATCAATTATATTGCAAGTTTAGGCCAAACACAGCATGTGGTAAAAACAATCATACACTCTAAACAAAAACTACTTAGGAAAAAATAATTCCGGCAGTGTAGCTGTGGTGTCACAATGCAGCAACGCCTGTCACGTACGGGCAGCAGCTCCCTGTCCCCACCAGAGGAATCGGGCAGGGCGTGGTGGCACTTGGGCACTCGGCCACAGAACGTGCACAGACTTGGCCACACATCGAGTTCTCAGTGCTCCCCTTGTCCTCAAAGCACCAAATCCATGAGCAAAAACAGACACCTCCACATCTCTGCTTCAGATTCCTGACGTGGCGTGAAGCTCATGCTGAAAACACCCAGGAAGGTTCAGGCAGCAGTTTTATCATTTAGGTAGAGACACAGAAGACACACAACAACCTATTTGTGTCCTACGAACATCAACAACCTCTGATCCTTTTGTCCTCAAGCAGTTCCAAATGGGTTTTTCTTTTGTGACCAAACAAAAGAAAAAATGTCACTTACACCCTCGACCCTTTGAAGAAAGGTTTTGCAGGACAGCAATCTTCCCTGACTCCTGAAATCACAGAGTGGCTAAAACCCAGCAATACTGTACATGCTGCAATCCTGTACTATCCAGTCCTGTGTGTGTAAAATCTCAAACTACAAACGAGCGTGGAAGGAGCAGAGGAGCTCATCCCCTCCTTCCCGGGGCAGGCTCAGCAAAGGCAGCAACAGCCTCATCTCTGCAGGTTCAGGGGTCTCCAAGGCTTTGGATTTTTCTGCCCAGGTGCTCCACACCATCTCTCCAAGTGATCAGCTCTCCTTACCTTTAGCAGTTTTCCCGTAACACGCACCTGGGGTTTTCTTTCCGCAGCTCCTCCACAGTCCAGGGGCTGTGCAGACCCGGCTGCTCCGTGTTTGCCACTGCCTTTCACTGTTCAGAACTCTCCTGTGTCTTCCTCCCTCCAGGTTTAACCACTCTGCAGCATTTCCTCAGCCCCTGTCTCCAGGCAGCTTTGTGTCACCTCGTCCCTGTCCTGGTGTCCCTGCTGCCCAGCCCGGAGGGGTCGCAGGGCCGGCAGGGCTGGTGGGATTCACTCCAGCTCCCAGCACCTCTTCCCTCTGTGCCAAGAGGCACAAACCTCTTGACTCAGGTTCAGCTGATGATTGATGAGGAGCTCTAGGTCTTTATCCTGCAAACTGCCACTTAAACCAGATGACAGGATAAGCTGTTGCTGGAATGTTAAAATTAGAACAAAACCTCCCAAAATCTGAGTTCCAGTGAGTGGGATCCCTGCCCACACCAGGAGGCTGGAAATAGATGGCCTTTAAGGTCCGTTCCAACCCAAACCATTCTGTGATTCCATGATTCAGTTTTGGGGACATGAAAAAGTTGCTGGAAAGGACACAAATGCATTTAATGAAACTAAACCCTTGCTTGCATCAATTGCCAACAAAACATCACTGCCAAATATCAGTTTTAAAAACCTTAGTGAATCCAGCTCACAAGATATACCTTAGCCTCCTCTTTTCCAGGAGAAAAACAGCATTTCTGTAACACCATTTTAGTGCTTATTTCTCATGTAGGAATAGTCAAATCACAGTCTGAGTGAGAGGGTGTTTATATACGACCTTCTTTTGCCAATAATATTAAAGGTGACTTTGCACAGCAAGAAAAATCAGTTTTTAGGTGTTTTAGATAATGACTCTTACTTCGGGAACCATATTTATTTATTAACTGATTAAAATGCCTTCCTGGACGTATAGGACAATGGCCACTGCATCCTACATACAATCTGGTAAATAGCTGCAGAAGAAAACATTAAACTTACTTTTGTTCATCTTGTTATGTGCCTGAGAATGGAAAACGCATAAGGAAAGGGACCTCGGGCACTGAAGAGTTGGAGGATGATGCCAGAATGGCTTGTGCCATCTTTTCTCCAACACGCTTCTGGCAGCAGAGGGGAGATGGACACAGGGAGGGGATGTGAAATGACCCCAAAGCACGAGTTCAGGGACCTGGAGGGATGGGTCTGTCTGCTCCTTGCAGCCCAGCAGCGGGGCAGGGACACTCCTGACACTCCTGCCAGGTGGAAAGTCCATGGGAAGAGGAAGGAGGGAGAAGCAGCCACACTCTCCAACAGCTCCTCTTCCTCACTCCTTGTGGGGAATTCCCTACACACATCAGCAAGTTTTGAGTAGCTGATGTAGAAAACTGAGCAGTACCCTGTGACTGGGCTCCTCCTGCAGCCGTGTCCCTCCAGCTGGCCCTGTGACACCTTTCCATAGGAGATGCTTGTGGAAATTGCATTAGACCCAGTGCAAAACTCTGCTCTCTGTTTCTATTGCTGTGCTGGCTTAGCCAGATGGGGAGAAAGGAAAACCTAATTACTGACGGGCTGTGTTCATAAAATAAAAAAAGGCTTGGGCTGCTGTGCTAATTATTTGGGTGGGGAGTTTTAAGGCATTAAGGGCAGAGAAGAGGTTTGCAGGTCTCAAGCTGCTGCCTGCCCGAGGGTTGCTGCCCCCAGGGAAACCATGAGGGGCCAGTTTGTGCTTGTGCTGAGTCCAAGCAGCCAGACCAAGAGGGGTTTGCACCATTTCCAGCTGTTCCTCTGCTGAGGAGCACCCACAAACAAGGACCAGAGTCCCCCACGGGGCTGCAGCCAGTGCAGGGGGGGCTCTGTCGGGGTCTGGTGGGCACAGCCCCTCTCTGGGATGCTCTGAGCTGCAGGAGGGGCAGAGGGGATGGGTTTGTGCAGCCCAGGCTGTGACTGCTCCTGTGCAGACTCCGGGCTGTGACAGTTCCCTGCAGGACGGGGCAGGGGCGAGCAGGGGACACTGCTGGGCTGGCTGTGCTGAGGGCACTGTCACACCACGGGACCCCAAGGAAACCGGCCAGCACTGAGCTCCCTGTGCCTCCCGAGCGCAGGGTACACTCTGTCCCCAGGCCACAATCTGCAATTTCAATTTGGGAAACTCTAAGGGAGGAAGTGTAGCTTGTACAACTTATCTGAACCTATTTCCCAACAATAACTATTGTTCACTCCAGCAGCTTGACATAACATAATTTGTTTTGTGAAAAATAAATACAATTTGGAGCCCGTAACACTAGTGAGACATACTGTGATTTTATTAGCAACAGTAGATGGATTTTTTTCATTGTTTCTGAAAGAAATCAACATGATTCTGTTTGCAGAATGCATTAAAAACTCATCTTGAAACCCCTGAGATGGTATTGCATTGGTTGGTTTCAGTTCTTAACAACTTTAGCTGAGTTACAGGAAGCTGTGACTTCCATATGCTGAAAAGGTAATATCCCTTTATTTTCTGCGAAGTTGCACACACACACACCACCATGGTTCAGTAAGACATTCTGCTTTGAAACCAGGAGAAACAAGGTTCTTTTTTTCATTTCTGCACTTTATAATGAATCACTGTGTCTTTTGTTGAAATAATCCTCTGTGAATCCTCTGAGCAAGTCAGACAAGCTGATTTGTTAATTGGGAAAATGTAGTTTTGGTGTCTGAAAATCTGAGAAATAAAGCTGTGCAAAAGTAAAAATCCAGAAAAGTGAAAAAAAAAAAAGTCAACATATATTCTTGCAGGAGAACTTGCACTGTCTTGTGAAAGTTTATTTTCATCTTTCAGTTCCTACAGGAATTTCCCTCCGTGAGTGCTGCAGACTATTTAAACTGACCTTAATCTCAGCTACTTTTGCCCAGCTTCCAGCCCTCCTCTCCATTCTTCACTGCGCATTTCCCTTAATACTGATTTTATCTGTGCTTTTGATTCACAAATACAGTTCTGCAGAAAAAGCAGTGTGCTTTTCAAAAATCACAATCCAGACCCCTACCTTTAATCAATTTCTCTCTCTCCTACAAAAGCATTCACCCACATGCTGGTGAAAAATACCCAGCAGTAGAGAATCCCCCAGAAACATCCCTGACTCCTGCTCTCCTTGTGGAACTGTCCCTGCCTGTGGCAGGGTTGGAATGAGCTGATCCTCAAGGTCCTTTCCACCCCAAACCATTCTGGGACTCTGGGATTCTCAGCCTCATTGTTTAGGAAGGTGGAACTGGCATCAGGCTGGACTTTTAACTTCAGGGGTTGATTCCACCTGAGCCTGTTCCCCGAGCCTGGCCAGGTGTTGGTGATTCCTGGTCTGCAGCTGGGGCAGCCTGGAGCTGTTTCCTCTCCATGAGCTGTTTGCTGGTTTCCACTTTCCGCAACCCATGACTGAGGGGTGGGGAGATGAGAAGTGATGCCATTAATATTGCCTTGAGAAGCTATTTCTGCCCTGACCACTCTGTGAACCCAGAGAAGTGACTTTGTTCCACAAAATGCAAAAAATGATGGTTTTTTAAGGTGTGGGGGCAGAGACAGGCTTTATCTCATTTGTACCTCTAACAGCATGAATAACAGGCTCTTAAGATTGCTAAGAACAAAACAAATGATACTTCTAGTTATGCAAATTAGAAACCAAACGAACTATCCCTTATCCTGTATGTAAACAATGGCACCTTTTTCCTCATGTAAAGCAATGAGACAAGGAGTTCATCATTAACTTCTCTGCAGCAGCAGAGCTGTGCAGCAGCCCTGGCTGTCAGCTGGGCCCTTCAGGCAGCATTCAGCATTCCCTGTGTCCCCACCCCTGCAGGATTCGGGAATGCCCAGATACCCTCCCAGTGCAAGCAGGACCTGGCCTTGCCAGGAGCTCTCCAGAGGTGCTGGTAGCAAAGCACTCACTGAGGAGCTCTGGGCTGGGATGGTGATAAATTCTGACTCCCACTGCAGGGCAATAATCCAGAGCAGGTGTCCAAGGGAACCTGGTGGCACCAGGGCTGTGCTCGTGGGCAATGCTCCTGGTCACACCAGGGGAGAGGCTTCAGCAGGAATAGAGATGAACCTGTCCCACCTCACATCCTCGGGATGCAGCTGGTTTCAAGCCTCTCTCCCTCCAGGTTTTCCTGCACATCCCTTTGTCCATCTTCACACATTGCTACCAGCACAAAAATTACTCAGCATAAAAATTACTTGCTGCATAGTAGGACTCTTGTCAGAACCCCTGCACCAGGGGAAGATCCTGGTCCAGCAGCAAAGACAGCCTGAAGGAAGGATTTGGGAGTTCCCTGTGCCAGCCATGGCTCAGCTCAACCCGAGTACCTCTGCCTGTCACAGTCCTCAGAACTCACCAGAAATAAGTTCAAAAAAAGAGAGAAAAGACAGGGGGGTAAGACCTGAAGTTTCTGCCAGCATGTCACAAATCATGATCCCAGCAGTGATAGGTTTGGGGGCAGAACAACGTTTTGGAGGCAGCTATTGGGTATCTGGGCTGTCAGACTGTGCACTCTGTGCTCCTGGACTGGCAGAGGGAGGAATTTACTGTGGAGAAGGGAACTTAGAGGCAGGAAAGAGGCTGAGAGAGGAATTGTTCAGCCTGAAGAAGCTCCAGGGACGCCTGAGAGCCCCCTCCAGTGCCCAAAGGGCTTCCAGGAGAGCTGGAGAGGGACTCTGGACAAGGGCCACAAGTGCCAGGACTCAGGGAATGGCTTTCCAGTGCCAGAGGGCAGGGATGGATGGGATATTGGGCAGGAATTGTTCCCTGGCAGGGTGGGCAGGCCCTGGCACAGGGTGCCCAGAGCAGCTGTGGCTGCCCCTGGATCCCTGGCAGTGCCCAAGGCCAGGCTGGACATTGGGGCTGGGAGCAGCCTGGGACAGTGGGAGGTGTCCCTGCCATGGCAGGGGTGGCACTGGAAGGGCTTTAAGGTCTTTCCAACCCAAACCATTCTGGGATGTTGTGAGTCCAAGAGCAGACAGCCAGGGACCAAGGGGCATGTTTGGACATTTTCTCCTCTGTGTCCTGCTCTGTGTGCAGAGGGCCTTTTTGGCCTAAAACTTGTGCTTTGGCATAGGAATCTTGTCCTGTTTCTTATCATTCAGTGTATGAGAAGTGATGTGGAAGAATGAGCCAGGCAATAACTGTTTGGTGTGATGAGCTTTTCTGCAGGCTGGCTCTCAGCTGGTGGTGGTGGCTGACCCCTCTCCACGCACAGCATGTGCTGCAGGAGCTGCCTCTGTCCTCCCCAGACCCCCAGCACTGAACATCCCTGCTCTGCCCCCCTGGACCAGAGCTGCCCTGGCTCTCTGGAAAGGAGGCTGAGATGAATGAGCAGCCAAGAGCAATCCCAAGAACAGAATCTGGATTTCTGGTGGCAAACCCCAGCTCAGGGCTGGGCGCAGTGGGGAATGCTGCTGCTTACAGGAATGCTAAAATACTCATTCTGTGCACCTCAGAGAGATTTACCTTGACAAGACTGCACAAAGATGAAATTGATGCCGATGCTATCCAAACAATGTCTGCTCTTGAAGGACATGACTGACAGACTGTTGCCTCCTATTTGTGCGTGAGGTGAAGGTTTCTGCCAACAGGTAACTGCTGCAGTGCATAAACAACCCTCAGCTGAGGGCTGGATATGTTAGTTTTGTGTTTTCTGCAAAGGTTGTAATAAATTGCCCTCTTGAAAGCTTTCCCTTTGCACATAGCATCCGATGGCCTCCCATTCAGAATAAAAAAAAGCTTTTAAAAAATCCTTGAACTATGTTTTGTTTACAGCACAATATGAATTCCTGGTGAACGTGGGGAAGGGAAAGAAAAGCCTTGGTAACAATCAGAATAGACAAGGTGTCTCTCAGGGAGGTTTTCTGTTGGTAGATTACTCTTGGATGAGGCTCAGGTACAATCAGCCACTGGAAGTTGAAACATCCAGGCTGATGCTAGCTGCCTCCTCCCAAATGAGGCTGAGAATCCGTCCCAGAATGGTTTGGGCTGAAGGGACCTTAAAGCCCATCCCCCTTCACCCCCTGCCATGGGCAGGGACACCTTCCACTACCCCAGGGTGCTCCAAGCCCTGTCCAGCCTGGCCTTGGGCACTGCCAGGGATCCAATCCAATGGGAATTTTTAAATGGCTGCCTACAGAAAGGATCTAACTCAGCTGGAACAATGTCTGTTCAGCATAATCGCTCGTGGCAGGTGTGAGCCCGGCTTGCAGGCCATGCCCAGGTGTGGATGTGTGTGAACAACACACGCCTGACCCACGCAAACTCGTGTTACCTCACACCAGGGCTGTGCCTCGGGGAGGATTCCTGACATCGGCCCCTCCACCACGGGCAGGGCAGAGCCTTGCCCAGCCCTGGGCCCGTTCCCAAGCCCTCTCCCCACAGCCGCATGCCCGTGGCTGCGCAGGGGCTGTGACCTGCCGGGGGTCCCAGCCTCTGCCCCACAGAGCAGGGGGCTCGGAGCCTCTCCGGGCTCCCCGGGGCTCTGTCCCCCACCGGGCTCCGTCCCACGCGGCTCAGGAGCAGCTCTGAGGGGCCGACACGGCCAGGGAGCGCTGGAGGCCTGAGCGAGGGGCGTGCGGGGGCCGGGGAGGGGCTGCGAGCCGTCCCTGCCACGGGTGGCTCCGGCACCGCTGCGGTGGGGACAGCAGGGCCAGGGCTCTCGGCCGGGGACGGGGCCCCAGCACTGAAAGGTGACACTCCCCAGGCAGGCGTCTCAGAGGGACAGCACAAAATCCACCTTCCACGGCTTTGGGGCGGTACCCGCTGAAAATGTTTTATTGTTCACAAACGAGATTCTACCTTCGGTTCATTCAGAATCCCGTTTGCTGTTGAGAATCACTTCCAATATTACAAAACTGTAAATTCCAGATCGCTGTAGAGGTCTGACTACCCCAGTATGAATTTCTTCATAAGTGTGAGGAGTGGAGCTGAAGCGAGTCAAGGGCTTGTGCTGGGACACTCAAAAGGTGTGTGCACCATGTACAGCCCTCAGATTCTGAAAAAAGAACGGGCTTAGGCAATGAAAAGTGCACTTTTCAATGCAGTTCTGTCCATAACTTTCTTTCCAACAGCTGGTAAACCTTCAGGCAAGCTCTCACAGGCACACACTGTTTAGCTCATAACCTATGTGTGACAAGACCACTTTGGCACTGGTGCGGGACCACGATTTCTTCTTGCAAATAATTCATGTGCACTCCCAGCTGGGAACATTATAAACTATTCTGACACTCCTGCCTCGTGCTGCCAGCAAAGGAAGGGTTGTATTGCCTCGGGTCCTGCAAGGAGCTCCATTCCCTCACTTGCAAACAGCCCAAATGCTGTGCCCAGCTCTGCAGGCACCGTGCCTGGCAGGGCAGCCATCAGTGATGCAGAAAGAAAATGGCACAGGAGAGAAAAGGGAAAGTTTTAAATCCTTGATGGTGACCACAGAGATCTGTTGAGCTCAGGGAAACTCACGCACAGCACTGGAACACTTGCTGTGAACTGGTCTCAAAACTTTGGGGACCTAAATGTGAGAGACCAAGAGAGACTGAGATTGGAAATGTCAGGTATTCCTCTATTGGTGGTGATCAGCAGAGCATTATAGGATTCGTGTGCAAAGGTGGGGAGGAGTCAAAATGCTTCTCCCTGTTGTTCACTTACCTACATTTCAAAATCACAGAAGACAGAAATCATTACAAGTGAAAAACATAAAAAGTTTAAAACAGTTGTACAGACGATGTCAGCTGAGATTTGGTGAAACACAAGCGAAATAACAGAAAGATTTCTAACCCAGAGCCTAAACCAACCCTTGCTGAAGTCCCTGGGAACATTTTTAAGGGACACTGAAGATTCAACTTCTAGGGTTGCGGACATGGCACAATTGGAGTGAAGTCACTCACCCTGGGAAAGGGCACAGGGCACAGCGGAGGGGTCCCTGCAGCCCAGCTCTGTTTGTGGTGTGAGTGGGGTCATCCCCCTGCTCCTGCTGCCAGCCAGGGACGGGGCTGTGCCCACCCCGGGCAGGGGAGAGGATGCAGAACATGCTGCACCACAAGGAATGTCCCAAAATACCTTCACACAAAAGTGCTGGAGCACTGCTGGAGCCTCCACTGGAGGAGGTGGATTCCCCTTAGTTGCAAGGAGCTGCTGTATAGAGAACAGTTTAAATGTATTTAAATTTTTATTTAAATACTGTTTAAATTGAAATCCTTTTAAGTTACAGGATCTAGGGCTTTTTTTAAAAAAATATTTCCTGTTGAGCAGCCTCCTTCTTTATCAGGAGGAAGAAAAAGGCAATTGTAGATGAGACGGTTGTAGGACACACCAGTGGATATGAAGGACAGAAAGCAAAACCTGTTGTAACAGTTAAAAATGGGAGGATTTCCTAAAGAAATCAGGTGGACATTTTTGTCTTACTGCTGGGGAAAAGGGGGAAGGAAAGCTGCAGCTTCTCAGCCTGATGGCTTGGGGGATAGACCAAAGGTATCATCAGCCACAGATCCCTTCTAAGCCTTAATTGCTTCTCAAAAAAATGTGTCAAAAGGCTTACACAGATTTAGTTTGCAATTTAATTAAAGGCTTAGAGAAGTTTTCTTTTCCTATGTGGGAGCTATCAAGAATAGGAACTTACCTAGAAGATCAGCTCATTTAACATAGCTACTTAATTGCATTAATAGAGCCTTTGCTTAGGCAAAGAACTGCAAATAGAGCCGGTATTTCACTTTATGCAGAAATACTTCGGTGAGATGAGGTGAACTCGGGGTGTGCACAAAACACAACCGAGGAGAACATAAACCCAGACAGCAGCTGTGGAGAGCAGGGGGGTCCCAGGGACACTGTCCTGCCTGCAGCGTGGCAGCCTCAGCACTGGGAATGTTCTTGGGAAAGCTCGGGGCACCTTGGTGTTCTGTACCTCACAGTATTAAAACTTAATTACTTCGAGATCAGTTTGGAAAAAAAATCCAAATTACAAGCTGCATCACTCCCTGGCGATGCACTTTGTGGCTAGGCTGGCCCAAACCAGGACAGAAATGCAGTTTCAATGCCTTCTGCTCACTTACACCCCACTGCCCTGTTCCTGCACCCTCCGGGGCTCCTGTTTTCCCAGCGCTGGAGCGCTGGGGGCTGCCCATCCCAGCACAGCCTCCCCACTGCAGAACAACCCTGTGCCCCCGCTGTGGCTTTGTCCCCGTGGTGGATCAGCCCTGGGGAGCAGGGACCTGCCCTGTCCCCAGCCCCGGGAATCGCAGCAGAATAAGCCCCAGTTCCCTGCACAGGAACTGTAAAGGTGTGCTCACACCACACACGAATGCTCTGAACACCCCAAGACTCAATTCCTAAAGCCTTGTGCAGAGAGCAAAATGCAAAGAGGAATATTTCAGTATGTAGGCAGAGGCAAAGGCTCAGCACTCCACTGAAACTTTTATTTAGTGTTACATAAGAGTGAGATAATTATATCTAGTAATCTTCATGGCACACTCTTGAGTTTTAATTCACCCTAGATATTGGGATTATTATGATTCAGAAAACCCAACATTGATTTCTACTTCCTTATTGCTGATTATGCATTTGAAATTTGCTGTGTGTTGCATTTTCCAATCCCTTCTTTCCCAAGAATCATCCTTTTTCCTACAGCATATTGCAAAGTCATAGAAACTGACTGCTTAAAGAATAAAAATAAAAGGTTAAAAATTCCATTAACATCAGAAGTATTTTTCATTATTGTTACTAGGGGCAGCTACCCGCATTTCAAATAAAAACAACCTTACTTCGTAGCACCTGAAGAAACACTTTTACTTACTCTCAAGGAAACAGCTGGAAGGAGGGCAATAAAAAAAATTACAGATTCCTTGCAAGTGGAAAAGAACATAAATATTTGAGAACTATAAATGTCCTAAGTCTCTCTCTACAGCTCACTTATGGCTAAGCCAGTCCAGTTGCAGACAATACCTCACAGTGAACAGTGGCCTGCAAGGACTTACATCTCACAAATCAAGGTGATTGTTTCAGACACTGCTAAAGATTTTTAAGAGAAAAATATCCTTTGCTTTCTACTTGTCCTTAACTCTGGGCAGGGGAGAAGTCTAGAATGTAATTAAGGAAGTGGCACTTCTCTCAGTGCAACACAATCCACCAAACCTTTATTTCCCTACACAACATGGATTTGTATCAGAACTGCTACAGTAGTTCTATTACAATACTTTAATTAAAGTAGCAGTAATTTTCCATGGAGTAGGAATATTTGGATAATTTTCTTGCAGATACCTATCAATAACAAACTTTAATTTCTTTGCAGGAAACGCGCCTTTTGTTGTACCTGACTCAGCTGACATTTCAGTGATCCCTAAATTGATTTATACACCTTGTAAACTTCTGTGTTAGCAAATTCATGTCAATTCTGCACAGACCTCTGGAAAACTACACAACACAAAGGAAAATCCTCTGGAGAATTCCCTCAGTGGAAGATGTTGTCTGGCAGCAGTAGAGGTAATGGCTCCTGGTAATGTGTTTTGCTTTGCACGTTCTGTAGTAACTTTTTTATATAACCAAACACAACGAGGCAGTGACTGCACCCAGCCTGTCCCTCCCTCTGCTCCATCCCAGTGCTCTGCCAGGTCTGGCTGCTCACCTGTGGCTGTAAGGTCTGAAGGCAGCACCTTCAAGAAAAGATGCACAAAGGTGTTCAAATGTTTCTGCTGGGAGCAGGGAGGAGAGGACAATGACCAAGCTTGAGGAAGTGATAAATGCTACGCTGCCTTTAAACATGGGTGAGAGCCATGAAGTGCAGAAGTCTCACAGGCAGGCTGTCCCTGTGTGTGCAGCACAGAGCTGCCCTTCTCACACGGCTCTTTCACCAGGCAAGTGCTGCCAGTAGAAGCCAATACCCTGTGCAGGTTTCCAGACACTGTAATGTTTGGGAAATGAGATTTAAACATTCCTTTGTGAAGGCATCCCAAGATGAGGATGAATTCCCACTGTGAACAGGCACCACCGAAGCACAGGCCACTCCTCCTCACCCTTAGAGGATCAGACCTGTTGACTCAGCACACAGACAAACCTTCACTACTCGGTTTAAAAATAGGGCCCATCTCTAAGATGATCCCACTACCAAAGCTGTGCTTCAAATCCTTTTTAGGATGAAGATTAGTGTGCTGGAAGTGAAAAGACAATAAAAGAATAATTAACAAAAAAGAGCAGCTTCTCATGTCTCTCTGAAGAAGGACTCCTGCTATGACAGACAGAGAAACCCCAACCTAACTGCAGCAGAAGGAACGAAGCCAAAAACCTCTTTTAAAATTATGGCTTTTCCCTGTTTTTCAGTAAGTTTTTGTTTCTTTTTACCCCACTCGCTCTCCCAAGGCTGAGGAGGGTCTGCCTGGCTGCAAAATCTCCTGCTCCACAGCTGCTCCCAGGCGAGCCCTGGGCTCCTGCCCCACAGCAGCAGGAAAAGGCCCAGACACACACTGCCCTGAAACCAGCAGCAAACACACCAGGAGCAGTTTGCATCTCCTCACAGAGCACCCTCCCATCACCACAGCATTTTGCCCATTCACTAGGAATTAAATCAGCAGTGAATAAAAGAGTGCCTTCAGTAATTATCTGGCATGTCCACAAGACACCTCATGGGGACAGCCAGATAAGCTCCCCTGGTGACAGAGCAGGGCTTATCTGTCTCCGGTGTGAGCACAGACACTAAAGCCTGCTGTGGTTGTTCTCCACAGCATGAGCAGTCCAGCAGTACCAAATCCCCTTCCCCAGGCTTAACTGCAGCTCTCCATTTCTTTCACTGCATCCAGGTCTTTATTTCCTTCCTTGTCAGAGCATAGTCTGAATGCTCCCTTGAGGGTGAGGACTAAAAGTGCATTTAGCACATACAGGAATTTAGCAATGGCTCACTTCTTCTCTTTGATGACAATGGTCAGAGGTCCTCAGCCCCACAGCACGGCATCTGTGCACATTAATAACACAGCACCGCATTCATTCTGCTTCACAAGGCCTGGCTTCGATGAACACACACCTGTGGTCACACCTGGAAACAATAATTCTCCTCTTCAGCTCCTCCAGTTTAGGCCCAAGCACGGCAGAGCCTGGGAGGAGAAACTCCCACTGATCCCTGCTGCTGGAGTGGCAGACAAACTGTTTGCTGCACTGATGTCCTGCCACTGAGGAGCCTGCAGAGAACGGCTTAAGGGTAGCAGTTGGTTATGGCAGGTGAAAAACGAGCCCCTGTTCTGCAGTCCTGCAGGGAGAGGCTGCTCCAGCCGGGTCCCCTGCTCCTGGGGCTCCTCTTTGCCAGGAGCCTGCTCCAGCACGGCCTTCCCTGGGGATCGCAGCCCCCCTCAGGACCCCCTGCTCGGTGTGGGCTCCTCAGGGCGCCACTGCATCATTTTTATAATTCTTCAGACTACTTGCTGAAGTTTAGGCACGTCAGCATCCTTGTCCATTTTCACAGCAATGTATTTAGTCTGGTTATTTGTTCTGAAAACCAATCTGGACATCATATTCCCATATGAAATTTGGCCTTGGTAACTGCAAATTTAAAAATGAAGAAGTGCATCTGAATTTTTCAGCTTCACTTTTGCATTTGACAGAGCACTGGGGATGCCAGCTGCACCCTCTGAATTGCCCTTTTCACTCATCCTACAACACCCCAACATTATTTTTGGCATTAAGTCTTTCTCCAGACTCTGCCAGACAGGGAAAAGATCAGGAAGAAAGGGTGCTCTAAAAAAACAGTGAATTTTTAATGTATTAATATTGGAACAAGGAAAAAAGTCTTTTTACAGTATCCATTCTTAGCAGTTGCTGGCTGTACAGCAGAGTTGAGACTCTAACTACATTTCCCCAACACACTAATATTTCTTCAGAAATTGAAGTACAATAACGGTGAAACACATTATTTTATTTATAAAACATTTACCTAATAATTTATCAATACTTTTTGCATGGTTTTTAAACAAATTAGATCCAATCCCCATAGATATTTTGCAATTAAGGAAAAGGTGAAAAGGAAGGGAGTGGAGAAAGAAAATTACACATGATGCAGCATCTGTGATCTCTCAGAAAGCCAAAAAGTCAACTGAATGCACCTGGAACTACACCCTGATAAAATCCATTAGGTCTCTAGACATGAATTTTGCATCTCCAGCATATTCCATCTTTAACCATGATTTGAGGATTAAAAACTGTCCTTTCTTTCATCTTCAGGTTCACACGTATTTCTCCATTTCTGTAGTTCCTGAGAATCATTTATCTTCCATGCTTCAGCAAAGGACTTCATTTTTTTCCTGTGAGAGAAAAAAAACCCCTTATCAAAATACAGACACATTTTTAAGTGAAGCACATCAAACCCTGAAAGTCCTACAGTCATCTGCAAGAATTTATACACAGTCCAGAAGAGCACAGCTCAGAACGTTACATGATTTTCAAACAACCAGTTAATATTTTCTAAGATACGTGTTCCTGCTCCAGGTCAGCCAAAAAATTAATTTAGTAACTAACTTACAGCACCAGCAGCAATGACAAAATGATATAAAAAATGGAAATAACAAATTGTTAAAGGAAATAAACAGCATTGTAGTCAGCCCTGTTTAATTTTCATCATTCCGTTCCTACAAATTTGCACTTGTAGAATCGTAGAAAGAAAAAGCATTTCCAGTATAAATGAGTGCACACATCCTTCCTATTTTCTTCTCAGCATTTTTTGATTTATAAGAGCTGTGACAAATTACAAGACATTTAAAATGGGTTAACACACATTCCCGACGACAGTAATGTCAAAACTGGATGAAATTACCCAGTGGATTTTCTTAAATAATATGAAAGTGATTTAAAAAAATAAGACAAGGCATCTGGCCCATGGGTATTGTGACAGCACAAGTGCAGTGCTACCAACGGGGCTGAGTGTGACTCCCCAGAGCTGGGAGCTCCTGTTCCCCCCAGACAGAGCAGAGCCGCTCCTGGAGCTGCCACATCTCCCTTGGGAAGAAGGCTCTGGGCTCCCAGACTGAGTGGTGGAGGATGAAGGACTGCCCACAGCTTCAGAGGAAGCATTTACCGTTTTTCACTGTGAGAATACAAGGAACTTGCCCAGGAAACCCAAAGCAGAGCGGGCAGGTTTCCCGTGCCAGGGCTGCTCAGGGGACACGATGGGGCCCGTCACTGACTCTGCTCTGTCACCCTCACTGTGGCCCTCTCTGGGCACCCGAAATCAGGCTTCCCACTGCATCACCCCGCACTGTGCTTACTGCTCGTGGGCTTTGGGTGCAGGGAACTCCCTTTCTAGCAAGGAAGACATGCTGGAGCTCTCCTGGACCCGCGCCGGTGACAGGCCACCACAATTCTCACAGAACAAAGAGAAATGGAAAGGATGTATTACATTATTTCTCGTTTCATTATCCAGTAAGTCTGGCCTCCCAAGTCAGACTCTCACCTTCCTGAACAATTTTTTCGTAATGTTAGAACCCTACACAGCCTGCAACAGCACAGTTAAAATACTGCTCAAGATCTGTTGTTTTACTTTTGCCAATTATGGACTGGTACTTCCAATTAGTATAAGCTACCACATTATTTTTCCTATAAACTGTCATGTACCTTCAAATGTTTTTATTTTGCTTTACTAAGAGGGGATAAAAAACATCGTTAAGCACCGAGCACTGTCGAAGTTTGCACCTATAAATAATTAGTAGTCAAAATGTTCTCATACAAAATTATTCTGTCAGGATTAGGTACAGCCATCAGACAACCAAGATCTTGGTTCATTATGTTCCTAAGGGGCTATATGAATTTTGCTCATAGGACTGCCACGGAAAATAACAGCAACAGAAAAAAACAGTGAAAACAGATATGAATATCTAAACTGTGCACATAATGTTACAGGATTTACAAATCCATTACGCCACTTGATACACACAGGAATCTTCATAACTGGTCTAATATATAAGGTACAAACACCCCTGAATGAAAATTGGATATCAGAAAAATATCAAAGCCCCCAGAACTTTCAGTAACATTTTGCATGTTTGTGGGGGCAATCAAAATATATTATAAATATTTATTTTCAAGTTAAACTGGAAGAAGATTATCCACACTCCCTTCTGCACTTTAGTATGCAAAGACAATTTCAAGTTCCAAAGTAAGTAATAAATACTTTCTAAATGAAATTCATTAGTATTTTCACTATCCCTGGTGAGAACATAAGTAGGTATTATAGAAGGAAATAATTTTTTAAAAAATCACAGTTGTTCTGACCTTTTCATATTCACTATTCTCTCCAACTCCTTGGATTTGTGAGCTGCTTTCTTCAAGATTTCTTCAGGAATATCTGCCAGTTTGGCAACATTTAGCCCATAACTCCTTGCAGAGACTCCTTTAGTTATTTGATAAAGAAAAGTGATAAATTCAGGATTCTCTTCCACTTCAGACCCTAAAACAAAAAAACCAAAATCAAATCCTCCTCTATGTGACAAATACGTAAGTCCCCTGTCCTGATTAGCTTACAACATAAGCAGGTAATAAAGCATGAAGAATTATTTAGGGGAAAGGTAAATGGCAAATATCAATGGCAACTCATTAAAAAAAACATTAAAAAATTCTCCAATTATTCTGTGAACAGGCCTTTATCATGCTTCTTAAAATTCAGGAACTGGGACCATCATGTTTCAAAACAGTTTCAAAACAATCAGATGTCGTTTTTCACTCCATGGAGTGCTAAATTTTGGAGCTGCTTGACACAATAGGATGAAGACACTGAAAGTACAGGATGTTAAATTAGGCAGCCCCGTTGAAATTAAATCCATGGGAGATACAAAACACGTCTTGCTCATGAAGCCCCATAAATAGCAAATGTTTTCAGGCAGCGAGATCTTTCAGAGAAGGAGCTGCCATATGTTTGATCCCTAATCCCTCCTCCCTAATCCTTTGTGTTTGGCTGCTGTGGCAGGTTGGATGCTGGGATGGGTGAATGTTTCAGCCACCCCAGCTCAGATATCCTCCTGAAACACGTGAAGGAAGTGCATGCCCAGTTTCCAACCCCTCTAAATGTGTGACTGGAGTGAGTGTGGTGGGTGTGTCACGTCCAGGTGAGGTGCACAGTGTCCCAGCAGGGTTACTGTGTGCCTGAGCCCCTCCCAGGTTTACACTGCACCTTGCTGTTGCCCGGTTTCCTCCTCGTTGACCAGGAAAGCCATGTGGTAATTCCCCACAGAGTCGGGGTACAGCCGCTGCAGCTCGCACACCGAGGGGTAGTGGGTGACAAACAGCGTCAGGGCCTCCACCTGCAGCACACACACGGAGCAAGGGTTGGCCCTGATGTGGATTTTAAGCAGCCACACGGGGCTGCTGTCCTCAGTGCACATCCCTGAGCTCGGACACGTCCCCTTCCCGCTCCCCCCGCGGCAGGGGCAGGGGCACTCACGTCTCTGATGAAATGTTCCAGCGTGGCATAGGCAATAGCAATGCCATCGTGTGTGCTCGTGCCTCTGCCCAGCTCGTCCAGGATCACCAGGGACCTCGAGGTGGCTTTTCTGATGATCTCAGCAGTGTCTGTCAGCTCCTCCATGAAGGTGCTGCGGCCTTTGTAGATGTTGTCTGCAGCGCCCATTCTGCACCAAGACAGAACACAAACACTTGTGGAAAATGCCAGCTAATGCTGGGGAAAAAATAATCATGGGGATGAAACCATTCTGTTGTAAATCTCTGGTTGCTGCTCCAAGCAGAGCAGAAGAACCCAGGCAGAACATTCACCTTCCAGAACAGCTTCTCAGCACACAATTCTCCCACCTTCACAAACAGGACAAGGCAGCCTGATTTTCCCTCAAAAAGAACCTTGGGACTTCAGACCAGTCAGCTCATGAGAATTCCAGCACAGGTAGCTGCAAAGGTGAATTCAACTCCTTTGGTTTAGTTCAGCCCTCAGTTTGTATGGGTTTCTAACAATACCCAAAAGTATCCGACAGTGGCATTTCAACACAGAGGGGAGGCTCGTGAGACCAGGTATTTGTGAATCCAAACACCAGAGCACTGATTTCCTCCAGGCAGTAACAAAGTAACAATTATTTCCCCTAATTGCACAGGTATACACTCTCAACTAGCATAGTTAAACAAGATTTAAAGGTTATTTTAAGATTTCTCTCCTCATTCTGTTGAAACACAACTCCTAGCATCCTCCAGGCAGGTGAGCTCCCCACACAAATTCTTCCCCATTCCATACAACTGCTTTAGCTCTGATTCAGACCCATGTAACCCTCAACCTTCAAACTGTATCTCAGTTTGTGATTGTGTGGTCTACATCACAGAAATCTCTTATTAATCCACCCTGGTTTTCCCTTTTCCTGTAGCTTTCCTTACCTGTTCAAGTAATACCCATTCTATATTGAAGAAAGAGCATTTCCTTCCTGCATTTATGCTTTTCAATTACATTAATCACATTGCAGCATCCCTTCTGAGACAGGTCATCACGAGCAAGCCACTCAGGAGGGATGTGAAATTGGATTTATTCACTCTTATCAGCCAATATATAGTTACATACGAGCCACACCGATTTAAGCAAAACTGACTCATGGGCTTAGTATATTATATTTTCAAATTTAACAGTGGCCACAACAGTATTTAGAGCCAATCAGAACCTTTAAAGAGAAGCCAAATATAGCACTTTCTTCTCTGTGTTTTGCTGGGTCTCTCTCTATTATAATTGCTTCTGTTACGTACAGAAGCACCACCAAGATACAAATAATTTCATGAGGATCTTATGACTAAGAGTAGTTGACAAAATACAAGCAGGTTGGACCCAGTATGATTTGTATATATCCTCTGGTCCCTGCCCTGAAAATCTGTCATGGTATCATGCATAACTGCACAATAAGCACCTCTTCAGTTATAAATTAACTAACTGTGGTTGGAGATGGGCATATGAGCAAACTGAGTGTTTTTATTTCATTGAGTGCATGCTAACACACAAGTTACACTCCCACATACCCCAAAAGACAGGTGATTCCGGCCATAAGCTAATCCAACTGTACATTATTTTTCTCTGAATTAAATATATAACTCAGGATAATGAGGTATTGTGAAATTAACATTTCATTATGCCACTTACTGCTGTAATCCTTTCAAACGCTGGGTTAGGAACGATGAACATTTCAGTGAATTTCCCACAGTGTCCCCACCACCCTGTGGCCCCTCTCCCAGCTTGGTTCAGGCACCAGGTACTGCTGTAAAACCAAACAATCCCCCTAACTGCACAGATCTGCAGAGAACAGCGTAACTTAGGTCTGGTTTAACAAAGGAACTGCAAATGCATCCATCAGAATGACAAATTCTTTTTATCTTTGAACAATCTCTGGCTCCTTAATGAACAACTTCAGTCTTAGTGTCCAACCCTGCAATTAGTGGCGTTACTATTTTCTCAGATTTTACTTGGCTCTTCCTTGCAGGGACAGCATCTCACAGGCTGTCTCTTGTGTGCCTCTGATGATTATACACAGAGCTTCCATTTTCCTCTGGGATTGCATCATTTCCATAGAGTCCGCAAAATATTTTAGCCTGTTTTGTATCTAATTTGCATTCACAAAAATAATGTTCTGAACTTCCTCACTAAATGCTGGAGATACAAACAGAAATTAGTACTATCTTTCTCTTGTTGTTAAAGACAGCTGCAAAAGAAGCCTTTATTTTCAGCATCTTAAAACATTCAAATCCAACTCAGGCTTAATAGCAGATTAAAAAAAAAGTGTATTTTTAAATGACATAAAAACTCTTAAATGTCATCCTTAGAAAATGGATAAAATTGTTCTTTTTGCCTCTGTCCTTTACACTAGAAGAATTATACTTGTGTTTTGAACATACATGCTGAGCACTGTTATCCCAGAAGTAAGTAGGAACAACTGTGTTAGTGTGGATGATTGCATTTATAAAACCAACAGTTAATTTGCAGCAAGGCACTGCTCCCTAACTTTATGCTCTGTTATTCCTGATACAACAAAGCTGTTGAGTCACAAAACCTATTGCTTAAACAACTTTCTTTCTTTTTTTTTTCCCCACATTTAAAACAGCCGTAATAAATGCCACCAAACATCTCCAGGACTCAGTGGTTCTGAATCCACATTTTAATGCAGCTCTCCTCATAAATGTTTTTATACATTAAACCATTAAACTTCGTCCTGCTCCGCCCTGCCCACGAGGAGCGTGCAGACAGGCAGTGTGAGCAGTGTCTCTTCAGATCCATCACTCCTCAGCAGATGGAATTTGGCTGGAAAACACTTGTTTTAATGTCTCTTTGACAGCCAAGCAAATCTTGCAAAATTAAAAGCTTTTCATCATAGGATGTTCAACACATTTATTATGCAAACTTAAAAAAAAAAATAGAGGATGTATTATCTCTTTTCAGTGCTAGGTTCAAGTAGCAGAGATTCCTGTCAAAGGCCTCAGAAAAAAACAACAGAGAGGCAATGTTTTGTAAATTAATTTTCAGAGGGGAAGTTAGAGGATATAACTGTGCTACCTCTCAAAAGAAGGTATCAGCATGCTGTTGGAGTTGGCTTGGTTTTAAGAGCACAGTGTGGACCCCAGGAAGTTCATTCTTCTTTTATTCCACTGTGAATCGCTCACAGTTTGTGAAAATGAACAAGGAGCACAGGAGCTGGTAATGGTAACAAAACCCAGCTACCTTGCACCAAGTGAATCCCAGAGAACAAGACTGCAAAGCCATTCCCTGGAGCCTTGTTTTCACACGGTTGCCAGCAGCCCAGTGCTACTTACTGACTCCTAGTCTGTAGAATACTTAATGCTGGAAAAAAACCACGAACTTAAATTACATTTTCCCATTGACTGCAGTAACATCCCTGAGAGTTTAGCAGCTCACCTAAAATACTTACTGCAGAAATGGAACCTGTTGCAGAAGAATAAACCTAATTCAAGAACAATTAACATTACAAGAAAATTACCCTCTTCTCCAAGCATAAGGTGTAAAAGACTCAGCACCAACAAAAATCACTTTCTGTGATTCAAAGATAACACTGAGAACACCATGAATAAAATAAATTCATAATGTAACTTTACAATTCCACTCACTGCCTCACACAAACCCCTTTGAAATGTCATTTCAAAGACCACTGCATTCGCACAGGAGTAATTTAAGTTAAAATAACCACTTTACAAAAAGAGAGGATTAGATGTGCTGCTGCCTGCCTGTTCACCCCTGTTCTCCACAGCCTGTCAGTGCCCAGCAGAGCAGAGGGGTCTGCCAGGGCAGGGGGGACAGGCACCCCACGAGGGACGGGCAGGGCTGAGGGCTGCAGTCCCAGCCCTCAGCCAGGACAGTTCTCAGTGCTGCCCACGGCCGTGCTCTGATCCCTCCTGCCCTTCAGAGACGCTCAGGCTGCCCACAGGAATTCCACGTGGCCACGCTGAAGCAGCCCAGCTTGGACTTCGTAACTTCTGCCCGCTCTCCACACACACTGGAGATGTATTCAGTAATTCCTCAGGAGACTGCATGTGCAAATTTACAGCAGCTCACTGGCAAGAAACTAATGCTTCACACTCCCCCACAACCTACTGGTACATCGTCCTGTTCGTTCCCATCAAGATCTCACTGATGCAAACCAAAACCTGACAATAAGAAAAATAATTTCCAGAAGCTGTAATTACAGAATTAAGAAAAGAAAGAAGTGTGGCAGAAAGCATGGCTATCAGGATAGTTATTATTTTTGCATTGTTCATGGGTGACTTCTGAGAAGTGTGCCAAGTTACATGGATGATGACAGGAAATCAGAAGATGCTCATGATATAAACCTGTTTTCAGTCTACATGCACACACATGCTCGACCATTTCTTCAACTGCTTATCTGCAACTTTAAATGAAGAAATACCAATGGTATGTTACCTAATTTAGGAGAACAGCTGTTGAGAAGCCTGACAGAATGCATTTAATGTAACACACTTTTTTATTTTGTAAATTATTGCAGATATGTGATAGTCTCAGTCACTGAGAGATTAATGAGGATATTAAAAGACTCTGAGGAATACAAACTTTGTGTTATCCTGGAAAGAAAAGCAAGTCCAAAGCGATTTCCATATTCAGTTTCATAGTGGTTTTTACATCTTTTTTCCCATTTTCCATATCCTAGGTAACTGAAGCAGCCAGAACCAGTAACCACTGAAAACCTCCTTTCCTTCTAGAGCTGGCCCACAGGGGAATGCTGCACACACCAGCACCCCAGCGTTTCAAAAGAAACGTTTCTAACAGGATTAGCTTTCAAGATGTGAAGTGCATTGATTTTTTTTTTTTTTTCCCTGAAAGCCAGAGAGAAGAAAAACACCCATGGATTCAATACTTTCAAAAGCTTCAGTTGGACTGACAGGACAGGTAGTCCTGAGCTGCAACAACAGAATCCCTGTGAGTCAATGCAGGCCCTGAGTGACCAGAAGTTACCAGCACCCCTCATTCCTAGACTTTATAGACTAACAGAAATTCAGTTGTTACAAAAAGTTATGTTACATCACCTAGTGAAGAACACCCAATAAATTTGAGTTCTGAAATTCAGCAATGATACCCTCAATAACATTTGAACTCCTTAAAAATACTTGTTACATTGTCTAGGGCAAATATATCCCTCACTCTTAAATTATCAGTGTAAACATTATTGATGGTCAAGAAAAAGGCCAGCTTGCGAGTGCAAACATCTTGCTGAAGGATAAATTCTAAGAGCAGATACTCAAATTAGGGTGTTTCTTTGAGAGTCATCCATATTAGCCTGAAGAAGATGAAAAAACGAAGACAAATCAAAACCCAGCCCTGGAATATGCACACTCACTGCTGCGGGACACCAGGGAGGGAACTCAAGGTAATTAAGTTAATGTGCATTTGTAGCTGAAGGATTGAGGCCAGGGGGGATTAAAGAGCAGGAACTGTAGCAACAGAGTAGGGACAATGGCTGGAGCACTCAGCACAGGTGAACTTTTCCCCTTTAGACCTGTGGACACCAAGGACAATCCAATTCCAACTGTGACTGGCTCAAGTCATATGATGGAAGAGTTTCAGAAAGGTAAACAGAACCACTCAGCTTCACTGTAAAACAGCTGGTCAGCCTGGCAGGCAGCTTTCCTCCTGCCATGCCCCCGTCCTGAGGAAGACCTCTGCTCTGTCAGGGCGCTGCAGGGGCAGCAGGAGCGTTCTGTGACCCTCACCGAGCGCGTGAGCAGCTCCCTGCGATGCATTCCCACGGCCGAGCTGCGGCCCCGCTCCCTCAAGGGCTGCTGGTGCTCAGCCTGTGTGGAACGCGGGCAGGCTGGGTCCCTGTGGCTTTGTCACACCTGCAGGAGACACAAACCTGCCGCTGCAGGTGCGTGTGTGGGGCGAGCAGAGACGTGGAGCCCGGTTACCCACGCGCGCCGCGCCTCCGCCCGTTCCCACGGCGCCACGGGCGCTGGCACAGGCAGCTACAGCTCCAGTGTGCTGGGACGTGTCCGGGGCACAACTGTCCTAGCAACAATGCAACCAAGTAATTTTTCAATTTAACAGCGCTAACTGCAACTTTTACTTGCTCTTTTTTTTTTTTAAAAATCCAAACCGAAGCTATCTCCACGTGATAGAAAACGGCACAATGTACTTAATACAGCAACCTGCTCTTCCCTGGAAGATGGGAACGATTTACCCCAGAGGTGCAATTACATGATTGATTGTGAGCATAAACGAAAGGCTTAAGTAATTTTTGTTACTCTGGCAGTAAACAAAAATACAATTAAGGAGGAACAAAATGAAACAAATTACTGTGCCATAAAGAAGTAACATTTCTGAAAATTACTTTGGGGTTATTGACAGCTAAAAAGTTCTGTTTGTCTGACTCACTGTGCTTTCAACACAAACAATACTTTTTTTGGCATGTCAGTATATAAAATTCTCATGTGGACTTGCCATTCACTTGGGATTGCTTTGTGAGAACAGCTCCCTACTTTTCTGCACAATAAATAAATCAATGTGCATGGCAGAACCACTAAGCATTACCACATACATACAGAATAAACAAAGATCTGAAAACGTACCTTTGATTTTTTAATTTTCTGACCATTATCTTTCAGAGTCTGACTGCTCAGGCAAATTGAGAGACTTTGTTCTATTTTTTTTTTTCCAAAGGAAGATCTGAATTATTTAAACATTTATTTTCAGGTTCAAAGAACTTGGAAAAAAAAAAAACATCTCCAAAGTTCTGGTCAAAACCAGGTTATGTACAAACAAGTTGTTCAGCTGAGATAAACTCCTCCACAGTTTTGAGTCAGCAATCAATCTCCTGGTGATTTCTGTACACACCTGCAGAACCTGCCAAACACTGCAGTCACCTCCCTACTGGCTTCACAGCCTACATTTTTATGATAAAGGTATGAAGAAGCTATTTAGATTAATGTCTTCATTTGTCTGAGGTGTTGTGATTTTAACTGGTATTTCTAGGAAAAATTATCTTCATCATCCTACCCTGTAAGCTTCAAAGAAGTCATTAAAGCTTAATAAAGAAAGCTTTCTGATTTTCTCAAGAGTTCTTAAAAAATATACTCTTAGCCTGCCTTGGAACATTTTAACCTACAAGTAAATCTAAAAGTAATCTAAAGTAAATCATGCAATTTTAAGTATCTCTCAAACTTGAATGATGGTGGCATTTCAATGAAGAAAAGAAAAAAATAAAATACAAGCATCCCAAATCAATTGCCCAAACGCTTGCAGGTTGCAGGTATTCATACAATATTTGCTTTCCATCATGATTTTAAACCTTACTGATATTTGTGATACTGCCATTGATATGTACATTTTATCCAGTTAAAATAAAATGTTTGTCTACGTGTTTCTTTCAGCTCCACACACTTATGAAACAGTAATATGACTTTGTCAAGTTGTCAGAGTTAAATAGCTGTAAATGCACTCAGGGAGGTAACACTCACAATACATCTATTATAAGGCCTGACCTTTTTGAGAGTAATTCCACCATTTACAGATCAGAAAAACACACATTTTGATAAACCACACAGAAGAAAGTACTATGGCTTGTTTGATATGTGGCCTCTACAGAAGTGCGGAGTAACGAAGACTGAGTTTTCTTGGGATTTTTTAGTTTGCTTTGAAGAAATCCTCCATCTCTAAACTGTCCTCTAAGCCTTAAGAGCAATTCTTTCCAGATACGGGGAAGAGGCTGAGGGCTCCATGCATCCTGCACAAGCCTACAGGGGCACAACCACGAACACTCCCTTATTTTCTGCCCCATAAATCTCTTTTAGGTGACAACAGTCAAGGCATAGGAAAAAAATGTGAGAGGACCCACGATGCCTGTAGGCAAATCATACCAGAAATGTCACTTTGGGACACATAAACGCCCCTTCCTCTTCCGTCTTTGCGGATCCAAATGCATGTGACTGATGTGGCTCTCTGCTCACGGGGGGATGGAGATGAGCAGTGCCAGGCACATCACTCAGGCAGGCATGCAAACACTGATTTATTTCTTAATGCCATCATGCTGCGTCCCACGTGAGTGTGCAGCACTCACAAACCTCAGTGGAATGGGCCACACTCATCTGAGAGAGCTGAGATCAGCTGGGATCCCACCTGAGCAGTGGCAGAGCAAGGGAAGTACAGCCCCCAGCTGGCAGAACAGCACCGAGTTCCCACGGAGAGGGACTCTGAGGAAATGCCTTGGTTGCTCCAGCAGCTCCCTAAAGATAAAAGAGACTTCATCTCACCAGTGTCACCATGTCAAGGCAGGTATATCTATAAATGTCACCATTTCTTCTTTCACCTGGAATGCATAACACATAAAAAGCATGCGTGATCACTCTGTCCAGACACTGGGGAGGCAGGAGCACAGAGCTTTCCTCACACCAGTTTTGCTTCTGGGAAAGATGCAACATCTGATGGGCGCTTCTGGGGTGCCTCCAAGGCAGAGGGTCACACAAAACCAGGCTCAGCTGGGGTGAAATAGCCAGGCTGGAGTGATCACAGAATATCCTGAGCTGGAAGGCACCCACAGGATCACCCAGCCCAGCCCCTGGCCCTGCCCAGACCCCCCAACACCCCCACCCTGGGCATCCCTGGCAGCGCTGTCCAAACGCTCCTGGAGCTCTGGCAGCCTCGGGGCCATGCCCATTCCCTGGGGAGCCTGGGCAGTGCCCAGCACCCTCTGGGGGAAAAGCCTTTCCTGATCTCCAGCCTGAACCTCCCCTGACACAGCTCCAGCCCTGCCCTGGGTGCTGTCCCTGCCCCAGGAGCAGAGCTCGGAGCTGCCCTCAGCAGGAGCTGCGGCCCCTGGTCTGGGACTGGCCATACGCTGGTCACTGACACTCCTGTGGCAAACTGAGTCATGCACACAATGTGGTGTCCCCTCATGTTTTCCTAGACCCTGCAAAGGGGTGTGTTCCCCACCCGATCTGTGTCACCACGGGCCACAGCTGGGAGGACACAGCTGACACTCCCAGGGACCTCCAGGGCACCTTCCCTTGGCAAGGCTCTCCATTGTTCTGTTGTTGCTTGAAGTGATCAAAATCCCCTTCCTTTACTGAACCCATCAATCTACTCAGAAAAGCCACTCCAGAGTACATGGCTGGGATTGAACCTTGGTGGCTGGAAATAACATGACCCAACTAAGGCCACTGCTGAGGGGGATGAAACTCCTCCATTATTTCAGTGCTCAGCTGTCCAGAGATTTCTGTGCTCTGGTTTTAATTGAACAAACAGCTTCTACACATGTTCAGAATCATTATACAAGAACAACAGATTAGAAAATACCAAAACAGTGATGTAACTTGAGACTGGGACAGACAGATCCAGGATTCCACGGAATTCCAACTGCATTTGATACCATGACGATTACAGTCATGCTGAGAGGCTGCAAACAGCAAGATAACTCTTTCGAGAGGACAAAGTGCATGCAAGGATAATCTACATGCATCTTAGTGATGCCTCTGCGTATTCCTGTAACCTTTAAGCATGAGGCAGACCACCTGCGAGAGGCACTTTTCAAAGGCATGTGAAGCACGGGGCACTCCGTTAGTTCAGACAACTGAAGCTGCACCTTTAATAGCACTCCCAGCTTGGCTGAGGGATAAAACCTCACTGGAAGGTGTGGGTCACTGTAGTGACTGTGCTTGCTCCCTGAAATAAGTGAAAATAGCTCTTACTTGAACACAGGAAGAGAAACCCAGGCAGGGAGTGCTCTAGGAAGGAAATTACTCTTTGTGCCTGCACCATCACCTGGCACTGGCAGGGATTGCTCTCCTTCACAGGGTTCTTTCTGATGGCAGCTTGTGATGTCCAAAAATTGACTCTCAAAGTCTTGGAGGCACTTGGTAATTGGAACTATAAGTGAGCTTGCTTATTTGAAGACGTTTTGCCTTCAAAGTGCTCTAGTGTTCTCCCTCTCCCTCCCAGTTTTGAGCATGGACCCTCATGAAGAGCTACTGCTGGCCCACAGGAAGTAGGATAAAGCCTCCTAGGAGTGGGAAATTCTATCAATAATTGATGAGAAGTGGGACCTCTGTGGAGGTCAGCTTTCTTCAGCAGCTCAACATCACCCCTCCTGAGGGCATGATTAGGCCAGCAGAACTCCTTTCATTAATTCCTCCATACATGGACGTCCACCCTTGCTCTGTGTTCCTACTCAAACACACAGAGAAGCAGCATATTAATTTCACTGTCTGAATGACCATATTAGAACTAACAAAAACTGAAGGTTAATTTTAAAGCAGAAAATGAGCCCATTACAGAATTTTAAAACATCAGAGAATTAAATATCCAAATCCCATTATAAGTCAATATAAATGGAGTTTCAGTCTCTTCAAAACCCTTCTATTTTTTTTAATATAAAGCCACTGATTAAGTTAAAATTCTTTAGGAAAAGATTGCAAGAAACCATTATCCCTTCTTGGGGAAGGGAAAAAAAAGAAGAAAATATTAACCAGCAAACATCCTCCAAATCCTGTGAACTCCCCCTAGTCTGGCCTTGGCTCAGCACTGTCCCCTGCCTATCTGCCCAGTAATGAAGAAAGATCATTCCTGTCTTCACTCTACCTGTAAGCAATTCCTCCTGCATCTTTAAAAACCATCAATGTAATCCAATATTGAAAGTCAATTTAGAGATGCTATCATATATAAGCACGATACACCACGAGGAATAACCACAGTAGCAACCTTTCAAGTTCCATGGAAACCCTACTTGGAAAATAAGACACAAATCCTGGAGATACAAATCCCTTAAACCTCTATGAATTCACACTTGGAAGATGCAGTCTACAAACAAAAAAAGGATAAAGCAGCAAAATTGGAAAAGGTTTATCACGCAGAACTGTTGGTAATCCTGATGCACAGAACCCCTCACAGAATCAGCCTGTACAGCACCACTGACTGATCCCTCCCTGCACCCTTTGCTGCATCCTTCCCTGCATCCCTGAGCATCCCTCCCTGAGCATCCCTCCCTGCATCCCTCACTGCATCCCTGAGCATCCCTCGCCACCCCTCCCCGCAGGGGTGCCACACTAACAGCATCCCCCAAAGCATCACCAGAGCAGTGATGGAAGCACCTTGGAGACTGACATCTTCCCACGTTAGGTTTTTAAAGTATTAAAAATATACTGAAGCTATCAACAACAAAATGAAAATTCACACTTTCCAGCAGGACCTTGTGGCCTGGGGTGGCAGTGCAGAAAGGAGGCCTACATAGCTGTTATCATAAAAAAGAAAAGTATAAAAAAAAAATCCAAACAAAACCAACCTGCAAAACAAAGAACACAAGATGAAAACAAAAAAACAAACAAAACAAAATTGGTGTGAGTTAAGAGAAAGTCTCTGATCTCTTCCAGGTCATTCCCTCCCAGAGGAGAGTACAGGGGAAAAGCTGAGGCTTTAGAAAAAAGCATTAAACCTCGAGTAGGACACAACATGTGGCAGCTGATTTATTGATTCCTTCCTCAAAGCAGACATTAAAAACTATTTCAAGGGTAACTTCCTATGGCTGAGAAATGCCCTGACTGCAACACCACATTGGCCTGCCTGACAGACTTACAGCCTTTAAGACCTTTCCGAGAAACCTAAAAAAAACCAAAACCGACCCAAAAAACCCCAAACCAACCAAAGGAGAGGTGCCTACTTCTTGTACAGTCTCTGTACATCTTGAGCAGAATCTGGTAACCTGTTCCTTTTCTCCTCTTTCTTCCTGTCACCTTTTAACTAATGCATGACGACTTCTATCTTAATAATGTATTACCAATTTCTTCCGGATTAATATTGAGTCAATTAGTTTACTCCTAACTGCTAGTGCAATTACAAGAATTTCAGTAATTCTTCCACATATTCATCTGGTGTTTGACACATATCACATTAAATGAAGAATGGCACATCCAGCTGAGCTTCCAAAGCTAATATAGACAAGGAGGAAAAAAAAATTTCAATCCCCTGTGTTAGAATGTGACTGGGCTACAAATTAAATGGCCTGAAAGCTCACAGAGTAACAAACACACTCTATGGCTGCTTGGCTTGAAGTCTGAAAGCAGAAGTGTTACCTTTGACCACACTACTTTTTCAGAAAAATTGTGAAAAATACTTGGATTTTATTCTAATATAGAGAAAAGTGAAGTGGAATCAGGGAAATACACTGGGGAACAGGTGGAACACAGATAAAAAAACCAATTCGTTCTCTTTCAAGTGGGCACAAAACCAAACGCCTCTCCCAATGACTGTGTCACATTTCTTACTATTTTCTGCAGAAATCATCCTTTTGCAATGACAGTCTAGGAAAAGCAGGGGAAAGCAGATACTCAGCTTGAGAGTAACAGACTTACGTGTGTATGATTAGAAAGTAAGGAAGTGTGAACCCAAGTGAGGTACTCCAAATTCAGCTACAAAACACAGAGGAAGACAAAAATAACCCTCAAATGTTAGTGATGCTGTAGGGCTCCTTCTGTAACGCCAGCCAGATCCCGTGTCTCTGTGTCCCCACAAGAAATGCTCATCCCATCAACCAGCCCATCACTTCCAACATGGGGCAGGGAAAAAAGAGAAGCATTTTGAATTCTCATCTCCAGTTACTTCTGGGAAGATGACACAAATGGTTGGCTGATGTGCTCAGCACTGCACTGCACCAAGGTGTGATTTTCATTTGGTTTTGTCGTGACATAGTGGAAAGTAGGAACACAACACCTTTATGGGACGAAGCAATCCCAGGTGAGCAGTACCTCAGGTTCCTGATTAAAAGTTAGCTCTGGAATGCACACTGGCATTACAGAACTAGAATGTCAGGAAATTCTAGCTCAGGTACCTGATTGCTGTGAAACTTATAACCCCCACATGATAATCCATCTCAAATAGCAGCAGTAACACAAAACATTTACTAATTAAAGAAATTATTAAAGGAAAAGGGGAATAAACAGGGAAATAAATCATAACAATATTAGATTATAAAATACAGAGTTTTGACTCCACTGGTATTTTTTACCAATTACTCAGCAATGTCTCAAAAATGAGACAGTGAAATAAATTTTCATTATTCATTTTTAAAAGGACATCAAGTGAGGAGGAAGTGTGTTTAAGACTGATAGTACAGGAAGGAGATTAAGCATAGAATATATGCTGCCCCAAACTTTCAGTCTCTAATATTATGGGTATCTAGAACGAGCTTCCCAGCAGAAACTGTGACACGGTTTTCAGATGCGACAACGTTCGTTTTATGGGAAACACCATGTGGCCACCATCCAGCAGCACAAATTTGGCTGAGATGTCCATTCAGGCAGGTAAGTTAGATACCTGGATCTTAATCAAGACAGACACATTTAAATTCTTACCCTTCGAAGATTCAAAGATTACAAAACAAGTACCACAGTTTGTCAGAAAACTGGAATCACAACCTAGCAATGACCCTAATGTGCCTTTACAATTAACAAGGGAAACTTCAGGTATAAATTCTCCAGTTTTAAATGAAAAATTAAGTTATACTTTGATACACACACTCCCTGCCACAGTAGCATTTCCATAAACATACAGCAAGTTTTGAGAGATTACCTGGTAAAAATTCCATCCACAACACCAATTGTGGCCTCCTCTGCAGGAACAAAAGAGCCAATCTGTGCCATGACTGTGATCAGTGCCACTTGCTTGATGTAGGAGCTCTTCCCTCCCATGTTGGGCCCAGTTATTATCATGACCCTTTCACCATCTCCCTGGAAACACAAAACAGTGGTGAAATACATGGCCCTGCACATGGTGCCTGTATCAAAAAGTCTGGTGTGTGCTTAGAAGGATGCAGGACAAGTCTGCAGGATTAAATGTTCTATTTCCAGGTCAACAGCTTTCCTTCATTCTTGGAGTTCATTACACTGGCTTTTCCAGATATTACCAAGTCCCAGATACGCCAAAATCAACTTTGATTACTCTTGAGCAAAATGGACACAGTGAGGGGGAACCTTCCTGTCCTCCATCAGGGAGCCAAGAAAGAATTGAGGAATTTGGTCACCAGCACAGGAAGCAGTGAGGGATGCTGAGGGATGCAGGGCTGGATGCAGCCAGGCCAGGGGAGGCACCAGGATGAGCAGAGGGATGGAGCAGCTCTGCTGGCAGGAAAGGCTGGGAGAGCTGGGGGTGTTCAGCCTGGAGAGGAGAAGCTCTGGGGTGAGCTCAGTGTGGCCTTGCAGGGCCTGAAGGAGCTGCAGGAAAGATGGAGAGAGACAATTGCCAAGGGCTGGAGGGACAGGACACAGGGAATGGCTTCCCAGTGCCAGAGGGCAGGGCTGGATGGGATATTGGGCAGGAATTGTTCCCTGGGAGGGTGGGCAGGCCCTGGCACAGGGTGCCCAGAGCAGCTGGGGCTGCCCCTGGATCCCTGGCAGTGCCCAAGGCCAGGCTGGACACTGGGGCTTGGAGCAGCCTGGGACAGTGGGAGGTGTCCCTGCCATGGCAGGGGTGGGATGGGATTTAAGGTTCCTTCCAACTCAAACCATTCTGTGCAATTTCTCTGGAGAACGGGAGAAAGTCACGAGCTTCCAGCACAGCCAGCACTGCCCAAATTTGGCTGTGATCTGGATTCCTCCCCAGTTTGAGTTCTCATTGTCAAATGGGAAGATCTGGTAGGCAAAGACCTGACAGAGATTTCACACTCCTAACTGCCTGGCTTGGTATGACATAAGGACATTCAGAGTGGCTACAACAAGGCACCAAGGCATTCCTGAGCCTGGCAGTACCTGACTGCAACACAGCTACTGTGAGCAGACCATACCCAGTCTCCATCAGTGTCTCTTCTCATCATTAAAACCAGATGCAAGAAAATGAAATCAGATGCAAGAACTCATCTCAGCTGTAAGACTCCCCATGGTGCTGCTGTATGTCTGCAGCTCCAGAATAAAATTGTCTTCTAGTGCAAGACAATTGCTGATACAAAATTAAAACTTGTCAATGAACCCATAAAGCTTTCTCACAGCCTGAATCGAGACTAAGAGCTCAAGTTATGCAAGGAGATCACATAGCTAGACTTCTCCACAGGGTGCATCTGATGAAATGCACCAGTGATGATCTAAACAGAAGGCAGCACTCTCCAGTGCCCCACGGGAGGGGCAAGGGAGATGGGACAGGCTGTGATAATGGACATTAGTCACACTGCTTGGGGAGCTTGGCAACAGCAACCACCAAACCTCCATGCAGCAAGTCTCAAAATCTTCACAGATTTGGGGTTTAGATTGGGCTTTCATTCTGTTTATAGGGACACACACAAAATGCAGACACGGCTGTCACTGATAATTCAGGTAATACAGAAGATGCAGAATTCAGTATTTATTATATGTAAAAACTGATCAGCTTTTGCAAAAAAACCTCATCCACACAGAAGTCACAAAACAGTCAAAATATAGGAAATGCCATTATTGGGAATAAAGGATGGATGTAATCAAGTGCACGTGACTATTATGAGAACAAAATTCATAACATTCTAGTCCCCAAAGTATACTTTAGTAGTGCTACTAAAACTTTGTCAGGGCTCAACACAACAGAATTTATAGATACTTAAAACCAGAATGAGTTCACAAGTTCATCTGTTAGAATCCACGAATGTTTTGCATGTGTTTGGTGCCTGTCCAGGCTCCCTGCAGCCATGCTGTGGGACTGATGGCAGCTCTGCCAATGTTCTGGTTTTCAGAAAGAACATCAGCTGTAACACCAGACCAGAGAACGCCTCTGTCCTTACAGCTGATGCAGCCAGAAGCCAAACATCTTATTGGAATTCACGGCTGAAGTTAAAAGTTCCAAAACAACCCACAAATGTTTGGGGAGGAGAGGGGCAGTGGAAAAATAAGCTGTTGATTTCAGGGCACTGAAAAAAAGCTTTTTCTCAAGTTAGACATTTGACAACATTTCAGCTGAAAACGTGACAGGAGATGTGTTTTCCTGCTGATCCAAAGGCATCAGTTGAACTCTGGAGACGCTTTAATAAACTGGTTCCCACCCACCTCCCTCAAGAAAGAGAGAACTCAAACAACTGTAGAAGCAAAAGTGATTCTTCCACAATCACTTGGCTTTGTAATATTCAGTATTTAGAAAGCCACCATAAGAATGGCACTAAAGAGGGGAAAGTGCATGATGATTCCTGAATGAAATGCCGAATTTTTTTGGAAGTGCCATCTGTTGCTTGTTTGGAGTTGACAAATAATTTTGAAAACATTCTCTGATGTATTACAAAATATCATTGTATCATTGTTCAGTATAGAATAGCACTTAAAAACGTTCCCCAAGAAATACATACAAATTTGAATGCTGTTCTTGCAGCAAATGTCTGGCAGCTGTTTCACACCTTTCCTGTATTTACGCTATAAAGAGGCAGAGACACCTCAGAGATATGTTGTGAGCATATCTTTTGTATTCATTAAGAACAGATATTTAATATTTATAAAAATATATGGAGAGATAAATATTTAATGAAAAATTTCAAACAGGCATGTAATTTAAAAGACAGATTTTAGTTTATCAGGAAAAGAAGGCTGTATGACACTAATATTTCCAGAAAGAAGCTGTGTAGTAGAGAAATACATTAAAAAAACACAAGCAATCTTAGAATTAATCTGAAAAACCAAACCTGTAACATGTATTTGCACATTAAAAATTCCAAAACTTAAGATTTTTGACAAAATGCAGGCTCCTTATGATGATGCTGTTAAAAAACCTGTAATTATTCATTTGTTTTTTGAAAATAACCATTTGAAACACACATTTTCCTAATTTTGAGACTACCTTGCTCTTCTTTATGCCTTAAGACTGAACAAGGTTGTGAAGAGAGCACGTGGCTGCAAGGTTCCAGCAAAGGGACAGAACAGACGTGGTGACATCTAGCAACACCTCTCTGAAGTGCAGCCCAGCAGGCAGCTCTAGGATTAAATCACCTGCTGCAACTTCCTGGCCCAGAAGCTCGTCCCAGCCTCCTTGCCCTGAACGGCTTTGAAGCCCAGTCAGTTTTTTGGTACTTACTGAAAGGCTGGTGGTGTTTGGGACATACTGATCCTGTTCTCCCAGCAGGACATCGATCACAGGGTGCCTCCCATTTTTTATGATTATTTCACGCCGATTATCTTGCACGGTTGGTCTGCAAAAAAGGAAAGGTATTCATTTCAGTGTTCTTTGTAGCTGATTACGTGGAACTACTGTAACTCAGCCCTGCAGGAGGGTCACCTATCAGGTAGGTTTTTGTGGGAAAAGTACAAAATATAAAAATTAATTACTGCCATCAAGTATGTCTGAAGACTGAGAAAAAGAGAATAGTGGAATAAAGCCACAGAATTTTAAGACTGGAAATTAACTAACACTTTGGGTGGACTTTAAAGGGAAGATGTGGGGAGTGAGACTTTTCTCGGGTTGAAGAATGATAATGCAATTTAAATGGAAAATGGAAATCAAATAAATGGCATCCTGTAAAGACAAAGCACAGGGGAAAGAGGACAAACGGATGATGGTGGGGGGGTTTAGCACAAAGGTATTTCCAACAGTTGTATAGCTGAGCTGAAACCAAAACACAGACAGTCTCAGGCCTTCTACCACCTCTTCAACAGCATTCCTTAAACTTAAATTCACTTAAAGTCGGAAGAGCAGACACTCAAAGATCGGATGGTGATCTCTGGACTGCCCACACCATCACCTTTACACCTGCACTCGCTGCCTGAGAGCCCTGATGCTGTGAATTTGTGCAAAGGAAGAGCCTCCCAGCACACTGCAAGAAGGGCTCACCTCTCTCCAACACCTCTGCTCCCGACCTGACTCATCTACCTGCCCCAGGCAGGGCCATGCGAAACAATCCTCACAAGCCAAAAGCATTCCTCCAAAATACTTAATATTAAAGTCCAGTCTTCCCTTCAGCAGCCCTCCAAAATTAATTATTGACACCTTCCCTGCAGCTGAGGTTTCACTGAGAAGTCTCCTTCCTGCTAATTTATAAGCTCTAAGCCACTCTAAAATTCAGTGAATTATTTAAATTCTGCACAGTGAATTACTCAGATTTCAGTTTGTTTTCTCATCTGAGTATACAGAAATAAGTGAGCAATTACTTTCAAAGAGATTTTGATAGAGGCACACAAGATCCCAAGAGTCCAGGAGTGATCAATATTATCTTTAATGATGTATCTATCAAAGCAGAAGCATCTGCAAGTGGATTTCTCTTCATGCCCCTGTCTGTGTGTGGGTCTTGGGCAGAGGCAGCAGCTCACTCATCAGCTCTCGCCCCTGAGCCCAGGTGAGCCATCACCACTGATCTGCATTAATATTTACCTGTTAATTACCTGAGATACACCTTGAAACATACCTCAGATACTTCAGACTCTAAGGTATCAGAAAGATGTCATAAGCTTGCTGAGAATAAAAAATAATTAATCTTTTAAAAAAAGACTGGAAAAAAGTCCATGCAAAGTCCAACATTTATTTACATGTAAGTAAGATATCATCTACTAGACTCAGGTCAAACAACAAACATCCAGATGTCAAATTTGAACTGCAATGTTTACAGATTTGCATTAAGTCCAGAAGTGGTGCTCTGCAAAATCAGATTAGGTTGAAACTACTGTAAACAATTTCAGTAGTGCTTTTTATCATGGTACACATATTAAAACCTAATTTATTTTAAATACGCTCTTATAATTCCATATAAAATCCTACATAAAAATTAAAAATTAAAAATTGATTACCTGCAGTAGTCTCCTTGTTTGGCCACCTGGGCCAATGAGAACAGGCAGTCCACAGTTGCTAAGTGACAAATGGCTTTAGACACGGGGTGATAATGTTCACTGAAATGGCTGCATCAAAACAGGGAAAAGTTACACAAAAACAGGGAAACAAGTAATTTCGTACAGATACAAAAGGATTGTCAAAATGCACCCCATGCAAGACCTTCACAGGGCTCCTGTGCTCTTTAAATCACTCTGGATCCAAATCTCCCAGTACGGTAGAGATACAACATGAGGACCTTAATCAAGGCAGACTTCACCTCCCTTTCTAACAATGAATTATTTTTTAAGCACAGAAAATCAGGAAAAATTAAATTCATTAGACAGCTTGTAAAGGGTCAGCAGTTGATCCCTGCTGCCTAAACGAGGTGTACAGAAATGCCACAATTTATCAGAATTGATATAGAATATCAGCAGCAGAATCCCAACTGCTGATTCCACCCCAACCATATGTTACAGTCAAAAAAGAACCAAACTAAGAGCGTCTGAGCACAGGAGTTGTCTACAATTTCAACCAAGTATGGTATCTACAACAGAAAATTCAAGAATTCATTTTCAATTTATGATGCTGCCTCCCCAGTGCAGTAATGACGCTACCAGGAGAACAGAGTTTTCAGCAGAGTTCATTCTCTTAGTCCTCTGGAATTTGTCTTTTCCTCTCTCCTAGTCTCAAAGCTACAATATAGAATATAAAACCAGCAGGGGAGCAAAATTTAATAAACAAAGACATAAATGAATGGAGGGGTGGGAAAGAAGAGCACTTTCCCACATACAGGTCTTTCCTTTTTGTCTGCTGCTCTCCTACAACTCTACTGAGAACAGCCAGGTGAACATGGAGAGAACTACTTTTATAGTTCTGCAAAGGAAACACAACTGGGGAAGTGTGAATTGGAATGTTTTCCCAGTTTCTACTCAATTTTCAGAATTTCTGGGCTCCTAATGGGAAGCAAATCCAGTGAGACAACTTGAGCAGGGACCTGTTAGGTTTTTGCAAACTATCACTGCATGGCAAGAAGAACAATTTCAGTGGTTCTGTAATTCATGGAAGTAAAAAATAACAGATAATCAGGCACCTGAAAAATTAAAGACATTCTCAGAAGTTCAGGAAGTATTTTTTGAAGTCCCATGTTAAAGATCCTTTGGGTAAATAGGCAAATAACTCCACTGAAAACTCTGAACTCGGACAAACAGATGTGCCAGATGTGAGGGACAATAAAACCACCAATACTTTCTAGCAAACTCTCATAGTCAGGGCAGCATACAAAATATAAAAAAATAATACAACTACTACTATAATATTAATTAAATAAATAATGTTAATTAAAATAATACAACTACTATAATATTAATAAATAGTATAATAAAACCAGCTAGATTCAGTTTCACTCAGACTTAGTTGTGCTTTCAGATTGTTAATGCTGTGATATTATTTTTCAGACTTTGGGAGATGCCTTATATACTTAATAGTGTTATTTTCATCAGAATTTTCCAATGTAGAGACATCACTGCTGGTCTCAGGACTCAGGCTCAAAGGTCTTGTTCTCGAACGCTTTACAATGAAGAACAACCTTTTAATTGACTACTTGTGAAGCTGCTGAGGACAACACAATTATGAACTTTTTTGTTTGTAGGATAAGCATTTTTCTGTGCCTGGGGCAGAGCGGAACAGAGTGGTGAGAGCCGACTCTGTCTGGTGCACTCACTCCAAGAAGCGCAGCCACTCGGCGCTGCAGTCAAGGACGAGCTGCTCCCGGAGCTGGTTCAGGAGTCTGTAATTTTCTATAATGAAAGGCGAGTGGAAGCGGCTGACAGCTTTTGTGCTGCAACGGGGAGAAAGGACTGATTGGAAATCAAGGTTACCAGGCAATCAGCTACACCATCTACATGCAAAATTGGAGTCATTTTCTTAATCTCTTCGAGCCTCGACAATGGATGCTCTAAAAAAAAAAGCTCTTCCATTGTGATACCAAACCCTATTGATTCCAATGGCCTCTTTTGTGAATAAAGTGGTCTCAGAAGGCTTGGAAATGCTGTGCACAGTGTGGCATTGTCACCCAAGTTTACGTATTTCACAAAACTGCTCAGACATAACTGCCCAAGTGCATGACTTTGCTGTGACTGGTTGATACACAATGAACTAGACAAAAACAGATTCACTTTAAAGAGGAAAACTTCATGATAAGCCTGAAATAAACACGGTAAATACAGATTGTCTTGCTAGTTTTCACTTGAGGCACTTGCTATTTATTTATGTATTTTCATTAAGGACTCCATTTGGCATATCCAGGCATTCTTTTACAGAATCCAGATTAGCTGTAATTTGTTCACCATGTTAATTCTGTCTGATCTGTGCACTTTTGAGTATTAAAGGAAGTTTAATTAAAAGAGAATTGAGCGTTAATTCTTGCATAAGTGAATAGAGCATCACTTCAGAGTTCAACTTGGTGAGAGATGTCTGCGCTCACACATTACACACTGGGGCTTGTGGAGAATTCAGCATTTACAGGGACACTGTAACTTTCAGGTATTCAACCCATGCAAATCATAAATCAAATCACTGAAAAGAAAAAAAAAAGCCAACTACATAATTCAGTCCATCTCTGTTTCACCTGCTGGAAAATTATCCAAAATCAAGCTCACATTACACCAAGTCCCAAGGCAAGAAAAGCTTGCCTGTATGAGTAAGCAAAATGGTGTTTAAAATGCACTGAATTTACCGAGATGTATAAGCAGATGTTAGCACAGCTACTTTAACCTGTCTGAATAAAACAGTAACAATCAAAACTGTATGAAGGATCTGCCTGTGCAAGATACAGGCACAACTGAATCAAGGCCATAGTTCTGACACCAGGACATGCACCTGGAAAGATGGGGTGAGTAATTCTGTGCTGTGAGGATGTACTATGTAAAAACAAATGTTGTAAGAAATCAATTTTTCTCAGTTTTGTTTGGGTTTTTTTGCTTTTAAGCAATAAATTTACAATTTGGTTGGGTTTTCAGCTAAAAAAAACCCCCAACAAACCTAAACACATGGGACAATGAGAATGTGTATGTAATTAATTGTAATACCAAAACACCTCTTGATTTTTCTTCTATATTACAACAAAACAAACTTCAAAGATATTTTACATACCTACTAACCATAACCCAGTCAGATGGCACAGATGATTTATGGAAATTCTTGACTTCTATCAAAAACTAAAATAACAGAAATGTAATGTTACACATGATGGGAAGTCAGGAAGAGCAGAGAATCAGAATCATCATTTATCAACCTGCAAGCATCAGAGGAAAACCATATTGAGCCTGAAGAGAATGAGCAGACCAGAAGGGAATGTTCTTTTCTCCCCTGTGCTTAAAAAAAGCTGGGGTTATGACACACATAACCCCTCTGCACCTACACAACTTTGCTTCAGGTTCGAATGAACTCGGGTCAGAAAAAGAGGCACAGGGAAAAGCAGCAGCAGTGTCAAGATGCTCGGTGCAGTGAAATTTACGTGACGTGTTTATTGCAGTATTTTCTATGATTCATGTCAGTTATCTTTGTAACAATAGCCTCAGGTCCTGGGTGTCAGAGAGTTGAGGCATTCTCACGTCACAGAATTCAGCTGGAAAACGAATTTCCTGCACAGATTAGGTTAACACAGAACCTGACCACATTTACAGAAAGCCACAAGACCCACGTCTGACAAAACTTTTCCATTGGAGTTAATAAGATTTAGATAGAAGCTTGCAGAGGAGCCAGCAATCACCCTGAGAACAAACAAGGATAACAGTCCTAACACAGGAATACAGCAAGGACAGAGGGCACTGGTTCTTAATTCACCCACAACACTTCCAAGATATTTCTCTGCTGTGAAGGAGCATTTGAATTTTACATCTATCAGGGTGCTACAAGAACATAAGGAGAACATGCCACACAGATCTAAGGAAGAAAGAGCTCAAATCAGATAAATTCCTGGTCTAGTCCTGTGTTCTACTCCGCCTATACAATTAAGTTTCCATTATTTCCATTCCTGTGGCATCTTTCTTTTCCTCACTGACCATCTTCTCTGACCCCTCTCTGCTGCCTCTTTTGGTGTCTGTGAAACACCCGCAGCAGATGTCATGAAATAAGAGCTATCCCCAACCTCTGCAGCTCCTTTCATCAAGGCACCAAACACATCTCTGTCTGCAAAGGTTTCTGAGCTGTGCCCTGCTACAAAGGCCTCCTCTCTGAAATGTGTGCAGTGACTGCTGGCTCTGGAACCACTTTTCAGTCCTTCCTCGGATGCTCTCCTCCCTTTGATCAGTTTCTCTCTTTTCCTTCACTTCACACAGATGGCAGCTATTAACCCAGCTTCCCTGAGAGAAACCTTTCAAATCCTGCTCTTCCCTGCCTCAGACAATACTCAAACTCCTTTCACTCTTCCCTTGGATTTCAGCTTCTGTGCCGACAGCTCACCCGACTCTGGGGCTGTGTGTTTCCTGTTCTCAGCTTCACCCTCAACAGGAACATCCACTTTAGGTCTTTATGAAAGGCTGCTGTCTCTAATTCATCCCTTCCCTCATTTTCAGCAGTGCCTATTTGCTCCCTCCTGTGTCTCTTGGATCTTCCTCAGCTTCCTAAGTGCCCCACGGCCGATTCCAGCCCCTTCCCTCCCTGTCCTCACCCACTCCTCTCTTCTACTCACAACTCTCATTGTTTCCTAACTCCTTTCTTTCCTCAGTTTTCTGCGGAGTTTTTCCCAGCTTCCTACTCTCAGTTCCAGAGGAGAACACTGAGCAGTGCTACCTCACTGTTCCTTTCCGTTCCCCCACAAACGTGGCAGGGTCTGTTGTCTCTGTTTTCCACCACTGAACTTCTCAGCTCGCTGGATCACGTCCTGCCCACACTTGTACTGCATCCACCAACAAAAGTTCCAGTCCAGAACACCATTTCCGAGAATTGGAAGTAAAACAACACTTATATTCTTTAATACTGTTCCCTCTTCTCTCCCATCTTTCAAATTACAGTCTGACTCAGTACTCAGAAATCCTTTCACCATTCTTCAAATTAACCAAATGCTGTGCTTCCTGGTTCTCTGAGAGTATTCCAGCACTTAATAGCCATACAATTAACCTTGCAAGTACGTGAGTGTTTTGACGAAGACAGAAAAGCAAAGCATTGCTGAACCAAATTCAACTGCACTGATGTGTTTCTATTATTTAAGTCACTGAAGTGATTGACTTAACAAATAAAAGGAGTCACACAAATAAAGGTAAGAAAGCTGTTCTTCAAAGTTGTACAAAAGATTATAGTCAAATGCCCTCATGAAGCACCACACTCAGTGAATAGAGTTCCAGCTAGGTCCCGCTTTTAAGCTATTTTCTAGGCAAGGATGGGTACAGTCATACATAATAAACCCCACAGTACCTCTTGACCCGAAACGGTAACATACTCTGCAGAAGGGCTCTTAATCTGTTTACGAATATCCGGCAGATGCAGTTGGATTTTAGACAGCACATCCTGGATCTCCTCCTTTTTCTTTCGGATGACAGGGAAGTCTGTGAGGTCCTTGAACAACTGTGTCTTATCTCCAGTCCTATGCACAAGAAATGTAAGATAAAATAATGGTAAAAAGAGAGAGATATTCCCCAATTCTACTGGCTGCATCCTTATTTTAATTTGTTATTTTAACATCAGTTTAATTCCCATCTAAATGCAGATTTTCAGGTGCTTGGTCATAGTACAGCTCATTTACTGAAAGCTGCTGTACTCATGACATAAACAGAGAGGCACTTTGTATGCAGAGCACCCCAACTGCTGACAACACCTTTACTGCAGTTAAATGTGCAACTTTAGCTACTTTCTGCATAACATGAACACAGATTTTTGACACATTTCAAATTTGGCCAAAATCGGGCACATTTTTATAAGGATTGCATGGAAAAATCCCCCCCTGCAAGGTCCTCATCAAAGCAGAATGCCATCAGTACTTTCCCAGAGCAGCTTCCTTCTTTTGTCCAGAAAAGATTACCCACAGTACTTTTAAGTACATGCAAAACAATGCCCTTTTCTAGTTTCAGTGCCAGAAAAAATGACAGAACTGTTCTGGCAGCATCAGGATTGAAACCTGAAAGAAGCAATGCCACCGAAATGGTTAAAACTGGGAAGCTGAACTAGCAATTAAAAATGTGGCTGTCAACAAAAATAACAAAAATTTAACTTACCCTAGTAAGTACCAGGCAAACAATAAAAAGCAGTGTGATCAGCCCTAAGTTAATTGCAATATAAATTTGCATTTTAGAGTCAATACAGAACTCTGCAAGTTAATTATATAATTACCTTGAAAACTAATATGTGGAGAGCAAGTAATTAGCGAACTGAAAGTATTATAACATGGAAGTAATAAAAAAATCCAATATTCTGCTTACTCCACTACCCCTTTGCCTGCACATGGAACTAGGGCTGGAGCCAGTGACAAGGCAAGTAACAGAGCTGTGCTTTGGCTTTGCACTCCATCGTCGCTGGCATTACATAAGTGACAGCAAAGATGCCATTTTAAAGTACAATACTAATTTTTAGAAAACGATTTTGTGGTAATTAGACTAGTTTCCATGGGAATGCAAGGCAAAAAAAAGATCACTAGTAGCCAGCAGCTGATTGTGAAGACTGTCACTGCTACGCGATGCCTACAAAAAATTTTAATGTTGACACTTTAAAAAACACAAATCCCAAAATCCCAAACTCCCTGTAAAGAAAAAATCCTGGAGCAAAGGGGTGCTTTTGAGAACAATTACAGGATTTTATCCACACCTCATAACGAAGTTACCAAGTGATGCAGTACATGCACAAGTGTGTGTGCACGTGGATGGATGCGAGTAGAAGCCATGATTTTGGTGAAAGAAATGTTTTTGAGTAAAAACAATACCACCACATACATTTGAGAGATATAAAAGCCAAGCAGTAAGTCGGGTTAATCATTCTGAGTAAGTGTAAATACAATATACCCATTCTGCAGATCAATTATATCTTGTATGCTACTCTAGCCATCATTAGTACAGTGACAAACACCCCATGTTTTGAACCTACCTACAGTAAATCTGGTATAATTTAGATACAGTCTGTTTTGGCATAAACTGTCACAACTATAATTGGGCACCAGGCATCAGCAGGAATCTCATAATCCCATCTTTCCAACGGGCAGAGGAAATCCTTCTGCCCTTCTCAACTTCTGAATTTGTATACCTTGGATGCATCTCTAAATCAGAAGCAAATAAAATTAGGTTCTAGGCTTCAATTCTTAGATTTATTTTAAAATCTCAGTTTGGAAAAGCTAAAAAATGTTTCATAAATAAAGCGGATGTTTATTTTTAGTCTGTTTTGAATATAAAGTTGACTATGCTGCCCCCATACAACGACACCCAACTTTTTGCCACAATCTCAGCAAAGAATCCAGGGGTAACAGTGGAGGCAGCAGTTCTTCAGAACTAACAGTACCCAGCAAATTATTTAAATATATTCTCCAATATAATGTGTATTAATTCCAATTTAGCATCTTCTTCTTCTGTCTTTTTTTTTTCTTGGACCAACAATGGACGTAATTAAGACAAAAAAGGGCAGACAGCTTTAATGAATTCTCACAAAAATAGTGAAAGGCATATTCCCAACAGCAGAGCTGCCACTCTGCTGAGGGTCAAGTCTGTCTTCAAAAGGAGTAGCTTCTCTTAAAAAAAAATTAATTAAAAAGCTGTTAAACAAATTAAGGTAATGCAAAACAGATTTTCCTGTAAATTCATCACCCAAAACAGGTGAGAAACTTTCAAAAAATCATTCTGCCTGAGGCAGACACCCACTAGGCAAAACACTCCCTCACCTAGTTTAACTTTAAAAACAGAATGGAAGCCACAACAACCACCTCTGCTTTAACTAAAAGGAACTGTACGTAGATAAATATGAAATAAAAAATATAAAACTAAGGTGTATTAAACCAAGACGCATAATTTGCATAACTGAACACATCTACTCAGAAAGCCTGAGGCACAGGAGAACCACGTATTTTCTCTACTTACTTGGCTGCTTCTTCATTAAGGATCTTTAAATACTGTTTTACAGGGGACAGAAGGTCTGGGATTTCCAGCAGTGCATTTTTTAACAGAGGAGATCTCACATGGGAATGTATGACTGGGACAAAAGCTTGAATTTCCACGTCCAGACGAGACAGGGTGCTGATTATCAGGAAGAACTCCTGGGTAGAGCACTGAGAAGGGAAGCAATGTCTGAATCATTACAATGCATTACATTTTCACTAACAGAAAACCTACGGGTTCTGTTCTTTTTTAAAATGTGACAAAATGCAAATAAAATGTATGGACAGTGACAGAGCGGCACCATCTTGCCCCATGCAGGGGGTTAATTAATCACACCAGTTGTCTCAACCACTGTCCTTAGGAATTTGTCATGAGCTGATCTCCAGCATTCCTGTTGCTGGGGGCAGATGTGCATACAAAAGCAGAAAATAGGGCAACAATGTGCAAACAGCAGAAAAAGCAGGCTGGGTAATTTCAGGAGCACCACACCTTGTCCATGTGGTCCCATGCTGCTGCTGCCCTGGCAGGACAGGGTCTGGAAGGCAAGGTCGGGCACAGGCAGGGAGGCTGGGAACAGTCTGAAGCGGTTGTAGCTCCTGACAGCTTGGGCTCTGTCTGGCTGCTCCCAGACCTGCGTGAGGAGGACACGGGAGAACACACCAGCCCCACTCTGCATCCTCCATCCTCTGATCACCACAATGGAAGATCCTCCTTCCTCATTCAGGATTTATCCAGGCTATTCTCTGTCCCTGTTCTCTACAAGGGAACATCCCAAACCGGGGCCAACACACGCCGCACTGTCAGAGCCCCATTCACGACATTCACAGAGCAGGAGCACGTTGCTTCCCTTAAAGCAGCTTCTCCACAGAAGCACCAGCTCTGAGAGAGAATCTCCTCTCCCTTTCTGACCCACCACCGTTACCTGTGATGCGGTACAAGCACTTTGCTGTTAGGTGCTGGATGCTCCCCAGCGTCAGCACGGTTTGTTACCTTCAGCTCGTGTTCAGGAAGGGCGTCTCAAGCAGGGACCACCCCTCCCAAAACAATTCCCTCCTGCACTCTCCCAATCCCCACAGCTTCCCCAGGCCCTGAGGGGCCCGTGCCCACCCACACAGGAGGCACTGCTGGTTCTGAAACGCTCTGCACAGCACCGGGTTTGCATCTGAGCTGCACCACAGGAAACCTGCGCCTGCGGGACACGCAGGGCTCCCAGACCTCGCTGAACTCAGCCGCGCTCACAGGGCTTCCCAACTCCAGAAAGTTCGACAGAAGTTGTCCATAACAAATAAATAAGTATGCTGGTATTCCTTCACATTTTACTGATCTGTAGAAACATTCCTCCTTTAGTCTTCTGAAATAGGATCTCCTATCAGTCAACTGACAATGCTGAAAGAAAACCAGCTTGTTTTCCTCACCGGAGGATGCAAGGAAGGCCACAGGATATATAATATTCTTTGTCTGCCACATCCTTCTGTTCCTACATTATTTTCTCTCTTCTACCACAGCAATCTAGAATTTAATTTCTGGACAGGACTGTGTGGTGATCAGTACAAAACTGCTCACAGAAGAGGTAGGCTACAGTGAATCACTGTTACACAGAACACATTTACATTTTTATTTTGTCATCCTCTGTCTTTCAATTTCTCCCCCAAAGTAAATTTTTCTTTCTCTTCCGTCCCACACTCAAATGCAAGAACTAAGGCAATTCTCTCACCTATTACACTGTAGCTATTCCCAAGGAATGTCGGTACCCAAACGCAGAATCAAGTATTAGCCAAAATGCAATTTAACCACGGTTAGGAATTCAGGAGGGCCACAGACACTGCACTCTGAATGTTTCTGGAAAACCTAAGCTCATCTATTTCACAGAACCACAGAGTTAGGGATAGAGGAGACCCAGGAGGAGGTTTCCCTGCAAATGCTCCAATTTTTGAGTGTTAGTTTTCCTGTATATTCCAAGATACTGTGTGCTTACCACTAATCCATAATGCAACAACTATCATCATGTAAAAGTGTTATTAGCAAAAATTTCCTTTCCATTAAATTAATCCAAATATCTCTGGTTTTGCTCTTTTGTATTACACTAACTCAACTGTTTTTTGCTGTTAACACCGTTCAAATACCTCTAAGCCTTCTGCTCTCCTTTAATAATCAATTTAACAAAAAAAAAAAAGGTCTTTCAGTCTTGCTTCATAAACAATCCATTATTCTGCCTCATGAAAACTTTGGGTTTCCTCTGTAAAAAACTCTGCATCATCTTTCTGATGATCTGGGACTTACTGCTTCTGTCGTGCAAAAGTTCTGACAACAAAATAAAATAATAAAGAAGTAAATACGTCAATGGTGTTTGAAGTCAAAGCACAGGCCTGAAACTGAACAAATGAGAAATCCAGGCTTGGACTCAAAGTCAAATAAAACACTTTCTGACTGATTGCATCATCATCATCATCATCATCCACATCCAGGCAGATGAGGGATAAAAGCCTGCCAGACTTCCCTGGACTCCAGAGTGTGCACAGGAGGTCCCTGGAGGCAGCGGGGTGATTCACAGGGGAGCAGTGCCCAGGACAGGACAGGAGCAAATCTGCACACCAAGGAACTCCTCAGTTCCACAGGTGGTGTTCATTGGGGCGGGGGGCTAATTGCTCCTTTTTTACAAAAGGAAGCAAATAGGGCCTGGATCAGTACACGGCCTGCAGGAGTGTGGGAAGGGGAAATGTTTGTGGCTATACGTGGGAACACCCGGCTGAGCTGTTTGCCAGGTGAGGCTGGTGAGGCTGAGGCTTCACCAGGAGAAGAGAAGAGAGCTGGATTTCAAGGCAGTGTCACCTAAAACAACTCTTGAAGTTATGAGATTTGTCAGAGGATGGCTAATAAACATGCTTAAGTTCCTCACAGCAACTCTGATGGCCTACAGGACACTGTAAGAGCCACAGTTAAAACCTGTTTGACTCAGTGACTACAGACCTTTGGAGAAAGGGAAATGCACCGTGCTGTACTGCAAACAACCTTGTTAAACAGAGTGCCCCAAGAATGGGGGTGAACATACCCCTTTTGTGCTGATTCAGAGTGCTCCTGTTTCCCCTGGCTCCATTTTAGAAACACTGCAGGACTTTGCATCTAAAATTTAATGTCTCCACTGCAGAAATAATTTACTAAGCAAACAGGTAACTTGGAAAAGATACATTCAAATAACTCTGAAAAAGCTGGGCTCCATTACAGTGGGGCTGATTCCATCCAAATCCTAAGTAACCTTACAAAAGATACAGAACTGTGTTATAAATTAGAAGCTTTTAAAATACAGTAAAAATTGTTCACATAAAGCAGGATTAACAGCCTTGCATTCGCAGAAGAGCCTCACAAGCCTATGCAATGCTATTTCTGAAGTCTAATTTTGAGATGACACCAATGATAGCCATAACTTCTCTGGCACCGGAGAAATAACCTCGGAGTTGACAGTGATGCCAAACAATAGTTTCATCCAGCAGTTTATCAAACTGTCCTGAAATGGGGCGGCTGCCAGTGATCTAACAGAGATCTAACACCCTCTCAGCAACACTGACAGCAATCCAGCCCTGTTTGCATTACTGAAATTGTTTCCAACAGAGACCCACAGCTGACAGCCACTGACCACTCGCTCCAAGTTAAAAGCATTTCAAATAAAAAAGATACTGGTGTCTAAATGCAGAATACATTTATCACTCCTGTCAGATTGTAATACCCACCTTTATCTCTTTAGCATAGAGAGCAGACTTTGGTTTGGGAAAAAAGAGGTACTTAAATTTAAGATTACAAAGTCCCCTTGTTATGACTGCATATTAATCAGCTTAACGGGGAACAGTTTGCTCAAATCAGCATTTAGCATTGTAAACCTAAAAATATCTGTGATGCAGATTATTTAAAAGATTAAAAGTGTAGTATAAGCAAGATGTGCATGCTATTATCATGGTAGGAAAAAAAGTAAAAAATACAAGGTATATGTTAGCTGAAGTCAAAGGATTATCCTATGGGGAAAACATATTTAAAACATTCTATACAAATAGTAACTAATTTCTTGGGCATGTATAACAGGTATTAATTTCACACAAGAAAAAAGCAAACCAAAAACCAAAACCATAACATTTTTCTCAGAATCTTCTCTAAATTACACCCTGCTCAATGAAGTATTAAATGCACCTTCCAGGGAAGGGCACATTTGCAGCATCACTGAGCGCACTTGGCACCCAGCTGAGCTGCACCCTTGTCCTCTGAGGACACAGTGAGATATTCACCGAAAAACGGGGAGGCTGTGGGCAGGCAGGCAGCAAACACCCCCCTTGCAGCACCTGCCTGCTCCATTCTGCGCAGGTGAGCAGCCTGGCATGTGGGCAGGAAACCTCGAGAGCCTGATCCAGGGATGAACAGGTTTTCCCCAAGTGCAACAGCTTGTGAGGAACTGGGAACGAGAGAGAGCCTGCGGTTGAAGTCAGAGGCAGAACAAACTGAAATGATGTTTTACTACATGTGGTGGTAAGGTTTGATTATTGCTCTCCCTCCTTAGGTAAACAGCTCCACTTTAATCTGTTTTGTACATTTAACGGCCAATTGTTATGATGAATCCTCTGGTGACTGTGCTTTAGTCAAAAAATAATGTTTATTGAGCAAAGGGTACAAATAAGATAAACATTTATGGGTTGAGCCTGTATAAATATTTATCTTCTGAAACACACTGAAAAACCAGGCAGGAAAACAGCAAGAAACATCAGGTTGGCCCTGTAGGACACATTTCTAAAAGTACTAATGGCATGTTTACTCTGTGCTAGTTCTAAAACCTGTTCAAACATTGGTCACTGACCCTCTTTTGCCACACTCCAAGGCAAGTCCCCACTTTAACTGAGGCAAAAAAAAGTGGGGTCCTGCCATTCGTATCTCCCACTGATGCCAGCAGGAAATGTGTGTGGTGCGAACTGTGCTGGGTGACCTGGCGATTCTCCTCAGGCTCCACGGGCTGATGTGCTGCTGCAGAACGCCGAGCACCACCTCTGCCACCAAGGCCTGACTCTGCATCAGCTCCAGGCGCTGCTGAGACGAAGCTCTTCAAAATTCCCTGTCTCTCAGATTCCTTTTGCCGTCAGCTTCCGAGGGCTACCCAGAAGCCTTCAAGCATTTCACCTGCAGCCACCCTTCTTTTCGGGCAGGGAGGAGCGAGGCCTGTCTGCGGTGGAGAGCATTTCTGCCTGGCGAGGGGTCAGGAGCTGGACCCGTACAAACGGAGAACAGCAGCCAGCCCTTGTGCGGTGACTCCTCTCTCCATGGCAACTGCAGCACTGCTCCTGTCTCCTTAACCACTCCCACAGTCCTTTTTCAGGCTGGGGCAAAACTGCAGCTCAGTTGTGACCACCGAGGTAATACCCAATTCCCACTGCAAAAATACTGTTCTAATTCAAGATTGCTTATTCCTGGGGTAAATCAGAAAAAGGTCTTGGTGGTTTGAGGCCATGGGAACTTGTGAAGGGCTAGGTTAACAATTGCCAGCTTGAATTATGCTACCAGATACGACTTATTAGCAGGCTTTCAAAAAAAAACAGTGTGAGACCAGGAGAACAGACAGGGAGGTCCTTTACCACGGGAGTTCCCATCAGGATGCTTTGCCTTACAGACCATTGCTTTGCCTTCATTTTTTTCTGTCTTCCCTAGAGGTTACTGGTGCACAGGGCTTTGCACAATGAAATTTCTGGAGTGGCTGACCTGAATGTGAAAGACATTCCAAAGAATGTTTGGAATGACTGAGACACCCCAGCCGTCTCTGTACACCTCAGAGTCTCCTTGTACAACACACCTCCTCAGATAACAACTTCACTGAGGTATAAAGGGCCTGGAGGATGAAATGCTTGTCACATTCACCTATTTTGCCTGCAGCTGACACTGAACTAACAGGCACATTACTTCACTGAAGCCATCAGTCCGAAAGGTGTTACCTTCAGGGATTACCCAGTGCTTCAGGTCCTCTCCACAGTGCTCTGCATAACCCAGGATTCTACCAGGGAAAGCGAATTCCTCAAATGAAAAGTGTGTCCTTAGAGCTTTCCTTCCTCTTTTACCCTTTTTAGGGATTCTGCTGGAGCATTTCTCCTCTCCTGCAGCTTCTTTCCAACATCTGACTCACTAAACACATTCCTCCATGCTACAGTGGTGGTGTTCAGACAAACTGCATTGTCACCTCATTTCAAAAACCACACGAAAATTCAGGTCCCTGCATGGCTCCACCTAAAAGTGACCTTAAAGCTGAGAAAGGCAAGCAGTTCTACAGCAGGGAGGGACATCTGAAGAAGTAAGTACATGCAGAAAATAAAACAAAACCAAACCAAACCAAAAAAACCCCACAGGGCAGCAGCAGAGCAGTGCCAGGATGTTGTGAAATGCAGATATGTTCCCAGAAACAGCACTATGTATGAAACCTGAAATGAGTTAAACCATTAACAAGTGAATTACCCAATTCCTGGGCAGCTGTTTGGACAAAGAAACCCAACAATTCTACCATGTGAATATGGTACACTTTAGGGGATAGGCAAATTGGTGCACACTCCCTCTTTCCACAACCTTCCTCATGGCTGCACCTCTGCATCCACTCACTGAAAGAAGCAAGCCTATCCAAGAGCCGAACACTGCAACACTTCAGGGCTTTAAAAATTGTACAATAATTTGGTTTCAGATTTTCAGGGACAGGAAAACTTTATGCTGTACCATCCAAAAAATTGCAACTTTGCTATCATTCTATTCCTTTATCTAAAACAAACTGTCAAAACCTCTAAATAGAACAGTGAAATGAAAGAACATTAAGTACTCCACAGGTGCTGTTGGCACATTAATCTGCTCCAACTAAGAATTGTCAGAGTCTCATTACAAGGGATTCTTATTAAAATGTGGACGTGAGGTCCAAACTAGAGTATTTATAAACAAATCAACATTCATTTCAGAACAGCAAACTACAGCCAAGCGGTTCCACTTGCACGTGAGATTTTAGATAAGCATATGGAATGCAAAGCTTTAAGGCAAAGAACAGTTAGTGGCAAAAGGCCCTACTGCACCATCCCACCTCGCTGAACCCAGCCACTGAACCATGAGCACCACAGATGTTTTCCTGTTGTCATTAGCAACCCAAAGCATGTGCTTTAGAACCCTACCCAGACATTTCTTCTATCAGCATATCGCTGATCTCAAAATGGGATTTTACCACATCTGATTTTTATAAACTCACATCCCTTTAATGTGTCAGCCTCAGTCTTGCTAGGTAGAAAACATTTTTAAACAAAGATGCAAAACCAAAGGAAGTACACTAAGACGGAACGATGCTGCTTAGAAAACAATAAATCAGTGTAATGATGGGTATACCTTCTTGTGGAAGACACTGCAGAGGCCTCTCTCTAAATCTGGCAGCTTACAAAGCAGATTTTGAATCTGACCAAACACGCTGGATTCTGAGAGCAGAATTTCAGACACAGCATCAAGCCGGGCATTTATTTCACTGTAAAAGAAGAAGATCAATAATTAAAACTTGTGTTTCTCTGAGGGGAAGGCATACATCTAGTGAACCTCTTCCTTTGGTTTGCTTCGGGTCAATTTTTTTAATCCTTGACTGATGCCACATCCTCATGAGTAGGTTAGTAAAAGAACTGAGGAATGCAGAGAATCTTGGGATTTCACTCAAAATGCAAGCCAGATCCTGGACATGAGCTCATTCTCCCCTCTCCGTGCTCACAACAGCCCAATACACACTTCAGTGCCCAATTCTGCATGTGTTTCTGGGGTTACTAACAGGAGTAACACCGAACCCTGAGTATTCCACCCCAAATGTACAGACAAGTGCTGGGAGGATGGGCAAGGGGAGTTTGGAGTCCACATCTGAACTCCACGTAGCATATTTCATTCCAGCAGGTTGTAAATACCCCTTACCATTTTACCCCTCTGTGTCTGATCCCAACCAGTGATTGGTAATTACATGGATCAGAACTGTGCTGGTTTTCTTAATGTTTTTTTTGTTAAAACCTGTAACATTTATCTCTGTGTTTCAGGACTGACGTCAAGGAAACGTCCTCCTGAAGTGAGGAAATACATTTTTATGAGAAGAGGCAATTCCATAGCTCTTGGCACATTCCTTACAATCATATTTTTAAAAGCGAAGGGCTGCAAAAATGGACAACTACCACCAAGTTTTACCCCAATCTCCTCTGTATCCTTCCAACATATCCATGGACTGGCTGTAGATTGCAGAGGTAACTCCACTTCTGCTCTCTGAGCAACCAAATTGCCTTCCTGCTGCTTTCCAGGGAAGTACTGAGAGTAGGGGCAAATGGGTGCATCCGAAGCCCACCCATCCATGCAGTTTGAGGAGAAATCCGTCCTCTGATGCAGACACTTCACATCCCGGACAAGTGTGTGCACATGCAGCCCAGCCCATGATCCCAGGGACCAGCGAGATGCTCAGAGCTCAGCCAGCACAGAGGGATGGGAACTAAGCATGCAATCCAAATGGAAGATTTCTGGAAGTTTGCCTGTCTTGCCCCTGGCTTTTACTGCAGAACTTTCAGGCCAATTGCCAGTGTGGCTGCTCACAAATAGTGTCCATGAGGAAAACAAAGAAATTAGGCACCTCCACAGGTCGCAGACATTTCAACAGTCCAGCAGTCAGAGGCCTCTGGCCCTGAAGACAGCTGAATCTAGGAGTCCTTAGAAATTTTACTGCACTTCATGTGAAAGGGGAGCATCATGCCTGGGTGCGCTCTCAGACAAACACAAATCTAACAGCTGTCATGTGCCAGGATTCTTTCAGTGACATGCTTCTTTATGCCAAAACAGTAAAACCATCCCCTCACCTGCCACAAATGACACACCCTGACCCCAGGGCAGCCTTGCCGTACACCACCAGGATGGCCCTGCCCATCCTGGAGCGCAGGCAGATGCAGCCTCCCACTGCTGCCACATGAGCAGGGGACAGCCTCTGCTGCCTGAGCACCCCGGGAACTCACTGCTATCCCTGAACTGCACACACCCTCTGACAGGACCAGAGCACTCACAACACTCCACTATCCAAGACTGGCTTTTTTTCCCAACCCTGAGGAAAACAGAAAGGTCAGACTTGGCAGGCTCTGCTCAGCAGTCCTGTTGCAGGTCACAAGGACACCTGATCCACTGCTCCAGCAATGCCAACACACAAATTCACACATTTCCCCCATTCCTGTGGGCAGCCAGGTGACCTGGAATCAGCAGCAGCAGCAGCCACTGGCAGTGGTGCTGCTCGAGCACAGAACAATCCAGCCCTGGCCCCGACCCGTCAGAGGCACCCCGCGTCCCGGAGCAGCCTGGGGGGAGCCGGGGGTGACGCAGGGAACGACCCGCGGGAGCTGCACACGGGAGCAGAGATCTCAGCTCTGCCCACCACAGCCCCGGGCTAACGGGGAGGAACCTGAGCACTGCTGACATCCGTGACAGAGCCAAAAGCACCCCGAGCACACAGCCCCAACGCCAGCAGTCACAGTGATGTTCTGACGGGTCAGGGTCGCCACCCACAATTCCATTTTCATGGAGAATTACTGAAGTTTGCTGTACTTGAAACCCTGGAACACTTCTCCTCCACATGAGGGAGTACTGAACTGTTAAATTATAAACATATGTACCTTAAAGAAGATAAAAACCTTTATTTTTTATTATAAAAAGCACTGTAAGCAGCAAAACTCTGTTCCAGAACACTGTAACTTAATTTAAACAGCACTATTACTATGTAGCCAACTGGAAACTGGCAGTAATATGTTAAATAGATGCAGATACTCGAGAAACTCCTCCCTCCAAAGCGTAATCTGCACTTTAATCATCCTCACATATGGCTGTGTTACTGGAGCTCCAGTAATCTAAAACTAAGCATCCACACAGTTTTTCTGCTTTAATCTCACAAATAAGAAAGGGTCAGGAAAATGGCATTCAGTACCAAATGACCCATTTTTTTCCACCTGTAAAGAAAACCTAGTGGGATTCCTATTTCAAAAGTCAGAAAGTACAGCAAAGAATTGTGTAAAACACCATGCCCATGAGGAAGGAAGGACTGGGAGAAAATATCATAAAAACAGATGATGAATTTTAAAGTATGTTGTGAAACTTTAAATATTTAGACTGAAATGAACAAACACTTTATTGAGTGCCAATACATAAATATATATATATATATATATATATATATATATATATATTACACTGATCAGTTGCTAAGCCATCTCTAAAGAAATTTGTTCTGCACTGCACAGTTACCCAGCATATATGATATACAGTTGGGGGCTGCCAATCTCTGCATGGTCTGGAAGTTTATTCCACCACCAGAAAACCAGAAAACCTGAATATAACATTATGCAAAGAAACTCAACAGCCAGTTAAACTGGCTGCTACTTCATGCTGCATTTAGGTGCAATATTAGCCTGTTCTTTCTCATCTGTATAAACCATGTCAGCAATCTGAGCTTTATCCAATTTTCCAAGCAATCTTCTGTGGAATAATGTAACATAATTCAGTTGACTAAAAGCAATACTCTTACTTCTGCCATACCCTCCTCTAAGAATAGCATCATTAATACAATACTAAAATCACTTTGCAGTGTATTTAAACATAACAAAATCTAACTGCAGAATTGTTATTGCAGTCATTTAGAAGAACTACTTGAAGTGAAATAATGAGATACTCCCCTGCATTATTCTGCTGCCAAACAGTGAACAATACAGAAAATTAGAAAATACGAAGAAGATGTTTGAATCTTGAACTAAAAATTATTTTGACAAAGCAGAAGACTGCAGACATGAAAGCACTGCGCTGAATTAACATCTGAGCAGTCTGAACAGGATTGCTGGTTGCTGGAGTGGTAACAGAGATCTGCTGGTCTCTCCTGCAGCAAAGCAAACCTAACGTTTTTAGATGTGATAATATATCATTACATTTAAAGCAGAGTGAAATTGATAATGTAACTGTGATAAAAGAACTGCAGGACATTTTCATTCATGTAAGGTATTATTTAAATCCAAGGTAAATACATACAAATTTATCAGAAATCTCTTAACTTATGCTAAATGCACATAGTATGAAGTCATTCATCATGCTAAGGACGTAACTTAAGTACAGTGTATACAATTAAAATTAATTTTATTAAATCTGTTCTGAGAGAACAGTAATATGCAGAACTGTCAGTCACAGGAATTCAACCCCTTAAAAAACATAATGAAGGGTATGAAACAACAAACATTGCCTTCCATGGACTATGGTATCTAAGTCAAAGCCTAGCAGCCTCCTAACTGCAGCATTGTAAAGAATGAAAATGTATCATTTAAATTACTCACTTATATATTATGGGGTTTTTCTGACCTCCCCTCAGACCTCGGTTCACGAATGAAGACTTTGGATGAGCTGATTAAGTTAAAGACCATGTTAAATGGTACAGAGAGTCCCCTGCTTTAGACCACTCCCTTTCATGACAGGCAATTAATGCCATCAAAACCCACAGCCCTGGTAGAATTACCACTATGCAGTCTATAAACTCAGGATGTCCTTTCAAAGAACAGCAGACAGAGCCCTGGCTTACTGCCGCAGCCTGGGAGGCCAGCGGGATGAAGTCCCCAGCACGGCTGCAGAGGCAGCCAAGGCTGCTGGCAATGCCAGCCAAGGACTGCAGCGGCTGGGGCAGGGGCCCTGCCGAGGCAGGGATGCCCTTTTGAGGCAGGGATGCCCTTTTCCAGGACAAAGGCCCGTGCTGTGCCTGCGGGAGATCAGCAGAGGAACGAGGTCAGGAAGCAGGAGGGTCAGGACCACCCACACCCCCGGAGCCTCCGACCCTTCTCCAGACAGGTGTGGAACAGCCTGCCTCTCGTAAGGACTCTGCACGGAAACCCAGGAGCTCATCTCCAGGGCAGGAGATCTCATCCGTGAACAGGTCCCAGGTGTGCACACCCCAGGGCAGACACCCCGTCAGCAGCACCGGCGTGGGGCCAGGAACGATGGATGACCCCTCTCTCCCTTCCTTCCTCTCTCCCCTCTCTAATCCACCTCCCTCTCTCTCTCCCCTGTCACTCTGTCCCTCTGGTCAAACGCCACGGCTCAGGACTCACAGAGCAATGTCTCTGCCCAGGGTGGAATTTACTGAGACCCCAGGCCCTCCGTGGGCCCTCCGCCTTCTGCCCTTGCTCTCAGCCATGAGCCCGGCCAACCTCGGGTGCTCCCTTCCCCTGAAGGCTGGGATGCCACCCTTACCTCTGGCTTTTGACCCACGTGGTGGCTGAGCTGGAAACTGCCTAATTTATGGGAGAAACCCCTATCTGTTAAAATTTTTGTGCTGGAGTTTTATCCATTGGCACCGACAAAAAAGCACAAACAAGGGTAATTCTATCATAATTAGTGCAGTGGAATTTAAGTGAAGCCTAAGAAAATTAAGCATCCTTCTGGATCTGTTCACTTGTTTTTCAAGTAATTTACTCCCAAAACTCCTGATGTCTCATGGCTCTCCAGAGAGGTCCAAGGTGAACATGCAGCTAGGAGAGGACAATCTCCCTGAATGGATCTCAAATACTTAACAACAGTATACAAACTTTATCTTCACATCTGTTAAAAGAACGTCCAAAATATGCAAATGGTAATCAAACACTTTGTTTATGTTCATACACAATGTATTTCAGCTATTTGTGCCTAAAAAAGGGAACAATTAGCTACTGTAGCCAACATGAATGAATGCCTGATTGCTCCATTTATAAGGAATTAGACACAGCATTCAAAGGGACCAAAACACAGCTAGAAAAATGAATCAATACATGTGATGATGCTGCAATCTTTTTCTTTCCTACAACAATTTTGAGATCTCAGGCATATGCTGTAACCTGCATTTGTGCATTTTATACTGGCACTGATTCTATAAAGTCGTTAATCTTAGGAGGAAAATTTAGCCCTGCTGTAGGATCAGTGGATTTTATTCATAAATTACTGCTGGGGAAAAAAAAAAATTCTAATCCTGCTCTGGACGATGACAGTATCAAATGGCAACCAATTTAAGTCCAAATTAAGATGGGTTTCTTCAAGGACATTTAGATAGTTTGTTTTACTGCCCTGATATTTTAATTATGAGAACAAGGACAAATTCAAACTTGAAAGACCTTCCTTTAGGATTATACTTTGTGTACAAAAGTATAAATAAAACAGCACTCAATACATTCAAAGTGAGAAAATTTAGAACAGAACATTATTTTATATTACAAAAGACATGTCACTGCCAATCTCACTATACAGGGACCCTCTTCTTCCCAGTTCTACAGTATATATCTTCCAAGTAATGCATGTTGCATTAGTAATGCCACTTTACACTCCTCTTCAGGAGTAGATAAGGAACTGTCTGCAGTCCTGAACTGTGCAGTTCTGAAGTTGCTATATTTACAGTCACTCTGAACTCCTGAGGACAAAGCACATTCAGACTAATAGTAATTATCAATACTATCCTACAAGGCTTCAATATTATAAAAGCATCTTCTCATCTAGAACTGGAAGAAAAAGGGGACAAAGTATACTGGAATCCCAGGGAAAAAATGGAAATCCAGTTTTTGAGAGGTAATTAAAATTTTGGTTCCTCTAAAGCACAAAGCAAAGGTTGACATGTTTTTGGCAACTGTCTAAAAACAGATACAATTTTTCTCCTTTCTTGAGATTTTAACATCAGCTTTAATTAGAAAAAGATCAGGTGAATATAAATTGGCTACAGATAAATGCAGGCACATCATATGTAGCACTAAAATTGTAAGAGAGACAAAAGAATATTAAAGTAATACAATCTGGGCGCTCATGGGTCACTCAAGTCTGTTTCAACTACCTGGAACAGGAAAACCCTCAAAAACCTGTACAGAACACCCCAAGGGGAGAGTTTACTGTGCGAACCAATATGTGCACATCACACACCCCAAGTATTTTACCACTCCCAGTTTATCTCACACACATCCCTAAGCTTTTAAAATTTTGCACTAGAAACTCTTTTAACCCAAAGGAGGCACTTTTGTAACAGAGGCAAACAGCAGCCAGGTTCTCTCCCAGTTCCACAGCAAGGTCTCTCCCTCCTCCCGGGCTATGGCAGCAGAAACCACATATCCTGGCCACCCACTGATGGTTAAAAGACATTCCACCCCTCCAGGAACGGAGTGGAGGGTGGGGGGATCACCTCCCTGGTGCAGTGCTGTCTGTACATACAGGCCACAGCGTTCACACAGGCCTCTGGGAACCTCATCTTCCTCCTCCTCAGGCAGCTATTGAAAAAGCAATGACTTTCACATCAGCTTCAAGGGTTCTGAGATCTGTTTGGCACTAGGAAAGAAATTAATTGTAGCTGTTGCACACAGACAAAGACACAGAGATCATACTGTGCTACAACACTGGACCCTGAGAGCTGTCCTGAGCCCTGTGGCTGCTCTGCTGCTTCTCCTGCTGGAACCCACTGCCTGACTGGGGATGGCAGGTTTCACTCACTCAGAAATGTTCCAGGATATCTATTTCCTTTTCTTCCACTCCACTTACAGACATCAGGCGAGAAAGGCACTCGATGGAACTTGAATTTCAGAGGTAAGATAGCACTTCTATAATCCACGTACAATACGTAACTTCTGCAGGAAAACAACTGCCCTCATTCCTCCTAAAAAGCTCAGTTGTTAGTGACTGATACACTCTTATCTCATTATCTTTGTGTACCCAGGTGAGTAAGTGAGGACATTACACCCCTATTGGTTAAGCTTTTTTTTGCCATTTCTTTTTTTCCCAAATGTACAAATCTTGTCTCTACATGTATTGCATCATTGATGATTTAAAGAATATCTTCAAGTTTGCCCAAATGAGTCTGTACACATTCCATCTTTATTCAACCGAATGTATGGTTCCTTCACAGGAAATTTAGTCATCATCCCAAGTGATTTTCAACTCTAAGGCATAAGGCAGTAATTACACCCTCTCACTTCTTGATACACCTACTCACTGACTGGGAAAGATGCAGTACAGAAGCCTTACTTCCTCTGAGAATGTCACTCCAGGAGGCACAGGTGAACTACAATTACATAATGTTCTCTGAGTGCAGTTGTGCACATTACTGGGAACAATACTGCCGGATGCCTGATGCACTAACTATCCGAAATTACAACTTGAGAGTCAGAAAGGGAGAAGTACACAGAGCAAAATAGCTTTTTCAGCTTCAAGTAGTGCTGAGGAGCACCATCAGCTCCAGCCACAGAAGCCTGAAAATGCCAAGCATCACTCTCCAGAAGAAGGAAGGAGCAGAAGAGTAAGAGAGGGAAACAGAACTACAAACCTGTAAAGATGGTTCTGCACGGAGACAAGGGAGAATTTAAATAAACATATTGGTTAACAAAGAGGGCCTGAAGTGCCCGGGGAAGCAGTTTGCAGCCTGCTACATTTGCCTGTGGAGTGGTGTTTGAGCTGCTGCCCTCCAGGCGCGGTCACTCGCGGGCAGCACGGCCGGAGAGGTCCGGGAGAAGCCCGAGCTGGGTCCTGCCCGGGGCCATCCTCAGTGCTCTGGCTCCCTCCGCTGACAGCTGCACACACAAATCCAGCAGGTCGCCAGGGCAGGAGGAGAAATACACTGATTTATTTCTGTGTGTTCCTGCAAAGTGGCTGTGAAATTCTACCCAAATGCTTTTCGGGTGAATGCACTGCCTGATTGACCTCCATGCTGTTTAGGATGGTCACATCAAAAGCTTTTGCAAGTGGGTAAGATACATGAAAGCGACTATCAGAAGAATAAAAAAAAAAGAGGCCCACTGAAAGTAACTTATTACAAAAAGGCTAATAAGAAAATTAAGTAGTGATGCCTCAGAAGTACAGTGCTTTAACATATTAGATTTGGTCAAGGAAAAAAAGATGCTTCTGAAGAAACATTTGTAAAGTACCAGCAACAGCAAGATGTTAAAACACTGGTATACCTCACTATTTAAACCTGTCAGAAAGTAATAAACATTAAAAGTGCTTAATATATTTTCAAAAGTAAAACAGAGGGGAACGATACCGTGGATAACCAAGTCAAAAGACTTCCTGTATGCTACAACTGAAGGGAACAAAGTGACAATTTCAATGAACTCTACATTAACAATCCTCAGGAAACACACATTCAAATGAATGGATCCAAAAACTCAACATGTAGGCAAATGCAGCCCATGGACTCAATACTGCTATTTACCTCACATTCAAACACAACACTCAAATCGAGTCTGCAAAGATAAGTCAGAAAAGATGGAGTCCATTTCAAAACTGAGACAAGTGAAAACCAGCATAACACTGCTACAAAATACAGCATTTCTAAAGCACTGATAAATAAATCAAGCACAGGTCAAAATACAGGAGTGGCCAAATCATCATCACATTTCAGGATTAATAAAAAGGAATTCTCTCCTGTGCAATACATGTATACAGGGATAACATAAATATCCATGGCTACTTTAGAAGAAATTTAACACATTAGGGATGTAAATACTTGTGAAGCAAGAAAGACACCCAGCCTTAATTGGCAAGTTTAGGAATAAAACAACCTGCAGTGCCAGGTGATCCTCATTAACTGTTTAAAAAAGGATACAGAATTAGAATGGTGCCCAATCTGATTTCTGCAAAGCAATTTCTAACTTGGTCCAAACCCACTACTATTTATCTGTGCCCATAAAGAGTGGTTTAACTCCTTCAAACCTAAATAGAGCACCCACGACTTCTACTGTGTCATTTCCTGTGCAAGCTCCGCTGTGGATCTCAGGTCTTCTGGACAAACAAATTCATTGGGCATACTCAGTAGCACAACTATAAAACACAGATTTAGCCCAGGATAAGGACCCATCTCACCATCTCACCTGGATTTCAGGAGGGGCTGGGTTACCCACTTCTTCAGTCTTCGACGTCCAAAGGAAGTTTTAGTATGATCCAAGACCCAGAGTAGGCTTCCTTTAGTTTTCATGTCAGTCTGAAATAATGAAAATAGCTTAATTATTTTTAACTGAGCAGTTGGTTTTGCAGTGGAAGGAACTTCGCATTGTTCAAAACATTGTGTTCAGGCTTTAAGATATGGCAACTGTACATTCATTATCAACCTCATTCATCAACAATGCCTGAAATCAAGTACCTCCAGCAGGCATAAGATATTTAAGTATGTTTTTCCTTTAGCTAGACAATGGTTTTTAGAAAATGACCAGAATTAATTAAACAGTTAAAATAAATCTGTGCATAAAGCTCTGAGCAGGAGCACTAAAACAAACCCTACTGCAGACATCACTCAACTGCAGTTGCTGAAGAAATTAAACTTTAGGGAAGTTCTTTGTTAGTCAAAGTGCAGCAACGTTCCTAACTCATAGTAAAGCTAGTACAGACTAACTACTTCTATGCTTCTGAAAATGTTACCTTCCTTCAGTCTGATCCCATTTAAAATAATTTAAGACTTATGGGTCAGATTTGCAAATTTCATGAACTTCACTGGGAAAAGTATGTCAAACAGCTGTGAAAATCTCAGCATTTATTAAAAATCATTACATTTGTCCTTACCTGATTCTGTAAAATTTCAAGATTTTTCATTGTTGTCCCATTAATTGTCATGTGTTCAGTTTCACTGGACAACCGTTTGAAATTGCTGGGGAGAGGAATTTCAGATGTTATATCTTAAATTTGGGCCTGGGCAGAACACTGAAATACTGTCAGGTTTTCCACATTAGAGAATTCAACAGTGATGCAAATAAATTTTAAAAAGTCATGTAAGAAATTAAAATCTGTTCAAATAAATAAAAGAACTGAACACTAATAACTTATTTTAACTTTCTGCCTGGGAAAACAAAATTTCAGACTCACTTCCCCATTTCCTACAATGACTCTGACAAAGCTCAGAACAAAATCCAGCCCTCCTGTTACCTAACTCTTTTCCACTAAATGATTACTTTATTCAGTTTACAGTTTAGCAAGGATAGGACTAACAATTAATACTTTAAGAGTGGAACACACTTTTAACACAACTCATTCTCAGAACGTCACATTAAAATACATATTTGTATTTTTTACTACTACTGCAAATTTAAACAGGCTGCAAGTGCAACTATGTAGGAAAACAGAAATAGGGGAGATTGAAACTATTTGATTTTGGTTTTTTGTTTATATGAAATAACCATGACCAAAATTACTTGACTTTTGATACTCCTTAACAGAACTGGATGAGACCAACCCAAAGGTTGTGTTGCTTTATTTAATAAAGCAATGGTATTAGGTGTGCAACCATATTAGGTATGAAAATCATTTCAGCCTCAGACACACACATAGAAGTCAGGACCACGAAGTGCAAGATCCTCACTAAATGCTTCTGACAAATCAAGTCATGATTGTCTGGGTTAATCATCCTGCTGACTGCCCTTTGCACAGAATCTAGGACACTCTTTGCTGTCTGTGGCTAAGCAGAACCACTTGCTGGGCAATATTTAAAACTGTTTTCCTGACTTTCCACAAAATTTTTTTCAGTGCATTGAATTTTAAACCCTCTGGAAAAGTACTTGAATTCTCAACCTTTTCTGGTAGGCACACACAGCTGCATTGCTGCTACACTAAAAACAAGAACAGCACCAAAACTTTCAGAAACATGAAATATTCAAAGACTAATCTTATACATTTATGTTGTATGCAGGTGCTTGGGCCTGCTACCAATTTTTTTCCTAAATAATGGGTCAAATTAGAAGTATTTTCCACTGAATTGTAAAAAAAGCAGATTCTACTGAGGGCCCTCAAGAAGTTTAATGACAGCTTGGAAGTACAGCTGACTCAGAACTGTACCCATAGTCATAATTATTCTGCTTTGTGTGCTATTTCAGAAACCAACGAAGTTGACCAGCAAAAGAAAACACTGGAGGCAAAACCAGCAACACTTTCCAAATTACACAATACTGTAAGCAACAAAACAATACCTCCTTTATTATCTTCAGTCACAACTGCTGATGCTGGCAAAAATTAATTAGGAATGATTTCTGCTTGGCTCCCACTCCCTGCATGAAACAACAGATCCCATCTGGTGTTCCAAAAGCACCTTTCTGCACCCAGTACTGACTGCAGTTTCCCTGTCTGCCACTGCTCGAGCCTCTGGTCTCCTAAACCCAGCTGGGTGAGAACCAAGCCCTTCTGCCTCCTCTCGAAAGCCAAAGGATGCTCCTGGGTCTTCCAGTCACATCAGAGTGTCAGGATTGTGGATTGTACCGGCTCTGGTGCTCCCCACCTCTCCTGGCTTTAGAGCACCTAGCACAGGACACACTCTGTTCACAGCAGGGCTGCCCAGGAGTGTCTGAAGACAACCCACTCTGTTCCACTGCACAGTGGATTTACTCTTCTTTCACAGTATATTTACTCTTCTTTGACAGTGTATTTACTGTTCTTTCACTGTATATTTACAGTTCTTTCAGATCAGACAAGATGAAGTTGTTTTCACAGCATAAATTATGTGTGTCTTACATTACCCAGGTGTTTTCTTTATCTGAGTTACCTCACCCTGCTATTAATCTTGGTAATTGAGAGTTTAGAGTATATGAGTAACAGTCAAGATCAACTGCAGGATATGCCCAACCAACAATTCCACATGCCACAGCACAGAACATGTTTTGCTTCCACCCACTCATCTTCCTTCAGCCTGGGATCAGAACTTGATAAAAATGTGAAAAAAACCCCATATTCTTTATAAGGTACTTAGAGACCAAATGGCAGAAGAAGGTTGTAAGTAGCTATTAAGTCAGGGCTGGTTTTGCAGCAAAGGTCTCAGCACAATCCTTGTGTGAAATGCTAATGTGGTGCTACCAGCCCTCTCCTGCACTGCTGAAAGTGACCTTTCAGAAATCATTCTGACAGGATCACAAGGCCACAAGTCCTCCTGTAGGTGACACTGTGACCCCAGTTTCAAAGAACAGACGTGCAACAGTCTCAAGTACTCAAACAGCACAAAACCCAAGTAATGGAAACAGCTGGCAAGTCCATAAGAGAGGAGCGTGGCAAGGCAGGGTCATGTCAGCTCTGGGCTTAGAGAAAGGGAAAGAGTAAACAAACTCAAGCTTCTAGGAAGCTTTAGGAATCTTACAGGGACTACTCATGAGAATGAGGTTCCCACTCATAAAATTACTTTCTCAGAGTAGGACCACACGATGACGAGTATGAAAAGCTTATTGTTCCGCCTCAGGACAGCAAAGTACATCCTCAGACTTCAGTCATTATGTGTTACTGGAGAAACCCCATCATCTTTGTCATTTTTTCAGTACTTAAGGGGGTTTATAAAAAACAGCGAGAGCAACTTTCTACACAGGCAGTTACGACAAGAGGGAAGAGCTTGAAACTAAGACAGGAGAGATTTCGTTTTATGAAGGAATTGTTCCCTGGCAGGGTGGGCAGGCCCTGGCACAGGGTGCCCAGAGCAGCTGGGGCTGCCCCTGGATCCCTGGCAGTGCCCAAGGCCAGGCTGGACATTGGGGCTTGGAGCAGCCTGGGACAGTGGGAGGTGTCCCTGCCATGGCAGGGGTGGCACTGGGTGGGCTTTAAGGTCCCTTCTGATCCAAACCAGTCTGGGATTCTGTGATTTTGCTCCTCGAGAGGCTTGCAGTGAATGCTGTATTCATTATTTTCTCCACAGGAGATAATACATGTAATTTCATACTGGGTATCTCAGCCTAAGTGAATGCATGTTATTTAGATCAGGAATTTTCAACTACTTTCATTTTCCAAATCTCCAACGTTTCTGAGTGAAGCTGCAAAGCACCCTGAAAGCAACAGATTTTCTTTGCTCAATTACCTTTTACAGACCTCTAGAGTCGATGTCTTTGAGATCCCTAGGGGTGAACAAACCACAGAATGAACTTACACAGAAAAGAAATGCAGGAATCCCTAAATGTTCTAAGAAGTAAAAACAAGTCTCTCCATTTTTCAGAAGCATTAGTTTTCTTTAGGTTTTCTTTCACACCAAAGACATTTACCACAATCTGTGTAGCAAAGGATGTCAAGCCCAGACTTTGTTTTGTATTTAATTAACCAGGTTTAAAGTCATTAGTCATTTCCACAGGGCTAGAACTTCTGACCTGAATCCCTTTTTGTTTTGTGTATTATTTCCTGCATTTCTTGAAGCTCATCTATCTACAAGACCTCTCTCTTCCATATCCAATATGCTGGAAAACACAGAGGTAAAACTGAAATACACCAAGACACATTTCCTCAGCAACTGCTATGCAAATAATGATTTTTCAAACAAAACTGGGTACTCAAATGTACTTGAAAACCACTCCCAGATGTGTACCAACTTCTTGACAAAAGCCTCTAATAAAGGTCTCTCCGTATGTAAAGGTATTAGAACACATTGATTCTCAAAACCTTGTGCCATTCATTATTACATCTATTTTTACTTGCAGCTGGAACTCTAAAGCAGCCTAGCCATACCTTGGAGTCCTGCTGTGGTAGAAATCTTTATTTCTGTGTAATGTTTTGCTTTTTTTTGGATCTTAAAAGTAGATTTAAAAGCTTCATCTAAATGTCAGAGCAAAACCTGCCTCCTCCCCACCAATGAGGATTCCTTGATTTATGTATTTCATGACTCCTCCTACTAAACTGAAATGGATTTTTTTTTCAGTTGGGAGAAGAGTGTTTGTCCAAAGAAGGCACAGAGGTGCAATGAATTTTTCTGTCATTCTTCCTATCAAACAGGTCTTCTTCATCCAGAGCTGTGACACATTAACAGACTGAAAACTACCTCACAGCTCCAACTTCATGCTCTCTGACTCATCTGTATATGCTCACTGACCTGAATTCTTCTAGGAATTTTAAGTTACTTGACACTGCAATGGAAGTTCTTTCTCTTCTATTTCCTAACTCAGGAGATTCATGAACCTGACATAATTTGCTTAAAAGTCCTTCACTCTTCAGTATTTAGATAGCATTTCACTGGCATTAGGAAAAATATTGAAGTTGAGTTTGCTTCAATATTTGGCTCACTTTGTTGATCCCCATGACACACTACAAACAGCAAGTGGAACTCGATACTGGGTAGTCAGAGCATAAAGGCTTTAGAAATAAACACAGCAGGATCCAAGCTCCTGACCACAAGTTATCTCAAAAAACGTTATTTTATTTCTTCACAGAACATCACCAAGATATTAAATATTTCTTTGCCTTTTCACTCAGATGCTCACACATTCCCCAGAAACCCATTAGAGCAACCTTCAGCAGGCAAATGTCGATGCTAAGATTTAGTGCTTTTCCTTCCCAGTCTATAATGTGCTTGATTTTAGGATGCAGCTGTTACAAATGTGACTGACTGCTGCTACATAAGCCTCCACATAATTATATTTGTCCTCTGCTACTGAATTACTTCTACATAAAAGATGGATTTCACATTTTCTCCAGCTGAAAGAACATTCATCTCCCGTGTGATTGCACACAGGGCATTGTGACAGCAGTGACCTGTGAACTGACCATGAAATGGCATTTTCTTGGAATTCATTTTCTTCCTCAGAAACTCTACAAGATTTCTCCACCTATGCCAGCATATTAAAAAAAAAAAATTAAAAAAAAAAAAAAGGGCAGTCAAAGAAGATAATCAGGCACACCACAGTGCTGGAACACCACAGATCAGCACACCCCTTGAGGGATCAGCAGGGGAGATGCCACAGGAATTCTTTCCTCATTAGGTCGGTAAGCACATCAAACTTTTTGTTAACATTTAAATACAACTTGGAGAGAAGAGCAACCTAAGGAAAAAAATCCATCCCGAAATTCAGAACACATGTATAATTCCCAAATATTTTAGTGGACACCTGAAAAAATGTTTAAAAAGTGTTTAAAGCTGGCACCAGCAGTGCATTTTTCAAATGCAGCTGGTAACCTAAACTGGCAATGTAGGGAGCCCTTCAAAATTAGGCTTCAAACTCTCAGAATCCCATGCAACATGTGAATGGTCTACAAATGACATGACATATTTCTAAGCTTGCAGCCTGACTGACTTTATTAAATCCTGCCTACTTACAGGACAGAGGAATACTGAGACAACTGGGAGAATATTTTACAGAGGATCCACAACAGATAAAGCTGTTTTATTTAATAAGCCTCAATTATATTTTCAAAGCTAAGCCAGGTAGGACAGCAATGTTTTATACTCGTGCAGGACAGGATAAGAGAAGCTTCAGCAGCGACATCTTTCCATTTTAATTTGATTCCACCTGCATAATCCTGTCACAAATCTTGAGTACTCATCTGGGCATATCTGATAAACCCAAGTGCTGGGATTACCTAAGAGGTGACGAGATTATATCCATGTCTGTGTGGTTTTGCAGTAACTTTGCACAAATGGTGGGGGTCTAGCAAGAGTTTTTGTCGTGATCCTTCTCCCCACTCCTACTTAACCACTGAGCCCAGCCAAGGGATTTTCCAGAAAGCCAGGGTGCATTAAACGCCTGTTTTCTTTAGAACTGATAACTAGATTCAACAGCTCAAGCAGACCTGCTGAGCACTGCCTGAGCATTACACCACACTAGTTTATACCTGCCTCCAGAGCTATAGAAAGAAAACATTATTTACACACTGCTGGCAAACTGCAACGACAGCTGCAAAGCTAAGTTGCAACAGCAATTTATTTTTTTTTAAAGCTGCCCAAAAAAGTCCTACATTTTGGTTACACAGTAAAACTGAGGTTGAGATGTGACAGCTGATACAAACACACTTTAAAGTTTCCTCCCTGGTATCTGCCAGTTTTTGCACCTTGTTTGTTCTCAGTAACACTTGGCAGCAGTACATGCTCATTCACATCACTGACAGTAATGTCTACACAAACATACTTCATAAGGATTTTCATGAAACACCACTCAAAGAAACCACTTGATTCTTTCAGTTCTGATTAGGAAATCGCATGTAAGGTGTAATTTTTACAAAGACTATGTTTATCACTAGCAGGTTTTTCATTACAATCAGGGACGCTGTCTGCTCAAACTTGCAAGAAGTGGTGCTTTGAACTGGAAGTTTATATAAGGCAACTTACCTCGGATTGTAAAGCATCTTTTCCAAATTAAATTCTTTGAGATATGCAATTACTGCTGCCAGAGAGCAAATAACAGGCTTATCCAAGCTTAGTATTACAGATAGCTTTTGAGGACCTAAAAAAAATAATTTTTCTTGTTAAATGCTTATTTTCTGGTTAACTCTCTGTCTACTACTACCATACTGTAGAAAAAGCATAATCTGCCTTTCAATTTATTCTAATAGAAACCTGTAATGTATGTACAGTGCTTTATGAGATCTATAAATCAACACAGAGCGAGGCTCCAAAATAACACTCGTGGTTCCAAATAACGCAGAACATTGCCATAGTGTAAACACATTATTAAATAGAAAACATTTGACTCCATGGGTTTTTCTTCATAAAAAATGACTAACTGTTGGCATAACAAACTCCTAAATATACAAACTAAGAATGGAATTCTGACATCTCCATTTCTGTGCACAGTGCTCTACTACAGTGCCTTTTCCAGCTGCAACAACAGGAAAACTCACTCCACGATACCACAACATCAACTGGCATTTTTAAAAACCCATGTAGGTCAGGGTTTTTTTTGGGATGTTTTTAAAGCTGTTCTCCTGTTCCCAGAGAACACATACAAGAACTTTAGAACTTCGTAGTAAGAATGTTACTCCTATCTTCAAAAGGGCAAGAAGGAGGACCCAGGAAACTCCCAGGCAGGCACCTCCATCCCTGGGAAGGTGAAGGGACAGGTGGCTCTGGAGGTCATCACCCAGCATGCAGAAGGAAAGGGCATCAGGAGTGGCCAGCAAGGATTCACCAAGGGGACATGGTGCTTGAGAGAGCTGGGCAGAGAGAAACCCAGTGAGGTTCAACAAGGGCAAGTACAGGTCCTGCACCAGGGGAGGAATAACCCCAAGTACCAGAACAGATTGGGAATGACCTACAAGAGACCTGCTCTGTGGAGAAGGACACGGGGGTACTGGTGAATGACAAGTTGACCATGAGCTGACAGAGTGTCCTAGGGGCCAGGAGGGCCAGTGGGATCCTGGAGTGCATCAGAAAGAGTATGGCCAACAGGTCAGGGAGGGGATCCTGCCCCTCTGCCCTGGTCAGGTGAGGCTACATCTTGGAATGCTGTGTTCAGTTCTGGGCTCCAAACTTCCAGAAAGACAATGAGTTTCTGTAGAGGGTCCAGCAGAGGACATAAAGATAATAAGAGGCTGGAGCATCTCCTATGAGGAGAGACTGGGAGCTGAGCCTGTTTAGTCTAAAGAAGAGAAGACTTAGAGGGGATCTCGTCAATCCATATAAATACCTCAAAGGGTTGTCAAAGGATGGTGCCAGACTCTCTTCAATGGTTCCCTGTGACAGGATGAGGAGCAATGGCCATAAAATAAACCATGAGAAGTTCAACCTCAACATGAGGAAGAAGTTCTGTCCATGGAGGGGCAGAGCCCTGGAACAGCTGCCCAGGGAGGGCCTGGAGTGTCCCTCTCTGGAGACATCCCAAACCCCCTGGACAAAGGTTCCAGGGGACCCTGCCTGGGGCTGGGGGGTTGGGCTGGATGATCTCCAGAGATCTACTTCAGCTCTATATATCCCAATTCTGTGAACCTGAAGAAACATTTCAGATGTTGAGTAATCCACCTCAGCTGCTATATATTTTTAAATTTAAATCTGTCTAAACACACACCTTCAAGCTATGAAAAAAAGTAATGGTAGTCCTGTACTTATTTTTATTTAAATAATGTTCATTTTCCTCCAAGCTCAAAATAAAATCCCACTGTGCAGAAAATTAAGCAGAGGTGGCCAAAAGCCTGCGCGGATGTAAAGGCTAATAGGATGCGTGATTTAAAGACATTTGGAATAAAAGACCTGTAATGTCAGGCACGTCTTTTGCATAAAAATCTGAATGACGTACCTGTAGTACCAGGCACTTCTTTTGCATAGAAGTCAGTAACCTTCTGGAAAGCATGGCTGTACTCAAAGTTGAGGTTTTCCATCCTTTCTATCCTAATTCTGTCATCCTGTAACCTGCAAAGAAAAAACATTTGACGTTCAGTTTTTTACGCTCCCTCCATGAAGAACACTGAAGGAGGTTACAAAGATGCACTTTCTTTTGTCTTTGCTTTGTTAAGAGCCGAATGGGTAAAAAATGAAGAGATGAGCTATTAAAGTGGGTTGACAACATTTCCAAGTGTGGTGTGTTTTTTAAGAGTTTCTTCCAACCTCTGTAAAAGTGCAAGTAAAGCAAATCCAAACAGCAGCAAGCACGGCCCAAAGAGACTGCAAGAGGGGGTCCAGCATGCCTGCAAGGGAGATACAAACACGTCTTCACCAATCGTAACAAGTACTTGCCGTATCTCTTCCTAAAGACTTCTGATGATCAAACACTTAAGCTATTCTCCTCTGCTATCTGTGACCACGTTCAGCTATCTTTTGTCCTGGAAGACTTTGTTCCATGCTGTAGAACTGAAGGGCTGGTTTCTTTTAGTGGTTGTGCAGTCTAGCCAGCCAAGGATGTTATTCCCGATAACCCACTCCTGCCAGCGTATCAGCAGCTCCTCCCAGTTTACCAGCAGCAGCAAACACAGCAAACTGGATAACATGCAGCATTTCTACACCGGCTGTTTTTCCTAACCGGTGGCTGAAATTAAGACTGGATGCTGCTTTATCATTTCAATTTGCACAGCTGTTAATAAGCATTAAACAGATACGCTGGTTAGAAAACCACAACAAGAAGAACACACGGTGCCCCTGCCACCCTGGAGCACAGTTCCACAGCTACAGAGTGAACCAGCGGCCAGGAGAGAGCTCCAGGAAAAAGACACACACAAAACCTACTCGGCCTCAGAGTTTCCACTCTCATACCCCCACGGGATGTGAATTAACCAAGTGCTTTGAGAAGACTGGAATTACACCAGCGAGAGGGACTGTGTAGCTATTACAGCAGAGGTTAATCAATACCCTTTTTGCAGGGCTTTTCAACTTCACAGGAAAAACCAGACAGATTTTCTGCCTTACATTCGACCTACTCCCACCTGAAAGGATCAATATATCTCTGGGGCCCAGCTCTTAAAAATGAGAGTTAATTTCCACAACACATGTCCAACTAACCAGGACGTGCTCAGTGATCCTTTCCCTGCCTTCGTTTTTCCTGACGGATCCAATTAATTTTTCTGTCTTTATAGTCTCTGGGAGTCCCCTCTCCCCAGCCCTTCTCAGAAGTGAGCAAACACTCTTAAAGCAAAGGAAAATACCAACACCAATCAGCTGTTTTCTTCCTTGCCTTTCTGCACTTGCTCCAACCCTCAGCAATCATCTGCTCCAGCACATTTCAGCCCTTTTGCTGAATTAGCACGTGTTTCTCTGCAGCCTTGTGCAAAAACATCCCCTCAGCACTACACTGCTCATGATGTGATGTGTGATACCTGGAGCTCAGCAGAGCACAAACCCTTGAGTCAGCCTTAAAAGACAGAAGGGCCTTTCTGCTGGCCATCTGTGAGTAGGGACTTAAGAGAAATATTTTTAAACTGAGATTTTATTTTTCATTTCTACCTCTTTATGTTTTCATAGCAATGACTACAGAACAGCAAGGCTTAGCAAGGTCTGCAGAGCTGATTTTTAGAATGAAAGTCAAAAAGGAAGGCTTTGGGGTGTATTTCACTGGATTGCTCGTGTCACACCTGTTTGTTTTCTCAAGTTTAAACATCAGTTGGTGTCATTTTCTTTAATGCATTTGTCATTTTCTTCCCTTCTATAACCAAATTTATCCAACTCCTTAGCATAAACTCTGGAATGTGATAGTTACAATCAATATAGGTTGAGGAACTTCTTACAGTATTTTTGTTTGTCAGCTCTATGAATGGAAAACATTTAAAATTATTAATTTAAAACTATTAACTCCGTGATCTGCAAAGATCTTCAAATATTTTAATATTTGTATTCTAGATACAGCAACATCAAATATATAGATGACATTCTGACTGAGAGTACGCACCTGATATTCCAGATAAAGTAAAAAAATGCGAAGTTACAGATTCAATGTGCAGAAAAAAATAAATTTTTATCAAGATGTATGAAAACAAAGTTTGCTGCAGAAGGTTTTCATGTGTGTCCTTTGTGCAGCAAGATGATCACCCAAAGGCCATGCTCCTGACTACAAGCAGGCTGATATGTCAATGTTTATTTTATCTCTTCAGCCACCAAAGCCTACTTATTTCAGAAGTCAATTTGCCATCAGCTTTTGTAAACATCACTCTCGTCAGAGCCTCCAAATGAGCTGCAGCTCAACTCAGCCCGTGCTTCCCTGACACCCTGCCCAGCTCCCTGGAAACAAGCCACGCTCTCAGTCCCTGCCATGACAGGGCTCCTCAGAGATCAGCTCAACCTCTCAAGGCTCCCTCACCTCCCTGCCCAGTCCTTGGGCACGCCCTGAACTGGACACTGAGTGAGCAGGGAGCTCTGGGGGTTCCAGCTGCCAGCCGAGGGTACAGATGCAGCCGCAGTGCCCCCCATCAGAGTCCCGGCTCCTCCCGCACGCTGGGATTTGACGCAGAGCTGTCCCTCCTCACACGATGAGTACCAGAGCTGCTCAAGGAGATGACCATCATCCACAGGCAAGGGTCTGAAACCAGTGTGACCACAGGCAGATGCAGAAAGGATGGGATCCTAAAACACACACGGTTACACACACAGAGTAATCATGTAATGATGTAACCTGCGCATCCTAACCTGCTGCTCTGTGATTCTGGTACTAGAGGGACTAATTTACCTGGCACCCTGCTGGCAAAGTGAGAAGGGACCAGCACTGCTGGGTTTAATCCCTCTACTTATCTGACAATCCAGTGCATCCACTTAAAATTCATTGCTTACCAAGTGCGTAGGAAAAATAATTAAAAGAGATCGCTCAGTTTGGATGGGAAAATCTCTTAAAAAAAAACATTTATTAAAAATGCTAGAAGCTAAAAGAAAACAACATAAATGAAACTAATTTACAGAAACTGACTCAGGATATCTAAAAAATAATAAAATCTTTTATTAGGAATGAGCTCCCTTTAAGCACGAGGGCTAACTGCAGTTTGCTGAATAAAGCAGGAATCACTTCATTGCTGCTCTACAATTCACAATAAACAGGCATAAAGTGAATAAAGACTTACTGCAAAACAGACACCTCCACACTGAGTTTTCTTAGAGCTCAGGAAGTCCTCCTAAGAAAAGCAAGTAACTGCAGAATTTTACCTTTCAACTACTATCCTGCCATGCCCATTCTGCTTTAGGGCATTCAAATGCAGGGTGCATGGACCAAAATTTCACTGTACAGCCCTGTATCACAACACAAGGACATCAAAACTATGCAGAAGGTGGGACGGTGTCTGCTCTTCAAATTTAGGATGAAATTTTTGCTTCTGATGCTAAGCACAGATTTCTTAAGCACAAATAATTTATTTCATTTCTTCCATACAATTTATTCAAACTGACCTTTTCTCTGCATTTCTCATAGTTTATTCTGCTGGGATGACCAGTCTGTCCCTGCAGGGAAAAAATGCCAGCACTGCCCAGCAGGGCAAGGCAACCTGAATGCATTAGTCCTTTCAGAAACCCAGGCACATCGTGTCACCTTCCCTTATCAATGTGCTTGGCAGAAATTGCATTTCCTTTACTTGTCCTCACTGTGTTACCTCTGTTATCCAGCCTTTCCTAGCTCAGGGGGCTCAGCGTGCCTGTGGGAATGGAGAACAACCACCCCTCCTTTTTTGGTGAATCCTGGCAGGGAGCTCCAGCAGCTGCTCCTGCAAAGCCTCAAGGACATTTCCAAGCAGTTGTTCTTTTGGCACCGAGCACACACATTTTTAGAAGCACAGCTTTCTCTCCTGTCAGAGTCAAGTACTTCCCCACACTTGCTCTGAGCAGCCTTCAGATGCCAGAGATGGAGACTGCTGCTGCAAGAAAACAGCAGCACAGTCACCTTCTCTGAATAGCTGATACAAATCACTGCTGCCCATGAAAACCAAACAAAAATCACCCCATGGAGGTTATGAGTATGTTATACAGGACACATCACCCCACTGGACCTCCAGCTTCCCAAATGCCCTATCCCAAACCCTTCCTGAATGCCAGAAACTGCTGAAAAGCCCAGAAGCAACCCTGACACTCTTTAATATACATATACACATAGATGTATATCTACTTACTCACATGCATATTATCTTACATACAGATAATACACACACGGAGAAAAACTTGAGGAAAACTCCATTTTCTGTCCAAACTACCAACATTTCTCAACACATTTTCTGATTTTCTCAGGAAGAACTACATCTGAAAAGAACTCCAACCACATTGACAAGCCTGGAACCAAGGAATTTGAAGGAAACATTCTTTTAGCTTTAGGAACTCAGAGGCAGGAGCTGCCAAAGAAATGAAGTAAGGAGGTTATGAGAAAAGCAAAGGGCAGAGGGCTGTGCAGGCTCTGTATGACACTGCATCCCTTCTGTGAGGGCAGAATTAGGCAGCACAGGACAAACCACGAGCACCGTTGTACTGCAGCAGCTTCTGCATCCACAAATAGACACAAATCTTCTTCAGGCTCCTTCCATTGGCCTGTCTGAAGAACAGGATGAGACACACTGCACTCATGTCTTAGAAAGCAGAAAAGATCAAGAACGGCTAGGAAACCATTTATGAGCACCTAGGACAAGCCAGGATGAGCAACAGTCAGCACTGAAAAAAGGCACTCCCACCACCTCAATTTAATTTCCCTCAAGTGCAGAGGAGCGGATTCTGTGGACAGAGAAGACGCAGATGCTGTACCTGCTTGATCTCAGGGAGGTTATTTCACAGAGTTTCACACGTCCTCACAGCTGATCTGCACAGCATGATTCACAGAGAAGTGCTCTTACAGAAGGGGACCACACAGGCTGCAGAGCAGCACTCAGGGGCTCCCAGTGGAAATGGGGTGAGTGTTCTGCACAGCCCCATCAGCTCAGCGCTGCCCTGCGAGCGCTCGCTGCTCCGGGCACCATTCACAAAGGCAGTGCCAGAGAGGAAACTCCAGCCCACTCAAACTGGGTGTGAGGCTGACGTGGCCACAAACAGTGTTAGAGAACCTGACTCAAAACGTGGCAGAGAAATTACCTAAAAGTACCCATTTTCTCCATGAACAAACACATGGAGGGATAAACAAAGCCCTAACGTCTAATGCAGAAGTTCTTTCCATTCAACACCCCAAGCATGTAGAGTTTGCTGCAAAGTGACAGCACAGAGCAGCTCCTGTGCAGTGACCAGCACTACTCACAGGGCACTGCAGTGCCTTGTGCAGGTATCAGATCACACAGCTCCTCAGAGCCAGCACAGCATCTCCTCCCACCTCAGCTGTGATGACTTTCCCCTGTGTTTTGCAGGAGCTGTACAGAACATGATGCTGGGAGGATGCAGCTCCCACTGGTTTGGTCTCATCAGGAGCCTGGGCCAATCTGCCACGTGATTGTCCCACTGCTCGGCCCCTGCACCCCAACAGAGATGTGCTACAGCCAGCCTGGTGAACGAGCTGCACACGTTTGTCCCCAAAATCAGCGGTCTCTCCATTCAGGATTATGCCAAACATCAAAATCTCTCTTCTTGCAGGGCTTCAGACAAATTAAACAAAACAAAAATGCCACACCAAACCAAATCAAAAACAAGCCAACAGCAACAGAAAAAATCCAACAGCAACAAAAACCAACCACAAACAAACAAACAAACAAAGGCAACAAGAACACCACAAAACAGAACACAGGAAAACCTAATATCTGCCATAGTGCATGCACACTGATGAAATAAAGCTCTTTCTGTTACACCCCGCCATGGAAAAATAGCTGTTTCTGAATCAAAGTGGAAGTGAGGAAGGAGTGAGGACACAGAGCCAATCATCTGCTCATGACATCATGGGATTATCCCTACGGGTAAATGCAAGTCTTTCTACATATCTCTATCTATACAACAAAGATGAAAAATGCACTGGCGGCAAATGAAACTCCACATTTATGCTGTGTATCATAAAATCAGATGTGGAAGGCTCCTCCCCAGCTCTCTTTCTTGTACTTCGCTGACAGACCATGAAACATGAGCCCTACACTGTGCTTTTGGGATCATTTTCAAATTCCAAGCCCCCCTCTCCCTCTTTTTGTCCTCAAGGATGGAGCATTTCATATGCTTGTATTCCCCAAGTTTTTGCCAAGTAGTAAATAAAATGTTCATTACCTGTGTTCTTTCCCATCAGATAGGGTCATCTTCTGTATTTTCTTTCAGTGTGGGTCTTGAACTTCATACAACAACGTACAGCTGGACAAGCAAACTTTATAAAAAGGGAGTAATTACCCATTTAATTCAATACTAGCTCTTACCATTGTGTCTGGCCTCAACTGCTTAGCAGCTGCAGCTGTGCGTGTGTCTACATCACTGCACCTACTGACTGCCATAGCACCACTCTCTGATTCTCCATTCTTCTCATTCCCACTGCTTCCTCTACAGCTGTGGCTGTAGAGCCTTCCTGACCCCGCACCAAGCAGCGGGAGCATTCTATGGCAGAAAAAATTCATGGTGGGAAGAAGAAAATACAACTTTTTGCTGGCTTAGCACGGTTAAATAACTCAGCAACAGCAAAGTGAAAAGATGGTGACGGTGACAGGACCAGAGCAGTCACTACAGGAAAATACAGAAGGCTGTCACCACCAAGTTTTAGGAGCACTGGCTTATTGTCTCAGGATTGCCTCGCAGTCCCGTTCCAGCCCTCTCCATGGCCAGAAGCTTTATCTCACCATTTGCAGAGGCTCAGCAAGCAGACTCACCCCTCAGAGATTTCCACCGTCCAGCCCTGCTGCCTCCTGCACCTCCAGGAGCGGTGTTCCCTGCTTTCACTGCTTAACAACCTGACTGCGATGGCCAGCGAGGACCGCAAGGGCAGGGCCAGGCGGCCCAGAGGGAGCACCGGGGCAGAGCTGTGCAGCCAGGGCGGGCAGCAGGCGACCTCCCTGAGGTACAAGTGCCTGTCCCTGCAGGGACAGAGGGGCTGCAGGAGCAGAGCCAGCCCCGGCTCAGGCCCAAGCCAATCTGGCAATGCAGCAGCACGGAAAGCCATGGGCTGGAGCTGCAGCCTGGGCTCCCAGAGCAGCAGGGACAGTGGCACAGCTCCCTGCTGGAGCAGCCACACTCCAGGACACTGCCCACAGAAACATTTGGTACTCGACCAGAAGACATGCAGCAGCCACTAAATGCTGTTTTAATTTCTTTTTGAAGTACCAAGCTGTCATGGGTTAGCATAGTTTGAGTTTTTGAGGAAGACTCCTTCAGCCTCGGAAGTGATTTTTTTTGCACAGAGGTGCTTACAGTTTCCTCTAGACCTGACCTAACCAATCAACTGGCTAGTTGGAATATTGACAACTTCTTTAAGCCACTTAAGAAGCTTGGTACGCCTCTGTGATACACATTTAAGAACGAACAGAGCCCGGGAAGCTCTCTTACTTCCAGCCTTTGGACAGGTAACTGGGGGAGGCCCGGGGCACGGCCCAGCGGGGCCGGGCCCTGCTCGGCCCGGCCGGGCCGGCCAGGAGACCACCCTGGAGCGGCCCTGCTCCATCTGCGGCCCGGCCCGGCCCCCCCAGCCCTGCTCCGGCCCCAGCCATGCTTCGGGCGGGTCAGGAGACCACCCTGGAGC
>VXAD01011327.1:173829-190389 GCA_013399195.1 Dicrurus megarhynchus | reverse complement strand
GCTGGGACCCCAAACCCCTGTGCTGGGCTGGGCCCCAGCGAGGGCAGCAGGGCAGGGGGGATTCTGCCCCTCTGCCCCCTCAGCTGAGCCCCCACCTGCAGAGCTGCCCCAGCCCTGTCCCAGCACAGGCAGGACCTGGAGCTGCTGCAGCCAGGCCAGGGGAGGCACCAGGATGAGCAGAGGGATGGAGCAGCTCTGCTGGCAGGAAAGGCTGGGAGAGCTGGGGGTGTTCAGCCTGGAGAGGAGAAGCTCTGGGGTGACCTCACTGGGGCTTTGCAGGGCCTGAAGGGGGCCCATAAGGAAGATGGGGACAGTTTTTAGCAGGTTCTGCTGAGACAGGGCAAGGGGTGATGCTTTGGAACTAAAAGAGGGTAGGTTAGGGTAGGTTTAGACTGCATATCAGGAAGGAGTATTTCCCCATGAGGGTGGTGAGGGACAGGCTGCCCAGGGGGAGGTGGATGCCCCATCCCTGGAGACATTCAAGGTCAGGCTGGACAGGGCTCTGACCCACCTGAAGCATCTAGATTAACCTGGGGGATTAATCGAGATGACCTGGGTCCCTTCCAACCCAAACTCTTCCATGATTATATGAACATCACCCTGCTCTTCACAGCGTTCTCCTGGCTCTGCCCCAAGCCCTGATAGGACCTGTTCACTAAAAAGGAAAATGCACAGCCACAAAGCAATAGGAGACATGCAGTGGGATGGCATGTGTTTGTCCAGGAAGCTGTCCAGGAAAGTGATCCTTCCCTTTCAGACCTCTGCACTACCCAGGGCATGTCAGAGATGAAGCAGGTTGCAGGGGTGTGACTCGTGCCTGCTGCTTCTCTCTCCAGCTCAAGGTCCCCTCAGCCACAACTGAGAGAAGCCAGGCAGACAGGCACAACATAAAACAGGAACAGACTCAAATATATGTGCTAGAAAATGTTTTTAAGTACATCCACCTCCCTCTGTAGAAAGTTTTTCACACACACTGAAGTATCATACACAAAACCTTTTTGCATCAAAAAATACTGTGCTGCTCAGTAACACAGAGTTAATTGCTGCAGCAGTGATTTCAAATTCTCTACTAAGAACCCATAAAATATTCACATGAATCTTGAACATCTAACAATCATTCGTACTATTCCAAATTCCCAGAGGAGGAGTCCATGCCTAAAGCACACTCCCCACAAGTCTAATTTACCAAAAGCCTCTCACCTCTGCCATACATAGGAAAGAACCTCTGTTCAAAGAGACAAACGTCGTCAGTCAAGCACAAAATTAAACTGCTAAACACAGACCAGAAGATAAATCTTGTTCCCTTCTGCAGTTCAGAAGGCTGATGGCACATAAAAACCCACCTCAGTTCCGTTCTCTTCAAAATTAAGAACACTAGTATATTCTGGGTTTAGGAAAAATAACTAAATCCATGGCCTCTTTCTCTTCCCCAGCTCAGGAGGGGCTGGGAACCACGACTACAAGAGCATGGCTCTCCTCACACCATGTCAGTGCTAGCTGCATGTCAAACATGCACACAGCCTCATCCTCCTCTCTCCCACATGGTCTCATTTACATCACTGCTTACACTAAACTGCTGAATGTCTGCCTAACTCCTGACACTAACAACGAGGGCAGGAGATGGGGGAGGAAGTAATGTCTGAGAAGTTAACACGCCCAAGGTATCCTCAGCGCCACTGCTTCACAGGGAGAGTTATGTCCCTAGTCAGCTACAAAGATGAATAAATTATGAAAAAGAAGTCCGTATTAAAACAAAGTACTAAAACTTTAACAAACATGCCAACATTCATAGACTGTTAAAAATATTTAAACTTGCATGCCAGTTTTAAGAGTTTAAGAGTCGTTCTCCATTTGAAAATGTGAAAAATCACAGCGTATGAATATATGCTGAGAGAAAAAACAAGCAACATCATTACCAGAGAGAACAAAAAAAAGCACCATAACTTACATGTCACCTCCTGCACTTTCTGATCTGTCCTGTAAAAATAAATCAAACACTTGCCAAAACATGCAAACAAAGGCTTTACTTTTCCTGCTTCTGTTTGTAAGGTAGGGGGATTTTTCCTACATAAGAAGTTAACTTCTTGACACCAAGAAACTGGACAAGCATCAAGCTCAAGATTTAATTGTTCTTCATTTAATAATTTCTATCTCAAATGGTTGAGGGGAAAAACAATCCAAACCCATGAATATTACTGATCACTGCAATAATGCCACAAATACAGCTGCTGCACACAGCAGATTTTCAGTGCTGTTGGCAGTCACAGGAGAAATAATGCACCTTTGACCCAGGTGTGAATCTGGGGAAGCTCATCAGAGCCTCAGCCTGGGGAAACTTACAAAAACACAAGGGCTGGGCAAGGCAAGGCCTGCAAAGGCCAGCTGTTGCTGTAAAAAGCAATGCTAACACTTTTTATCTGATTTATCATCCAAGGTAAGAACAGTGCCCTGCACTGCATTTGGACACATGGCTCTGCAACTGCCTCTTCGTGCCCCTGCAGCAACAACTCCACCTGCAAGGGGGGACAGTAATTCCACCCAGAGGATGTCCCAAACTGTGAAGGGCAGGCAGGCAGGCATGGCAAATAAATACACTTTACACATAAGCAATCTGTCAAACAAGATTTAAGCCCCACGCTTCCCTCACCTGCAAGGCCACAGAAGGCAGTGTGAATGCCAGTACTGAGAACAGCAATGTTTCATGACTGAGACAGGATTAAACTGAAAAAAAAACCCCATCCAACAACTTTTTCAGGTTATTGCATGAGGTGGTAATACTGCCATGGAGTTTTCTCCCCTGTCCATTCAAAAGGAGAGAGCTCTGATGTGACCAGTTCAAGCAGCTGGCTGCAGAGACCATGAGCTGGGTTCTCAGCAGTGGAAAACACCTCTGTGGTCAGTAAACATCTGATGCCTTTGGGTTTGTATTTACAGAAAACAGCTCACGTGCTGGTTTTCTACTTTAGTTGCTTTTTTCTTCCCTGCTGCAAATTTAACTGCTTCCATCGACAAAACATTCTCAAGATGTTGTCACAGCTTGCCTTCCACTTAAAAATCCATGGGAATATTACAAGCTATACAAACCATGAAACCACTGGTTTCTATGATCATCAGCCCTTTAGATACTCTTCACTCCTCTGTTCTGCCATTTAATGTGCAATGCTGTTTACTCTCACTGTAACCCTTTGGGGTCTTGTTTTTGCCACTACAACCCTTCCCATCCTCGCTCACCTACAAACCCCAGGAGCTGAGCTATGTAAATAAATGCACATGCCCTTCATGGAAAAAAAATTCCTCAACATTAACTACATGAATGCATCCTCTGATCTGAGCAACCAGTCACATAAAAAGACCTACAAAATTAAAAGCACTTTGTACACACTTACAAGTCTGAGTTCATTGCAGCTGAGTTTCTACTTGACTGATGACATAAATCCATAACTGTATCCGTGAGAGCAATTAGCACTGAACAGCACCATTGACCAAATGTAATAAATCCACTATAGCTCACTAAGAGACCATGACAGAAACTAGAGGAACATTGTGGAGACCTCAAGCAATACGGTTAAAAGCAGAGGCCACTGCTAAACCAGAGGGCTATCAGCACTGCACTTAGCAGAAAGAGCTAGCAATTATATTTGCAGAGGTCCTGAAACACAAATTAAAAAGGCTTGAGCTGAACATAACGATGGAGGTTCAGCTACTTGAGGGATTCCATCATGCCCGGAGAGGGAGGATGGGTTTCGTTCTCCATGGGTTCGAAAGAGAAGGCAATTCCAGGGAACAAACTCCTAGCCAAAGACTACTGCAGTACTCAGGAGAGAGCAGAAACCTGAATCCCACGTTCAGAGTCTTAGAGTTATCACAGGGCAACAAGCTGCAGACTACCTGCAGCCTAAACAAAACAGTGCAGACCCGGGTGAAATGCTTCGGGTTAAAAGTCACTTGTGATCAGTGTGTTTTCACATGGTGTCCAAGAATGCTACAGAAGGAAACATGGCAAAAAAAGGGCAAATGGAAAAAAGAGGAACAACAGAGCAGTCCTAAGATGCTCCTAATTGTTCAATGAAACAAGAAAGGGGCACAGGAGAAGAGCAAAAATATCCCAAAGGAGCCTCAAAGACAACGTCGGAGGACCAGTACAGGCCAGGTTTTAAAGCAGCCAACATCTTAAGGAGGGTGAGTGCTGACCCTTGACTAGAAAGAACTGGGAGTACAAAACACTGTTCTTCTGAAAAAAAAGTATGTATTTTCTGAAGGCAAGACTTCTTCTTTGTTTTCTAGAAAGAAGGAAACTAAAAACATGAAAAGATTTTGCTCCAGGCAGGTCAGCACTTGCAAACAGATGTTACTAATAGTTTGGGAACAGGACAGTACCCACCAGAACAGCTTGTCCTGAACCAATTTTTGTAACCTACTTTTAATATAAGCTTTGCTTTTCAGGGAAGGCTCTTGACTGGCCTCCAGCTCAGTGTCCTAGAATAGTATTTTCTAGTCATTAAAACCGCCCTAGAATAGTAAAGAATAAAAAAAATCTCACAGAAATTGAAGGGAAGCACAGACACTTTCAACCCATCAGTGTAACGGGGCACTGAACCTAGGGCTGCTCTCATAAAGCTGCAGTGCTTTACCTCGGCTCAGCATTTTATTTTATTCTTTTAGCAACCATAAGCACAGTCTTTGTGCTGGCCACTTCACCTTGGTCACGCAGTGCCAGGTTCTAATATGCAATATCCAACACCAAATCACCCCTGGCCCAATTCTTACACCACACAGGAGGAGCAGAAAGATCTCTTCTCTTCTCTTCTCTCCTCTCCAAGCTCTAGTCTCCTAGAACTATTTTTCTCTCCCATCTTTACCCTGTTTTTATCTTTTCAGTGTTTTTCTGCTGCATCCCTAACACACAAAGAGATGAAGAGCCTTCTTGAACCACAAGATCTAGTTCCCATGGTTTTAGTTAGAAAGGTCTTTGAAAAATGACGGAAATGAAACTTTTCCCAGTTCATGGAAGATTCTCAACAAGAGGTTTTAGAAAAGAGGTGGTAAAGGATGAAATCTGCAGGTACTGGGCCAATAACCAAACGTGGATAATAAAGACATCTCAATATGCAGGAAAATGAAATTACTGCTGTACAAAAGAAATTGTACAAAAACAAAGCCTAATTAAAAGCACAAGAAAGCAGCATATTGAAACCACTTAAATTACTATGAAATACTTCAGGGCCCTCTAGTGGTTTAATCTCTGGTACAAGAAAAAATTCCATGAAGAATTGTTTTTAAAATAAGGTTACTGAGGTGTATTGCAATAATGTGTTCTGTCTCCCTCACATAATTAAGGGCATTTAGGCTGGAAAGCTGCCTAGCAAATTACCAGAAATGTGAAAAAACTACAAACTAATCCCTGTTCACAAAATCAGCTAATGGGTGGCATTTTTTTGTCTTCATAAAAACAAGAAGTCACTCATTAACATTCTCAACTGTGCACAACCAAAAAAACACAAAGAAAAAGGAAAAAAAACCCCTACAACCACTCTCCCAAATTCATACCAGAATGACCATTTCATTAAAAATTGAAATGTCAAGCTCTAAACTAGCTCTCTATAGCCTAGAACTGCATCATTAAAAAGAAAAAAGTGAAAAACCGAAACCTTCTCCCACAAATTGCATCTGCAAGATTTCACCCCCTCTTCAGAAGACTGCTTCATCCTTCACCTATCACTCTAAAAATTACGTCCTATTCTGGCTTTATTACACAGCAAAACTGATACAGAAAACAGGTAACAAATTTCCTCTTGAAACACACAAAGAGAACTCAAAGCAAAGAGATGATCAGTCACAAACCTTCCCAGTCTGGACCCAAGACCAAGATGGTGCAACAGGACAAACAGGATGAAATACCAGTTGCAAAGGCTTTCTACATCTATCTGCATTCACAGAAAAAGTAGTTTCATGTCTTTTAGAGACCTCAAAACTATGACAAACAGGAAAAAGAAGCCACATAACACCTCTTTCAGATCTGAAAGGTAAGTGCATGAGCTTGGAAATTATTCCAACAGATCCTGTGATTAGGAGTGTGGTGGCAGAACTGTGACAATGACAGTGTTTAAGTGCACAAATCTTTCACAGGCCAGAGACAGAAGCCATGAACTTCAGTCTAAATACAATTCAGGAGCAAGTGCCCAGAACTCAGTGGGATTTGGGAACTTCTCAACCCAGCAGCAAACTACAACCACTCTGAAAGAGGCCATGACAGAACTACACATCCATACCTGCTTCGGGATCCCAGCTCCACCAACAGCTGCAGGAAAGAGAACCCCAAGCAACAAAACCCCCACAGAACTTACCTCATGGAGGTTATACTGTGGATGAGCTTTTCAGATTGATCTGACAGCCTGGATGGAAGAATTATTTCAACTGGCTGCAGGCGCAGAACCCGACTCTCCAGCTCCGAGCGAGAAGCACAGTCCCGAAAACTGTCAAAAATTACTTCTCCTGTAGTTGGCTGGATCGCCTGCCAAACAAAAACATATACATATACATTATATCCACTGGATAGTTACATTTTCACGGGCTGCTTCAGCGGCTCAAACTGATAAACCAGAAAGAAAATCTACGGTGTACAGGACAAAATTATCCAGCACCCCTCCACACAGTGAAAGCGGCAGATCAAAAAACCTGATTGTGCTTCTTTTCACACCCGTGATACAACAATAACTCCAAAACACCAACACAACTTTGTCTTGGTAAGTGGCAACAATACCTCACAAATGTAAATGTGCTCTTGTTGTTACCAGTCCATCACTGTTAAAATTTTAATACCAGACAAATCTATTAACTGAAGTCTATGAAATGCACCTGTAATTCAAGCTGGAATTTGAACACTTGCTTTTGTTGTTCTCTCACAGCTGCAGTGTGACATTCAAACAGAGGCACAATCAACATACTTTTTAATTAATTCATTACCAGCTGACTGGGCTTCAGTTATCGCTGTGTTTTGCTGGTTAATCAGGACTGGGTTTAATCCTCACCATAAAAGACAATACAAATCCGAAGTGTAAAGGGTAAAAAATCCTAAGGCTCTTCCTCTAAAGAATGGCATTTTGTGGAGGAAAAAAGTGCTCACAACCTTTCAAGTACTGACCATAAAAATGCTTAAACATTGTAGTTTGTAAAGCATCTGAACTAATTAATTCCCTCATGTATGTGGTTAAAATACTAATACGTTTTCAAGTGAAACAGCACCAAAACCAGTTTCATAAATGTTCAACTATCAACTCCATACCTTTTCTGCAGTTTTCAAATATAAAGCCACCACAGTTCACACACAGATATCTTACCTAAAGTGCCTTTTTTTGGGAAAAAAAAAATCAATTCCTACTCCCCTGCAAAATAAAATCTGAAAGACAGAACAGTCATGAATTTAACAAGGTAGCCACCCACCTCCCCAAAAAAACCCAAAACACACAACAAAACAACCCCACACAAACCCTAAAATACTGACTCCCTGAGAAACTAACTTACCATAATGCCTGTAAGAACGTCACCTTTCTTCCTGTCTTTCAGGCTGTCTCCATTTTCACAGACACAGAGGAGGTAGTTATCAGGGACATCTGCTGTTACCCCTTCAACATCTACAGAATCATCCAGCTTCAACAAAGGGTTCACATGTAACAAATGTTAAAAAAAATAATAGAGATTTGGGTGGATTATCTTTCTAGATCTAAGTCTTGTACTCACAGACACTAATCTAACAGTCTAAAATTTTAGCTCCTGGTATCTAGTAAATTGGTTTGAGAAATTAAATTAAAAAAACATGAGGTAGATAAGACGGGATAGAGGAAAACAAAAAATGGAAGAAAATAAATTAAATTCACTGGTTAAAAGATGTTTCTATCCTATTTCTCCATTTTCTAGGCAAGACCTGCAGGACACTGCAGATTTGGTAAGTCCACTCTGTGACTTCAGAAAGCAACTACAGTAAATACAACAAACCTACAGCCCTGAGAAGATTAAATTGTTTGTAAAGCCAGCAAGATGTTTTACCACAATAAATAAAATTAAAGGAACTTTATTTCCTGCTGCCACTCTTATGTCAACCACTAGCTGCTCACGTTCCATCCTGGTGATAATACTACAATCAAGGCCTCCCAAAGCTTAGTCTGAAACCAAATTTATTTGAAAAGGATATCCTCTCCAATAAGTGTAGACTTAGTGTAGAGGGCAGTCAGCTTACGGCTGAAGAGAGAGCTTTTATTTTCTCCAGCAGCTTTCAGTGCTGCAGTTTCCATTTGTTTTATTACTCCAACCTACAAGCAGACAAAAAAGCAACAAAGTTAGGTCTCTGGTAATAAATTACTGTTTTTATTATTCTATATATCTGGTAATCTTTTAAGATGTGCAAACAACAAATGCATAACTCAAGCTGGAATACATCATCAACAGAAAGGGCTCTCACATCAATCCTAATGAGTTTATGAGGCACTGCTTTTCCTGACCCTTTTCCTACTCCTAACTGCCCTCTCAACTTCTGTACCTGTGCTTCTCGTCCTATTTTGAAACAATTTAGCTGGAGGTCACTGCTTATTAAGAGAATGGTTGCTGCATCCAATTGAGAATCAACAAGTCCTTTTCTTAGAAAAGGAAGCAGAAAAAGAAGCTATCACCAGAAAGCCACAGAATTACAGGGATCCAGAACAGGAAGGAACAGAGAAAAAAAGAAATGGGCTGGGATAAGAAAAACAAGGATGTGAGGAATAATAAAACAGAGAGACAATATGTACATTTCTCCTTTTTAAATGCAAAAGCTTGATACAGAAACATGGAGAAAGCTAATTGTTCTGGAACTGTTCCCGAAAAAATTAAGCTACTTCTCTGAATCTGCTAGAGGTTCGTGACACCCCCAGCAGAGAGAAATTGAAACAAAGGGAAGCTGGCCATTTCTATTGCAGGAACCAGTGATAATGAGCTGCCCACTTCTCAGCTGAAATCAGGCTCTGGTACAAGCAGTGCAAGTTCTTTCCGAGCTATTCTGAACTGAATCTGACAGAAGTCAGGGGTAACCTTGTGTCCCTTGGCTACGAGGCGGCGCACGTGGACGAAGAGCCGGTGGCTGGGAATGCTGGCAGTCATGAAGTTGTGATCCAGGTGACAGTAAATGTTCAGTTCTTTAGCTGCAATCTGCGAGGTGCAACGAGAGTCAGCCAACGGGTCACAAAGTAACTTAAGAAGGTAAGGAGCTTATCTCTGTGACAACAGTGATGCACAACTACAATTAAAAGCTCAGTGACAAAGGGAAAACATTCCAGGAGAAAGCCTGGAGGGGCCCCTCCACCCTCCTGTCCCGGCACTGCCATAAACACGGGATTCACTATCACAGGCTGCAGGTGTCAGGTTTTAAGGTTGCACCTTGATCTTTACCACTGTGAGGTAAACCACCCACGCTGCACACACAGGGTCTGAAACACAGCTCAACAAAAGGTCAGATGGTTTTCTTGCCACTAAAAACGCAGCCGGAATGGAAGTATTGGTTTGTGCTCATAAAGATGGGATTAACCTGGCCAATCAACCAAAATACTGAAAAATCAATATTGAACAGCTGTGGGAACGAAATACTTAATAAAAAAGAGTAACAACACTTACTAAAATGTGACATTATCATGTGTGATTTCTATTTGTCTTTTTGCCCCTTAGCAAAAAGGCAGGTGTTCACTGACCAGAGAATGTGGTGTTAGGCAGGACCTGCAGGTAAACACTGACCAGTCTATCTGAGCAGCGTATTTCTATTCCTGGACTGTAAGCACACCAGCAAATGAGCAGACAAATTACACAGCACAAATATGATGGGGAAAATGAATTCCCAGTAACCAAGCAACGTTTCTCACTGGTCTGAAGTGTGGAAATAGCACCAAACAAAGGTTGGTAGCAACGACTTTGGGACAGATCATAAGAAAAAGAATTATGAAACGTTTATGAACCATCACTTTAAAATTATGTTTGTTATATAGTCCTTTCCAGTTCCTACAGATCTGCCATGTGCAGGTGCCACATCTGGACATGCATTCAGGATGCTCTCTGCACCCAGGCTAGACCTGATATATCCATCTTTCTTAACGCCACTTGTTCCAGTTTTTCAATGTGAAAGATTCCTAATGTCATACATTAGTTATACATTATATATATATGAGAGTTCTGAGCCATGAAACATACTTCATCTCTGAAAGTTTTTCAACTTTAACTCTGACAAAAAACTATTCTAGGAACTAACCTTGAATTCTCAAAATACAAGATAGGAAGCACTACCATGTGTTTACAAAATAATAAATGCCATTTTGGCAAAAAAATGTGTGCCTAATGGATAGTCTTCTATTTCAGCATGCAGAGATTTTTCACCCCAATTTCAAGTAACAAAACAAAACAAAATACCCCACAAAACTTATGCCCCCAAAGAAGTATCCCTTCTGGATGTGGCCACAGACCTAGGAGGACACCAGAAAAATGCAAGCAGCTTTCTATAACCTTGGAAAAAATTACCTCTGCATCTTCTCCAAAGAACCGGTATTTGTATCCACATTCCACACACAAAACAGCATCTTTATACTTTTTCTTCATTTCTATGAATTGGAGTTCTAGTGGAGTATAAATGCTTTTAGTTCTTTTATTAAGATTTGTATCTGAAGAATTTTGAGAATTTTCATAGGACTTAAGGGATGCAGAAAACTGACTAAGATTACATTGTAACTCCTCCTGTAAATAAAAGATGGAAAATACAATTAGGAATCATCAAACAAATCAATTGCCCCCCCCTTGGCTTACATTGACCACAGAGCTAAAGATTTTTCTTGCATTGAAGAGCCCTCAAAGCTGCAGCACAATTACTGCAGCAGGATATACAGAATACAGTATATTTGGAATTAAAAGGAATTAAAAAGTCATAAAAGTCAAAGTTAGTTAGTCCTCAGACAGCTCAGGTGAAATCAGAATGCTGTTGTATCCTAAGCTCTCAAAGCACAGACCAAGACAGTGCAGGCTGCAAAGACTGGGCAGTCTAAACTGGCCATATATTGAAATAAAGATGAATTACTGCTCCAGTTTACAGGAGAGAAACTCCAGCACGGAGAGATTCATGATGTTCCAAAAACCCACAGTAAATCAAGAAATAAACCAATTTGAGTCTCAGTTCCCTGTCCCAGCCACCAAAACTGTACTCCTTCTCCAGTCTGCACTTCCTCCCTACATTCAGCAAACCTCCCAGAATAACTTAAACACGGAAAATCTATACCACAGTTTCTAAAACCTTACATGTGAAAGGCTTTGAGCCCACTCTCAACGCAGTTTATAATTTACAATGACATTATGTAGCCTATTCTTGCCAAGCAACTGCAGCTCTACAACTCTGTGTTGTTCTGTATTGTCAGCAGAGTGATGGGTTCAGAAGTGCAGAGAAAAATGCTGAAAAGTATTTCATTTACAGCAAAGTTACTCCTCACTTATATCACATCCAGCACAGATAATACTGGTTCAAAAAAACAAAAAAATACAAAGACAACACCCTCCAGGAATTTTTAAAGCATATGACTATTCAAAACTTAATTGATCAGGTTGTGCTGTAAATTCTGTATTTGCAAATAAATCCATTAAACTTCCATTTTTACCAAGTGCCCCATTCAGATTACAAGAAACAAAGTGAACAGACTGTTTAGCAGCAATAGCACTTGAGAAAAAACACAGAGATAGCCTACATCAAATACTTTGGGTCATGGGAAGGTACAAAGAGTGCAGAGACCAGCTGGGGTAAAACAACACTTAGCTGTAACTGCAAAATCCCCACAACTGCACACCAGCAAGCAAGAGAACACAGCCCAGCACAAAGCAATCTGCACTACGCCCAGAGCTTGGGTGGCCTCGGGAGCTCAGATGTCTCTGCTGCGAAATCCCCAGCCAAGGACTCGGCAGTCTTCGATCCAAGGTCTGTGCCTGCCAAACAAGACGACCTTGTCTCGTTTTACAGGAGGCTGTCGTGACAAAGCATCTGTAACAAGGCCATGAAAGAAGGCAAAAGGAGTAAAAACAGACACAAAAGCTGACTTGTTGAGATGGTTGTTAAGTCAGCAGCTGGAGGAAGGTCACTAAGAAAAAAACAAGACACAAACACCTAAAAGGAGCCATTGCAAGGAGGGCAGGCCAGCCCTGGAATCAGTGTTCTGTGTTCACCAGCTGATCACACCTTCATAACCCCAATCTCTTACCACAACAGAATTCTCTTGCCACAGGCTGCTCACTTCAGCATTTGGATCCCACACTCACACAAAAACACCCCCAGTGGAAGGTCACAGCCTTCAGGCAGGGCAGGTTAAAGCCAGCTGCACAGCTTTTCATACAAGCTCCCTCCCTCAAAAAGCCAGATGTACAGCTGCATTGAAGGGCAGCTGCCACAGTAAGCCACGAGATGCATTCTAGGACCTGAATACATCAGACTGAGCAGGCTGACCCCCAAAACCACCAACTAATGTTAACTAGCCCCATAATATAAGGGGAAGCAAAACACTATTACTCCACTCGAGTCTCTTGACTTGCACTGTACATATCCTGATGGTAACTTTTCATGTGAGCTACCCCTATCCTCTGCAGATGAAAAAGCAGTGATACCTTTACTAGTTAGATTTACCAGTAACTGGATTAAGCCACATCTCAGTGATCATCCTAAACAATATTTTTGCAAAGAAAGGAAATTTGAGAGCCCACATCAAAACCGGCAGAACTGAAGGCAAGCTGAGCCAAGTGCCACTCTGAACATGTGTTATTAGGGCATTACAGCTTCCCCCACAGCCACACCGCCAGGGCTTCCGCTCTCTCATGATGCTGTTGTTCTACGGTATCACTGAAGAGCCAGAACAGCCTTCCTGCTCACCATGCAAAGAGCAAACATTCATACACAAACACAGGCCTGTGGGGTTCTGCTGCACCATTTCATGTTAGAGCACAGAACACAAAAGGAAGCTTGTGCCAAAGCTCGCTGTTTTAACCTGTAACAAGCACTCTACACACACCACAGGACCAAAGCTCTGCGTACCTTCTGTGCGACCTTTGGGCCAGCGTCCCAAGAGGGAAGAGGATTTTTCAACTCTGAGCTTCTCCCAGTAACAGTGGGACATTTTTCCAAACTCAGAGATTCTTTCTCCTGAAAGCCATCCTCCCGGACTCTGGTGCACTGCTGGCTTGAATCACTGCAGAACTCTCTCAGCCTGTCCAGAGTTTGCAAGCAGATACGGGACTTCTCACACTTCTGAGGTTCTTCTTTGGTGAAAATACACAACAAAACATATCAGCAACTTGTTTTCTAAAAGAGAATGTCTACTAGAAGAACATCAGTAAGCACAGAGCACAGCCATTTAGCTCCATGTCTCTCTTCCCCACATTCCCTCTCCTCTCCCACTGCAGTATTTCTGCCAGCCTGACAGAATCATGCACGTAAACACCTTGGTTGACTTCCCTGGAAAACCAATATTCCTCACTTGTGTTCTTCTTCCTATGTAGGAAGAGATGCATTGTTATTTTTTGGACTAAGAACTGCACAGCCACAAAGTTAGCCAACAATACTGGGAATCAAGCAGATTTTCTTCCAGTGCATTTTTAAAGCAGACAATATTGCTTCTTGAGGGTGTCCTAGGGATACTTCAAAGCATCCCACCAACAAATTTAATACAGTTCCCACTTTGAAACTTAAGAGGCTAATTCTTTTTACTGAAATGTAATGAACTTTATATTCACTGACTGGTTTTCAAAGCAGCATTAACTTATTAAACTCTCTGTTCAAAGCCAGATGGAACTCCAGCATTTCCGAGGCAATGGAGCAGCTGCTGTTTCACAGCAAGAGCCCTGCATTAGAGCTATTCACCGGGGCAGCCTTCAGGCACACCAGCCACAGACCAGGCTCCACAGAGCTGTCAGTGCCAGCCATGCTTCAGAACAGGCCTAAGACTCTAAAACCAACACAGGAAGGAAAATGGCAGCATTTCTGCCTGGACCTCTGGACTTTACTGACTTATGAACCTGGTAAAGCTCATCAGATGAAGGGGATTTGCAGAGTAATCCTGGAGCAAGGCTCAAAGGCCCAGCTTCTGAGCCACAGAAAGGTTCTCATCATGGCTCTTCAAAGACATATCTTATACCCAAGAGATGCTTCTTGAAGTTACTGCCAAAACACTTTCTAACATTTGACAATGAAAAACTTATTTACTGGCTGTCAATGCCTGAAGGTTTGCTTACAGTCCACTCACTTTTAACCTGAGTCTTCAGTGGCTTACATATCTCTTCCAGAGTAATCTGTCGTGCCTTGATCTTCTTTTCACAGGGTTCATTGCTTTCAGTAGATGTGCTCCTTTTTGTGCCAACTTCAGAAGCCTGAAATGTAAATTAAACTAATAAGTTCAGTTACCTTTTCTGTTTGCCACCCTCTGAAAGAGAAAAATGCAACCAGCAACTTCACAAAGAGTTAATGCAAAATAATCCAACCTCCCACCCCTGGAATTGTTCAAGGCCAGGTTGGAGGGGCTTGGAGCATCCTGCTCCTTCGATGTCTTTTGAAACATGCACTTGGAACACTGTGTAAACATAAAATTCATCAATTTTGCTGTTTCATTGTTGATCTATTGCAAGAAGTTTGACTAAATATAAAGAAGTAACTTATAACTTCAACAAAACATCAACACTTTGCACAAAAGCACACAACAGGTGCTTCCAGCAGCTTGCATCCACATTTCATATGGTAACCTCAGATGGTTTAACCAGGGAATTTCAGTTTCCTTAGAACTAAACAGGAACTCCAGCCTCACCAACTAAGCCCAAAACCTCCACATAAGCACAGCCCATGAGAGCAGCAGTTTTCAAGACCACTGTTAAATACCACCAAATTAACACTAATTAGAAAGCTTTTTCTACAAGGGCAGAAAGCCATAATCACACCTTTCAAAATATATTTGGACCAAAGGTAACCAAAATAGCTGACCTAAGTCACAGGTAGGAAAAGCGAACGCCCTTCCAGGACCAGAGGAGTCTAGAAACAAGAACTACAGGGAGACTGGAAAATATAAACTCAGAACGAAACCCAGCTGCTGAGACACAGCCACTTTCTCCCAGCAGTGGCACAGGCAGGATCCAGATCACTGCAGGCTCTTTTGCCCTTGCACCTAACAGCACTCAGACCTGGAGTCACCTGAGCTCCAGCCCCTGGGCCAGGAGCTCAGCTCACTGTATGCCAGCGCTGCCCAGAAGATGGGATTCATTCCTCAGGTGCCACAAGCTGGCAGCGACACACGGGAGAGAGACACCAGGCGTTACACCAGGGCTGGCCAGGCCTGGGTGCTCGCTGTGTTCCACAGCTCCAGCTCTCCCCACCGCCCTTTCCCTGACATTATTTACCACAGAAATAACCCACAGTTGGTAACTTCTCAAGCACTGCCCCTCTGTTAGCACTGATTAGGAATGGCCATGGGGTTCTGTGACCCCAGCCAACCTCTGCACCCGCTCAGCTCTTCCTGACCTGCAGGCGGAGTTTTGGTACTGTCATGAGCAGGGTTCAGCTGCAGGAGATGCAGACCCTCAGTATTTTGACAAGTTTGCCATGCATACATGGACGCACACCAACATCCTGATTTACATCCTTAAAACTTGGCTAATTCCAGGCCACCCTTGACTAAGGGATGGAGCTGCTGCCTGCCCCACTGATCAGGTCTCACTTCCTTGCGGACCAGGCTTCAAACTGCACAAAGACCAAACCTCAAAGAACATCCTGACTTATGATAATCTCAATATGTTCCACATTTTGCAAAAACTAGAAGGCACAACGTGTGCCAGGGGTCCAACATTGGAGTGAAGCCCCAATGACACAGACCAATACCCCGGCCTTGCCCAGCCTACCAAACCCGTGCCAAGCTCCAGCTCCTCCAAAACAGGCACATCCTGTATCACAGAATCCCAGGGTATCTGGGGTTGGAGGGGACCTCTGGAGCTCATCCAGCCCAACCCCTGCCCAGGCAGGGTCCCCTGGAGCAGTGGCACAGGAACGTGTCCAGCTGGCCTTGGGATGTCTCCAGAGAGGGACACTCCAGGCCCTCCCTGGGCAGCTGTTCCAGGGCTCTGCCCCTCCATGGACAGAACTTCTTCCTCCTGCTGGGCTGGAACTTGCTGTGGTTCATTTTATGGCCACTGCTCCCCATCCTGTCCCTGGCACCACTGAACAGAGCCTGGCCCCATCCTCTGGCAGCCCTCAGAGGTGTTGGTATGGATTGATGGGATCCCCTCTCAGCCTGCCCTTCTCCAGACTGGCCAGGCCCAGCTCCCGCAGGCTCTGCTCATCCCAGAGATGCTCCAGACCCCAGATCACCTCTGTGGCCTACACTGGATCCTGTCCAGCAGCTCCGTGTCTTTCCTGCCAGGCTGCTCCCCGAGCGCTGGGTACCAGTGCCCAGCGCCACAGGGATGCTACAGCCGGCACCTCGCAGCCCGGGCTGCGGCGGCCCTGGGGCCGTGTCCCGCTGTGTCCGTGCGCCAGACAGGGATCCC
>VXAD01011327.1:73337-173724 GCA_013399195.1 Dicrurus megarhynchus | reverse complement strand
CGCTGGGAGCTGTAGTGCGTGAGGGGGATGCTCGGTGAGGCGGGAAAGCGGCGGCGAGGCGGGAAAGCGGCGGCGTGGCGAGAGTGGGGCTGTGGGGATTTTGGTTGGGTTCTCCCTCATGTCACGGCCGCGGGGTATCGCGCAAGTTATCGCTCATGCAAGCATAGCTGGGGGCCAAAGGTCCAGCCTCGGCCATGGCACTGGCCCAGGCCCCGTCCAACCGCCCGTCCCCGGGCTCTGGCAATACTCCATCGTGAGTGAGGGGTTTTTTTGTTGCAATTAGAGAACTTGCAAAAAGCATTAGAAATTAAGAGAACTTATTTTTAAGACACGTTGTAACGCACTTCGTGCTTCCCCGGCAGGAATGAGTACAAGTACTTCCAGAGGATGACGAGCACATCCCGTGTGGAAGGTAACGTGAGGGGTGTGTGGCATCGGACACCCAAAACACGGGATTCTGCCTTTCCCTGCCTTGGCCCTCTTCCTGCACACAGCCTCACCAGTATTTCAGCCCTTTGTAATCGTTCGGATTAGATGAGGAAAGATGATGAATCACATATTTCAGAGGAGATGCAGGTGATCTGTTATGAAACAATTTTCAAGTTCTTCTTTCACCAGAAGAGTAGAAAACGTCATCAAAAGTTTACCTAACACGTCTTTACATGAAACTCCAAGTTAAAAATGGGAAGGTTTTCACAAGCTCTTTCATTAGCAGAGGTGGTTTGGTTTTTTCAGTCTGCATTAGCTTATCTAACTTGTTTGCTGTAGCTCAGCCTTGGCCATTCGATCCACCCTTCTGACCCTTCTGGCAGTAATTTTGCTGAGTTTTCTGCGTGCTGAGCCATCCCCATGCACCAGAAAATCCAAACCATGTTGATAGCATAGAGCAGAAATACTGCAGTTGTTTGTCAACACAGTTACTCTTTCATGGTTTGTGTAGGGGTGTTTTTATGCTGTTAAAACTCACTTGTTTGGTAAAAACTCACTTCTGGTTAGTTTGAGATAGTCCCTGGTTTTGATTAGGTGACTTACTCAATTTTCTGCTTTGAAGGTCTGTTCCATAATCCACAAGGAATGTCTAATGTCATTTTGAAACAGTCCTAAGTGAAGGACTTTACTTATGATTTGGAGACCTGATTCAGCCCTTTGCAACCTTATAAGTATAAAAAAACTACAGGACACAATTGACAGTTGTAAGTCTTTTTAGATGTCTGCGAGTTGCATCTTACCTGGCACAAATAACCTGTGATCAAGAAAAAAGATGTTTGAAATACAATTTAAAAGAAACATTTTGCTCCATCCTGCCTGCAGATCTTTTGATAGGCTGTGATCTTGGATGCTAGGCAGGTAAATTGCTTCATAACCAGACTTCTTAATGGATTATGCTGCCATAAATGTTCACATCAGGGATGTCAGCATTGCCTCTGTTGTCTCTCAACCTGGAAACAACGTGGAAAGAGTGACCATGCTGGCATTGTGTTTATTTCTCTGACAACTCCATCTCCTCGTAAACAGCAACATTCCTTTCCTTAGCCGCGTTACATGTAAGAGGTAATCAGGTTTTGAATGCTTGGGTTTGGTCAGTAATTATATTTATGGGTGAATGTTACATGGTTGAACAGCTGTAGCACTTCGGCTTTAGATTAAATTTGACTGGTTCTTCTCCTAGGAATTATTGTGAGTTTACGAATCTGTGTGGGAGTGTTGCCGTGTCAGCTGCCTGACCGGGCTCTGAGCCCACAAACAGGCTCCTCTCTGCGCGTGGCTCATCTGAGAGCTGGGGCCTGAGCTTGTGCTCTTGTCAGCTGCTGAGGAGGGGCTTGGAAGGGAGGGGAAGTCCATCAGCGTCTCTAAACAATTCAAATCAATTCTCTCTTGCTCAGGTAAACAGAATGCACTGATAATGGGTAAAAAAACATGGTTCTCCATTCCAGAGAGGAACCGTCCTTTAAAAGACAGAATTAATATTGTGCTCAGCAGGGAGCTCAAGTAAGTATGGTAAATAAGGGCCCAGTGAAACAAATAAAAACCTGCACCAAAAAATGTCTGTGGCATTGCAACATGCACTAGTTCCAAATGTAGCATTTTTGATACCTGGTTAGAAAGCATTTCTGCTGCTGGTTCTGAGTGTTATACTTTACTCTTAATTTTTAATTTTTAAAAATTCGTTCACAAGGTAATTGTCATTACTTTGGATCATGAGTGCTACTTCTAGCTCTACTCACAAACCATTTGACAATTTTCAATAATGTTTCTGACTCATGTATTTAACTGTATTTCTCTAGTTCCTGCTTAGATTGGTGGCCCTAAATCCATTTTTTGAAGTTTATTTTTATTAGGATTTGTGAATGAACTGTCCTTTTTCAGACCTCTCTTCTTGAATGCATCACCCACAGTCACACAAATATTTTTAAATACAAATGTCCACTTGTACTGGTTTATTGCTTTGGAGGGTTTTGGTGGATTTGCAGCTGAGTATGTGGGTGGAGAGGGAATATTGGCTTTTCAACTAGTTTTATTTTAAGGAAAATGCCTTTTTTTAACGTTACGAAATTCAAGTCAAAATCTACATTTAAATTCTTGATTATGTGTATTTAATGATCTAAGTTTAATTTATAGATTATGTATTTATATTATAGCTATGTAAATTTCTCAGTTGCACTTCTTCAAAAACATGTTTTAAAAACTCAGATTTTTAATTTATAATGCCTCCTAAATTAGGGTTAAGCTGTGATCTGTTGAACAATCCTGCAGTCAGATGAGACTTCTAACGTAATATGTCAATAACAGGCTCTTCAAAATAATTAACTAACGTGAAACATTTAGTTATTTGTTATTTCAGCAATTCACATTTTGTATCTCGTTTGTATTGATGATCATGATGAATTGTCCTTTATTTACTTAGTAATAATACTTTGCTTTTTCTAGGGAAACCCCAAAAGGAGCACATTATCTTTCCAAAAGTCTGGATGATGCTTTAGCTCTTTTGGATTCACCAGAGTTAAAAAGTAAAGTAGACATGGTTTGGATCGTGGGAGGCACTTCAGTGTACAAGGTACATTTAGCCTCCTCCTAAATTACTCATTTTCTGCGATGGGATGAGGATGAAGTTCCTCTTACTGCTGCTTTAGGAAGGGTTTTCCCTTTACATGGCCAGCAAACTGCAGTGGTTGCAACAGAACAAGTCTCAAAGAGTAAGATCTCATCTCTCAAGTTCAGAATACCCATCCAGAAACTGAACTGAACATTGCTCTTGCCAATGGGCCAGTGTTGTTGTGCTTTTGAGAGGTCTTCTTAAATACCTAAATTGCTCGGTTTTTCAGGCAAAGCCCATATTGTTATGTTTATTTTACTGAGCCCCTGTTGTTATGTTTATTTTACTGAGATTGCTGACTGACCCTGCAAAGGATGTGGAAAGAAAAAAAAAAAAGGAAAAGTGCTGTTTAGCATTTTTAGGCAGAGTATGACACTTTATACATGCAAATGGAGAAGAAAATAGGAGTTAGAGAGAGCTGACAGGTCATGGTGTCATCAGTAATAGGAGATAATCATACGACAGAAGGTCACACTCACTCTGCTTTCCCATCTAGCAGTGTTCCTACTGCTCCCACTCCCTGGGTCAAGAATTGTAAAGCAAATTCTTTTTAACAGTAAAAGAAACAGTGCTGCTGTCCTTTAGTCATTACAAGCATGCTGGGAGATACACTCCAGTTGTTGTTTGGCACTCAGACATTAGATGTGTGATGACAGTGCCATAGTGCACCTGGTGGAAAATTAGGGCTGATACTGTGCCTTGTGTATGGGGTAGGAAAATGCATTTTTCTGGTACTTCTTGCCTTTACAGCTTGTGCCTTTCATGAACCTCTTCTCTGTGTCTGAGGAAATGCATCTTTTACAGTAAAAACAGTGAAGTAGTTAGAGATTGCTAAGATTGTAAGAAAACGAGGTGCACATGAAATAACAGTGTTGTTCCTCCTGGTGAGGTCCACCGTATATTCGATGTGCAAATGCATTCAGCCTATAATCAGATATTATCCTCCAGAAGAAATGTCCTTCACCCTCAGCCATGGCAATGCCTGTTCCATGCATGCAGAGGCTGTCTGGAGAGGGTTCTCCTCACAGAGGGCACAGCTGCCCAGCAGGAGCCAGAGCCAGCTGTGGGCAGCAGCATTTGCCCCTTCCCTGCCACAGCCACGGGCTCAGCTGCAAAGAGCTATTGCTTCTGCTGCTTCTTCCAAGAGCACCTGTCTTGGAGGCTTCTACTTTACCTATTTTTCCAGCCTCTGGCTGATATTATTGGTAGAAAAGAATGCCTTTTTTAGACCATTACTCACCAATACTCGGATTATAAATTGGCAGTTTTGATCAAGAGTAATTTGGGATGTTCTGTTTGAGCTGATCAGTACAAGGGAATGTGTCTTAAAGTAATGAGAGACCTGGTTACCCTGGATGTGGAAAAGCATTGAGAGAGCTGGGAATGTCCAGTCTGGAGAAGGGAAGGCTCCAGGAGACATCAGAGCCCCTTTCAGTGCCCAAAGGGGCTCCAGGAGACCTGGAGAGGGGCTTTGGACAAGGGCCTGGAGTGCCAGGACACAGGGAATGGTTTCCCACTGCCAGAGGGCAGGGCTAGAATGGCATATTGGGAAGGAATTGTTCCCTGGCAGGGTGGGCAGGCCCTGGCACAGGGTGCCCAGAGCAGCTGTGGCTGCCCCTGGATCCCTGGCAGTGCCCAAGGCCAGGCTGGACACTGGGGCTTGGAGCAGCCTGGGACAGTGGGAGGTGTCCCTGCCCATGGAACAAGATGAGCTTTAAGGTTCTGTCCAACCCAAACCCTTTAGTCGTTTTAAAATTTCAGCTCTTTCCCCCCTTACAAGCATCTACTCAAGACATTTCAAAGGAAAGCTTAATTACATTAGAGGGAAATCTGACAGCTTTGTACAGATTCCTGCACTCAAACTTCGTGATGTTAACCGAAAGGGTTTGATGGGGACCATACACCTCTACTAAAACTGCAAGTAATATTTTTAGTGCCTTGTATTAAAGACGCACAAAGGATTTTAGAGGACTATTTCTATTATACTATGTAGAAATGTGTGGGAAGTAAAATAGTAATTGGTAATTGAAGTGAATAATTTTATTCAGTAGTTGTAGGTATTTGGTTTTAAAGCATTATTTTGATCTCACTAGTTTGTGTAGCTCAAAGGTTGAGAACTGATTTTGTTCATTAATACAGACCTGTGTTTGCCTATAGAAAGGGCTACCCCATTTTGATTATTCAAGCTATTACAGGACTGTCTTACATAAAACCAAGTCTGTTTATACTTCCTACTGTCAAACCGAAAGGATGTTCACATGAGAGCTTCTTGCTTTGCCACTGTGCCGTGTCCTCAGCAGTATTTTACTGGGGCAGGGTCAGAGTCCAGGCCTCGCTGATCAGGCTCCTTTGCAGGCTCCACGTGTGGATGGTTTTGTGTTTGATAAAATATTTTCTGAAGTTTTCTGAAGTTGCCTTCTGAGTTGCCTTCACACACAGGCCTTCAGAGCTGGTCTGGCAGACTGAGGAGGCATTTGCACTTATTTTATGAAGGTGGGGACAGTGACACAGCTGGTTGGTTCATTCAGCTAATGAAACCCTTTACCTAGAACAGAGGTCACCATCTAGTCTCCTGTGGGTTAAATTCAGCCTTCTTTGCAACTCCTGTGGTCGGTGCCTCCCTGTGCTCTTCCCTGGCCTGTTGTGGTGGTAGAGAGTTCTTGCTGAAGCTGAATTCCCGCAGAGTTGGATAGGAAGTTGATTTATTCTTCTACTACAAAGCAGAAGTGCCTCTGTTTACAGAACACAACATGTTTTTATTTGTGAAGCAGATTATTATTCTTCTGTCATTTTGCAAATGTGACTCTTCTTACCTCTCTGTCCTTGAAGAAAAACACTGGTATTTGTGTACAAACTGGATGGGCACCAGTTCAGTGCAGTTGGATGCTTGTGTGCTGTGACTTACCCTTTCATTTTTAACTGGTCTCTAGTAGAGCAGCTTTTCTACAAATTAACCTCTCAGCAGTGGTAACAATTAATTTTATTGGATTCCATTTGTTATTACTTGGTTCCTGTGCTTGTTGAAGTAGTACCTAATAGCATGCTGCATGGTGAGTCACCTTCCACAGAGAGCACTGCTGGTTGCCAGTTTAAGGGAAAGGGAGGAACAGCTGCAAGCTTTTCAAAAATATATTGTAACCAACCCCAGTGTAGCTTTTCATGGGTTATTTTAATGCCCACAAAATCTGGAAGAGTTGCCTGTTTTTGATCTCAAGACAAAATGTATGTTCTTAACTCCTGAATTTGTTAGTGAAAAACTCACCTAACAAATGTTATCTTAGAACATTTTCATCCAAGGAGCTTGGAAATGTGAAAACTTTCAGCACGTGTTACCATTTTGCCACAATCCAGAGATCCAACTTTGAAGTTCAACTAAGGGGTAAATTGATCTCTGGAATTCCAAAAAATACAGCACAAATCCCTAGCAGTGATATTAATAAAACTTCAGAACAAATTACCTTGAGGTGTGGACATCTCCCACCACCTAAACCTTCCTGCGTCCCAAAGAGGTGTGATTCAGAAATTGCTTGTTGCAACTGGGCCTACTGTTCCTTTCTTCTCACAGGGCTATTCAAATTTTGTTGTTAACTTCTGTCAGATACCCCAGGCTCTGAGAATAGGTATTGCTGCCACTTACCAGGTGGAACTGACACAGGGCGAAATTATCCCTTTAGAAAGTGCTCTTCAGTGGAGTCTAAAAGAGGAGATTCAGAGTATAATTTTCACGGCTTTGCTAAAAGCCTGTGATACATAAAATTGTGACTGAGTTTGTGTTGTTTCTAAAGGCAGCAATGGAGAAGCCAATTCATCATCGATTGTTTGTGACAAGAATCTTGAAAGAATTTGAAAGTGACACATTTTTTCCAGAAATTGACCATAAAGACTACAAGCTTCTAACAGAGTGAGTACCAAAATGCATACCAGGCTTGTCTTCAGAATGATCTAATTTGAATGTTTTAAGTGTTCTATTAAGGCCGTGTTGGTTTGAGTTAGAGGTGAATTTTTCCCCAGAACCATACTTTACCTACATACAACCTGGAATGGCACCACACTCTGCACAGATTTTCTTGGAACTTGCTGTGTTCTTCAACTTTCCTGTAATCTTTACAGTAAAGAATTGCCTATGTCAGTTCGCTTCAAAAGTAGCTTTTTCTTATTGTTTCCTGGTTTAGAATTACTAAAATATTTATTAAGCTTTGTAACTCTCGGTATGTTGTTAGTAAATAGTATTTGGCCTCTAAATGTCTTTGATAAATTGGCGAAGACAGATTAAATGGGTTTGACTGGAGAGGCTTGAGCTTTATGCATTTCTAAGGTTATTCCTTTCCTTTTGAGAAAATTACTCCTTCCTAACAAAGGTAGTAGGAAAAGGTTGTACAAAAACTTACAGTTTCTGCCATTCACTGTGGTTTCTTCTATATTATCCTTGTCATATTCCAGTTGTGCTTTTATGTCCTCTCCAACAAGATTACATCCAACAGGCACTAAGGAGGCAGCTGAAATTTAGACACCTGCCTCAAGGACCAGGGAGGACCAGATCACCTGTTCCTCTTCCTGCTGCTCCTGTTTTGGCTCTCGGCTGGTTACAGACCGGCAATGGAAGAAATAGAAAGTATGAGGAGTCAAACTTTGCAGGGGTCACAGGAGCGGATTAGCACAGCTCTGGGGGAGGATAGGCAGGGGCAGGGAAGAGGGTTGCAGGACAGGCAAGGTGGGTGGGGAGGATGAGTCACGTTCTCCAACTCCAATATATTCTGAACTACTCTGTGCGCATTTGAGTGTCCTGAGAGCTGACCCAAAGCTCCCTCTCTCTCTCGGCTGTTCCTCGGGTATACGTTGGTTTTGGCCAATGTACTGAAATGAACATTGGCATTAGAACATGATTTTGTAAAATAACGGGTAATTTCCTCACTAAAGTGGAAACCTGATGATGCCAAACCTTACCAAATAAATTTAAAATGTATCTCTCCCTCAAAGTCAGTATTACTCATACAAAATCCTTGTTCTTTCATGGGGGGATGAAAAGATTTTTGAAAGCGTCTGTTAATAAGAAGTGGTTTAGAAAACCTGGAAGATAGAGGAACTCTTTCTATGGTAGCAGTCACCTACTTTAGTAATCTCCTGCAGACTTGTAAAAAATCTTGTACTTACCATTTCCTCTAAACCAACTTAGGAAAAGGAAGGCAAGAATAGAAACCAAAGTGTTCCAAAATCTCTTCTTCCTTGGCAGACATTTTGAATAACATATTGGAGGCTTTAATAAAAATGTTGGGTATTTCTTTATTAAGCCAAAAATGGGGGGGTGGTTTTGTGTCAGAGTATGCTTTATTGATATAAAAGGTGTGCATATAAATCGTGGATAGTAGTTAATATGATTCCTAAACAGTGTACCTGTTCTAAAGACTGTGTTTTCATTTCTTTTTCCAAACAACTTGCTTTTCTAGTTGATTGGATAAATTACAGGTGAATCATAATGATATTCTTACCTACTTGGTGGCTTTTGCTTTTTCTTCTCCTCTCCCCCTAGGTACCCAGGTGTCCCTGCTGATATCCAAGAAGAGAATGGGATCCAGTACAAATTTGAAGTGTATGAGAAAGCTGTCGTGGCACAATAAGTGAGGCATTTTGTACTTCCATGTAAGGGCGGGTATTTTAAATCACGAAGTTTTACTGAGTGTAAAGATACATTAAATTTTGGAGGAAAATCATGCCTGTTGGTAAAATACCTCAGAAGTGAATGGTTCCAAAAACCACACTGCACGCTCTGAAGGTACACCCTGAAGAAGGGGGTCTGCAGCGTGAAGGAGGTAGATCTGAGCAATTGCACAACAAAGGTTACATGACACTTTGCATTGATCTTACAATCCATGGCAACATCCCTGACAATTCCATGGGTAATGAAAGGCATTAGACTTTGTCAGAGCTTTTCTACTGAAACAAAGGGTTTTAGTATCTATCTCCTTGTTCAAAATGTCCAGCACTGAGAAAGCATCAATCCTCTCAAGTGTGACTGGGATGTTGTGCACATTTATAACAGCCTTTAAAATGTATTGGTGTGGAGGTAAAGGTAAGGAAGCCCAGCAGGAGAAGGGGAGTCTGGAAGCTTCACGCAGCAGTTGAGGGAGGGATGCACTGATCCAGGACCTGTCATTCCAGGGTGGGTCCCTGCAGGATCACCAGTCCTGCTACAAAACCTGCTCCAGGTGGGCTCCTCTCCCCAGAGGGCCACAGGTCCTGCCAGGAGCCTGCTCCACCACGAGCTCCCCACGGGATCACAGCCTCCTTGCTGCATCTCCTGCTCCGGTGTGTGCTCCCCCCGTGGGCTGCAGGGGAATCTGCGCTGCGGCGCCTCGAGCACCCGCTCCGCTGCTGCCTGGCCTGGGGGCTGCCGGGCTCTTCTCCTCTCCCCTTGTAGCTCCTCTTGCCGCAGCTGTTGTTCCCCACAGGTTTTTCCCCACCTTCTTAGCTCTGTTATCCCAAAGGTGCCGCTGCCACTGAGGTGGCACACAGCCTTGGCCAGCAGTGGCTCTGTCCTGGAGCCGGTGGCACTGGCCCCACAGGACACGGGGGAAGCTTCCAGCAGCTTCTCACAGAAGCCACCCCTGTAGCCCCCCTGCTCCCCGAACCTGGCCACACAAACCCAGCAGAGTCTGGTAAAGAAGCTGTAATACTTCCCTAGCTTCACAGCTGTCTGAAAGCTTTACTGCTCTCATAAAAAGTCACTATGTCAGTTTGACCGCGGCCACTTCAAAGTGGAAGAAAATACACATTGATTTCTTAAAATCTGAGTTCCTATGTTCCTGCCAAGCATTATCGGTAAAGATGCAGTTCGTTTATCAGTGTGATTTTGAATAATCTATGTGACAAATACGGATTATAAACAATAGCAGAGTAGTCCTGTTTCATCTTTATTAAAGATAGTTAAATATAAAAATACTAAATACGTTAAATAAATTAGTATACTAATTTGCATTGATGTTCCCTTAGAATATCAGCTATGAGCACCCCTTGAATTTTCCATGGCACTTTACTACAACACCTAGCTGATAAAAAACATATTTTTTGCAACACCTGCTCTGAGTTGTCTCAGTTTTCTGTGTTTCCTTTGAAACTGTAAGCACTTCCCTGCATTGATCTTCTTGTTCCATGTGCGCTGATGTTACATCAATCGATAAAAACAAGTTTATGCTTACATTAATGCAGCAAGAAGTCTCCAGAGTTTTAAATTGACAGCACATTGTTGAAGGGGAGGAAAGAGACTGTTACCAGGGAGATGTCATGTTTTTTTTTTTAAAAACAAGTCACAGTGACCCTGGCAAGAGAATAACCTCCCGAAAGTGTTTAAAACATACCTGTTATAGGTCAGTGTTGAAAGCTCTGACACTTTGCAAAATACTGTGTTTAGGACAACTGACATTTATTAAAAATGGGAGAAAAGAATTCATGCAATGTTGGCTGAGGCCAACATACATTAGAAAATTTGTGCCTAAGCTCAGAGATATGGTTCACTGAGGCCAGGATGTTTTGTAGAATCAATTCAGTTTCAAAGAACTTTTAACTTGGATGCAAAAGCCTGCTGAGAACATAAGTGGTCACTCTTGATTCTTTGTGGACTCACTTAGTCTTCTCCAGATTTAACTATGTCCTTTGTCAGATACAACAACAAATTAAGTTAATTTACATTTCGTGGAAATGCGAACTTCTGAGTCTCCTACTTGAAACTTTCCAGAACATAATGATGTTCCTTCAGTGTGGCTCTCTGCCACAAAGATGCATTTTTGTTTGGTTTGTTTTTTAGTAGAAGCACTGCATTTGGACAGCACCTTTTGTACCACAGCTTTTCAATATACAGAGCCCTATCAAGAACTAGGAAGATGCATCTGACTGCAGTGAAGCTGAACCCAAAATCGTGTTCACCCCAGTGACAGACACCCCAAGCCCCACTCTTTAACCACACCAAGGTTCAGGGCTCACTGTCTCAGGATGGGTAGGCAGAAGGGTGTGTCTGTGCGCTCAGCAAGCACATGCACACTGTTTGCTGTCAGCTGTCTTGTGAGGATGGTTACCTGGCACCTGTTAAGCTCCCCAGGGTAAAAATAAGTCTCTTGTACTGTGGCTTGAAGGAAAAAAAACCTGTGTTCCAAATGCGTCTTCCCCGTGTTTTGTTTACTCCTGTACCTCATTGATGAATGATTCCTTGAAAAGCCATAGATTCTCATTATGTCCAGTACAGGGGAAAATGTCATGTTTTTTACCCAGTTCCATGCAGCTAAGTGCAATGAATAGCATCATGAGTGACAGTGTAATTACCAATCACTGAGAAAAGTCTATACAGGTATAATTTAATCCCCCTCATTCATGCTTTCCTGGGAACAAACTGTTCCAAACATATTAAAATTTTAATTTTCAAAGATACTACTAGATTTAACAAGATAGCTAAAACCAGAGGGTTTGGATAAAAGGTGAAAAACAAACATAAATGTTTTTATTGCTTGTCTATTACTCATTATCTCTTATCTGACAGTGGACAGCGATGTCCATTTGGCAGTAGAAAGCTGATGTTTTCAGTAGTGTTAGAGCCACAGTGTATTCAAGGTCAGAGCTGGGAACATTCCAACAACAAATCTCTGTCATGGACAGCAATCCACGGAAAAGAAAGGTACACTCTGAAAAATAAGTTCGCTAATTTAGCAAATAAAATACTATTAGTATTTATATAGAAGAGCAGGGGAAAAACAGGAAGGGGAGAATGGCAATGATTATCTTATCCAGGTTATCTGAGGAGAGCACTGGTAGCACTTGACATCTTAACGGGGAGCAGACAACGGTGTTATCTTCATCAGACAACGGCTAGTTTTCTCAGGACTCAAACCTAAACCCAAACTTACCCTGAGTAGTGAAAAAGTTATGCTAACAGAAGAAGGTAGGAGCAGGCAGAGGCAGCAGCTGACTTGGAGAGGGGAGAAGCTGAGGGAAGGATTGTTCATTAATAGCAACAGAAAATTAGGTGAGTAGAGGTGACAGATGAGGCAGGAAAGCCTGGTTAAGTACAAAACTGGGAGATGCCTTCCTTGTTATTCAGGTGTGCATTAGCTGTCTCTGCCTGCCCTGGAGGACTGTAGGAATGAAGCCAACCAAGGTAGGGTGGGCAGGCTGAAAAATCTGAAGAGCCAGGTCCTGAAACACAAGTGTGGAAGTGGAGAAAGAGAGCTGAGAAGAGGAAATTGATGTTTCTTAGAAGGATACATGGTTTATCATGTTAGTTTGCCCTGTAGCTATAATTACTAAGAAAACACTGTCAGGAGTGGTGCAGGGTTTAGCACCTGTAAGATGCTGTGACAAAGAATGTCATTAGTGAGGGATTTTTAAGATTTGGGCATTTGTGTGACTGCCTTTGTCAGCTCCACAGAAATCTTCAGCTGGAGTTGCTATCCTGAGGTGCCTGCTCTACACCCAAGAGCAAGAGTCCCATACCAGAGCATTCAGTGCCTCAGGGGCTGTTGCTGTGCCCGAGCCAGTGCTCTTCTGCTTCCCTCAGTGGACAGTTTCTGCTTCTGGGTCTGCATGTGGGAAACCTGCTCTTTTCCCTGTATCTTCACTTGTTTTCAGCTGGCTCTGGGGTGATCCTGAGTTATTCTACCCTCTGTTCTCTGCAAATCATTCTGCCTCCTTCCTGTAACATCAAAGCAAAATTCATACAAGAAGCCTTTTGTTAGATTAATTGACATGGTTGGAAAAAGAATAGGTGAGCTCTCAAGCAGAGTCCTGTTCTGATTACATTTTCAGGACTTTTTTTCAAGTGACTTGGACAAGACCTTACATTGGCAGAAGTTGCCTGTTCATCTCCAATTAAATTGGGTCAGTTAAAGTAGATTATCTTTTCTCATACATCTTGGTTTGCTCTTTTTGTCATTTAATGGTGTATCTACAGCATTTGTATATCATCTTCAGTCCTTGAGCTGTGGTCCTCGCCATTCTGTCCCTTATCTCTTCAGCTGTCCCTTGGATGGAAAATTTACAGAAATTCAGAGAATTGGGCTGATCAAGAGAAGCAGGTATTTCAAAGATGTCTCTTAAGTATGTGCTTATTTCTGAATAACTGGTGGTGAAATTGGGCCATATAGTTGCCTAAGTAAAAAAGCTGTAGGTATGAAAATAAATACTTTGTTAAGGGATGTCTGCTGTGAAAAAGAAAAAAGGTAGGGGGGAAAAAAGTAGATACAACCTGAGACTAAGACCCTGAGAGGACAGGAAATGAATGATACACCATTACCTATAGAGCCCTAAATCAGTGTCTTTTCCTTCCTTAAGCAGTTCAGTTTAACAAGTTCCTAATACCAAGCAGAATCTTTTTCAATAAGCAAGCCATTGTTCTGAAGCCATAAAATCGTGTATAAATTGTGTAATTGATTTAATTGTGATGGACACTTATACAAAAACAGAACATTTTAATGTTCATGCTTCCTCCAAATGCAGTTTTCCACACAAAACCCTGCTGGGAACACTCACATTGGTTTTGGACAGCTGTCCCAGTGGATGGATTACCAGCCCTTCACTGGAGGTCCCTGCTTCACCTCAATAACTTAAAATGGATTGGGCCACTGAATTGCACTGAAGCTTGTTCAGTTGTACTAAGGAGCACTTTAGAAGCTTTTAGTCTTTTTAGTTCTGTATCAGTAGCTCATTGAACATGTCCGAAAAAGCTCCTGAAAATGATTTCTTCTGAAAACAGCTTAAAAAAGAGCTTCATTTTCACAAGAGCAAGAAGGAACTTTTAATCACTGTACCTCCTCTTGTTAGGTTTTGCTCAAAAAGGTTAAAATTTAGATCTGGTCCCACCAGCAGTCGTAGGTGGAAAGCCTCATTAATTTACCATACCTAAGTTTAGAAAGGCTTTTTTTTTTTCTTATTAATTTTAAATCCTTTCTTTCTTATGTCTGTTCAGTTGTTTATCACAGCAAAAGGCAACCCATTCAACTGGAGTTCTTTACTGACTGAGTATTTTTGTGCATATTGCTATTTCAGCCAGTCAAAATTGATTTCTTCAGTGTTGACTCTCAGTGTCTCTCATGAAATTATGGTTATCTTTCCGATGGAATCATGTAAATTCTGTTCCTTTTGTTGCAGACCAGTTTCACTTTTTTTCTGCACAATTCAGTCTATTTTTTCCTAGTATGTAATTCAGATTCTTTTAGAAACTGCTCCGGACATAAAAGTACAGCCAACATTCTGCTGTAATCTAAACAACAATTTATGAATGTGTGCATGAGAAAGAGTCAGCTCTAAGGATGTTCACACACTGTGGGAACTGGCAAAAGAGAGTTATCCCTTGAGCCTGCTGATTTATAGCACTGAGGAAGGTAGCACTTGAATTCTGCAGCATTGCAAAGGCTTGTGCCCATGGAGCAAGACATTTATTGCAATACATTCTCTAAAACTGTTTGAGGAAGCCCTGGTTCCATCACCAGTCACAATTATTCCTGCAAGCGTCACAAGTGCAATTCCCACAGACACTCAGTTTTTTAATCAAAGTACTTGGCAATAAACCACCAAACACTTCAGAGATAATATCTTTCCAGGCAGAAAGCTCCATGTCATAAATAGCTAATTAAAACATGCGTGACAAAAACCAGGAGATACCTTGGCACTGGCATGATGTGACTGAAGGTACAGGGTCACGCCAGACGGTGCGTCCAGCGTGCCTGAGGGGCCCCACAGAGCCTGTTAGCAGAGACAGTGCAATGCCGCGTGTGCCTCAAAATTGCCTGGGTAAACAAACCAATAACATAACAAGGTACTTCGCTGGATATTACACTGCACGCATGGGGGTTTTTGTGAGACACTTCATAGGCTCCTAATTCCTTCTGTTTGGTTTTGGTCATTATTTTTGAAGCACAAAACATAGCACTCCACTTCTCTCTTAGACCTCTCAACTGATGTCTCTACATCACGACCATAATCCCCCTTCAAGATTTTGAACAAGCAAGCAGCTGTGCCTGTTACATTTAAGAGATGTATTATTAAGAACACTGTTGTTTACAACATTACTGCATTCCTCTCAGCAAACAGTGCTAGTACAGTAAACATCTGCCTCTGTACCTAATGGTTTAGAATGCATTTAAGGTACCAAATTAGTATGTGATAAAAATAGTTTCAGGGTTCGGGGTTTTTTTTCTGTCATTCCAACTAAATCAAGTTAATTATGCTTCTATATTTTTCCATTTATTCACCATTTTGAAAATAATTCTATGCACTAATACATAATAAAGTAACTGAATTACTAGAATGACTTATGTTACGTTATATCATGCTCAAAAATTTGCATGGCAATGCATTAATATACAAGTAATTACATAAGTAAGCAATCATGGCTCCTCCTTCCCTTGATTGAGATCTTGCTGGTGTAGGCTAAGGCTGGCCGGTACCAAACAGACAGGATAGAGTGTTTACAATTTCTCATGGGAAGCAAAATCCAAAACCGGGGGAGGGGGTGGGGATGTCGGATCAAATTTAACTATTTCCATTCCTTTTCTTTCTTTTACTTTCCTCTAAACAAAGTGAAGCAGGTGACTTAGCTGATTCCCAGGGTCCCCAAGGACACAGAAAGGCCCATCTCTGGTTGATAACACTCGGACCCCCACAGGCCCTCAGGTGTGCTCCGGCTGCCAGCTGCCAAGCCTGGGGCTTCCACTCTGAGACCACCTTCCCAAAGCAAGGCTCCTGGGCTCCAGGCCTGCAGTCCAGGGCTGGGCTTCCTGCAACTGGCTAGCAATTGGCAACCAGAAAACTAAATATGTCCTTTTCCTGCCTACCTGCCCATATTTGGGCACAGTTTATCAAGAATCACCCACCGAGGACCGCACTGTGATCTCAGAAATGCTCATTAGGCCACCCAGCCTTGATGAACAGCACCTGGGCTGAGCTCCTCTTGAGTTATCAGAGACACTGTCTGTTCCCAGGATCTAGTGCTGGCTAATGAGCAAGTCCAAGTGGACAAACAGTTTTGTTATTGAACATTCAGAGAAAGTTACCAACCAGAATTGCAATCCGGGTGGAAAGTTGCTATGAATAAAGCCAACTCCCTTTCTCCCCTACAAACGTTGGGCCTAAGTGAGACCCCCCCAAGCTATGCTGAGCCTGCAGGCGCTGTGCCCAGCCCCTCTTTTGGAGCAGGGTCTCTCAGAGCCAGCCAACGCTCACGTTTGCGATGCTCAGAGGGCCAGTGCTGCCGACAGAGCCTGGGCTGGGCCCCCACTCCTCAGGGCTCAGCCCTTCAGCCCTTGGGAAAGTGCAGAGGCACCGAGGTGAGTCCTTCCCTGAGCTCGGGGGGGATTTCCCACAGGTATGACCCTGTACTTGGACTGTACACACCCTGTACAGGCTCCGGGTCCGTGTGCATGTCACTGTGAATGTGCTACAGCAAATGTGGGAGGAATGTTGCTCTCCGATTCTTAAATGCATTGGATTCCTAAGTCTGGCCTATGAGTTACTGCCATGCTTCTAGTAAATTCTACAGTCTTTTGATAAGTCCTTTAAATTAGGCTATCAACTCAGTGCTGTTAAGTTTAGGTGCTGTTAAAACCTTTAGGCCTGAAGCTTTGGTCGAGTCTGAGGCTACGTTTTGCAGGGAGGTCCACTCTGAACCCTGTAACTCAGTGAGAGGGTCTCCCTTATTCCTTTTTATGCTTACCCTTTCCCATTCTTACTCTTCTTCCTGTCCTCAGCCTCCACATATATCACTTTTGGTTGATTTTAATTTTAGATTGATTGATTCTAGATTTTGGTCTCTGTGCTTTAACTGTGTAATAAGTAGTAGAGTGAACCATGCCAATGAACTTTGTTGTACTTTCACTTTTATATTAAACCTGATTTGATTACACCTTTGCCAGTGATTCTTTGAGCAACCTAAAACACTCATTTGTGACAAACATTTTTAGTCAATTGAAATTAATATTAGAATTTTGTGACCATGGAACTTTCTCCTGGCACACATCCAGGTAGCCCAGCTGTCAGTGAGATAGAGGAGAGGGATATCAAGAAGTGTGATAAATATGTCGTGTGCATATGCAAACATCTTTTGTGTTTTATAATAAAATTTGTGCTGCATGGATGTATTCCCTGCTCTGGTTTTCCACTCTCCTTCACTTTTAACAGGAACTTCTTGATACCAATAGTTGTTTTTCTATCCAACCAAGAGTATCCATGGTGATGTTTATAAGAAAAAAATCTAATTATCTTCATAAAAGTGTTCTTCCAAGAGCTGGTTTGATACACTTTTTTTTTTTTTTTTTTTGGTCAATGATTCATGTTGGCTATCAAGCACAACAGCACAATGCAGGCAGGGATGGAAGGAGGAATAAGAAAGGGGACATTTAGAGCTGCAAGAACTACAGAAGTGGTACTGTTTCAGCAGCAGGAGTGCTGGTATATACACAAGTGTACACTGCCTCTCCATCTCATAGTATTAACCCAACAACAGGACTGTGAAGAGCAGTAAACTCCTGAGAAGAAGAGTTGGTGCTCAGTACACATGCCTTTCTGAGGCTGCGTGGCAAACACAAGAGTATTAAGAATGTAGATGAGGTAGAGAGGAAAAGATAACAAAGATAATTAGAACCTTACCACAGGCAAATAAACCCCAAAACATCTGCGGACATTCTTCCAACTTAGTTTTTGAAAGAGAAGGTTCAAGGAGTAACTGAGGAACCTGCCCTTGGAATGCTGTTTGTCTTAGTGGCTTATTCATACCATTTATCCAGCTCTTAGTCATGACAGCCTCTCATTGATCCTGACGTGCACTTTTAAAAAATAGCAAGGCACAAATCCCCTTCACATTGCTCCTGGAACCTTCTCTCTCCTGTGATGCCTAAATCAGTCCTTTGCCGCTGGATGCTGTGCTGTGACTTGCTGCTCATTGTACCGACTGTGGTGGCTTGTTTGGCTGTCAGTTTACCCTCGCCTGCCCTGCTGGTTTGCTGCACTCACCTGTTGGCTTTTGCTGTGTGCTGAGACTGTCGGTGGGGCAGCAGTGCCTGGGACAGGGTCTCACACGGCACCAGCACCGCAGCCCCGCAGTGAACAGCGTTTGCCAGGAAGCCCAGTCGAGTTGCATTCTGAGGAAATATCCTTGGAGTCTCCAGGGGACCATCAGCAAGTCCTGTCACTCACAGATGTGTCTGAAAACACTCCATGAGCATCACCATAGGCACCAAGCCACTGGAGAAGACCACAGCACAGCACAGTGATGGGAGGAGTCAGGCTGGCCGCTCCAAGGGGAAGTCAAGTTTGGGCAACCTGAAGACCTCCTGCAATGACCTGAGTGGCCCAAGAGAAGGCCGTGGATAATGCCCACCTGGATTTCAGTGGAGCCTTTGGCACTGTCTCCCAGAAGATCTCCAAAGGACCTTTGTCAGAAATGAAGAGGCTCGGGCAGCTGCTCCTGGTTAGCCTGGAAAAGAGAATGCCCAGAAGGGGTCTCACGACTGTACACAAATACCTGAAAGGAGGGTGCCAGTGAGACAAAGCCAGATCCTTCCCAGCACTCAGTGACAGGGAAAGAGCCAACGCGCACAAACTGAATTAAGGCTCTCCCTCTGAATCCTAGGAAACAGTTTTTCACTGTGAGGGTGACCAAGCACTGGCACAGGTTGCCCAGAGAGGTTGTGGAGCCTCTATCCTTGGAGACATTAAAAAAGTGGTGGCAGGTGGCTGCTAAGCTGTTCCCAGGTGATCGGGAGGCTTGGACCAGATGACTTCCAGAGATCCCCTCCAACTTCAACCAGTCTGTGTTTTTGTGAAGGCATCCTAAACTTGCATGGAAGCCAAGAAGTTTCTTTGACCATGCTTTGAAATGTCACAGGATTTTAGCCTGTGAAATTAACCAGGAATTATTGCAAAGTCAAACTTGATCACACCTGAGGAAAGCATCTCCTTGGGCTCAGCTTCCTCTCATCCCCATTAAATCCTTGCCCTGGCAGCAGTGTGGTGGTGAGGAAGGCCTTCAGTGGGTTGTTTGTCCCGTTTGCTGCACCTAGAGGAGATCACAAAGTACAGCCAGCCGCTATCAGCGCTGCTGCTGTCCGGAGCAGGGTGGCCACGCTCCGCCCCAGGGGAAACANGGTCTGGATTTGGGGCTGAGGGGGAACCGGTGTGGAGCATACGGGGGGATCGAGGGTGTGAGGGGGCGCCGGGGCCCGAGAGGGGTTCTGGGGCCGCGAGGGGCTGGGCTCGGGGGTGGGGGATGCGAGGGGCAGCCGCTGTGCCCCCCCCACCCCCGCCCCGCCGGCTCAGCCCCGCCGAGGCCGAGGGCGGGCCCGGGGGCGGCGCTCGGTGTCCCGGTGTTCCCGAGTGTCCCGGTGTCGCTCGGCTCCCGGCGGCGGCGCCAGGAGCGGCGGCTCCGTCCCGTCCGCCCGGCGCGGGAGAGCAGACGCGCGCAGGGAACGGCGCTGCCGCCTCGCCGCTGACAGCGGGCGGGTAAAGTATTCAAACTAATTTCACAGCTTTGATTTCGTATTCATAGTCTTTATCGTATTACTGTGCGTGCTGTCACTTCTCTGCCGAGAAGTTTACAGTCCTTGCTTTTTGCCAGCTCCTCTCAGGGAGCCCTTTAGAGCCGTCAGGTTGCGAGTTGTGGTGGAAACTTTGGGGTGGAGGTGGAGTAGTTTCGGCAGCGTTGGAATGGTGATTTTTTAAAATCAAAAGTAACTCATATGTGGTAAATTTCAACTAGGAAAGCAAGTTTTGACTACCCTGACTGAATTTGCCAGGTTTAATGTGTCTATGAAGAATCATAAAAATACTTAAATGCTTAAGCTCTTTTAGTGTGAAAGCATGTCTTTTTTCCGAGATGAGAATCAATGGCAATTTTACTGGAATGATTGTAGACTCTGTAAACACAACTGTGAGAGCTTGTTTAACTCTGAGGGTGCTGAGGCACCGAGGGCAGAAAATCTGGCTCTCACATTAAAAGGTGAGGAATACTTTGCAAGAACTCCTTCATTCATATCACGTATGCATGACACTGTTGCCTGTGTTTATATGTTATAACATCGATGGGCTCTTTTCCCCTCACTGTTGTGATTACTTAGACTACTAGATTGAAAACCAGGTTTTCATACTATCAGGTGCCTGGTGCTACATTTTCTCAGAGTACTTTCCAGGACAATATTACTTTTTGAAAATAAAACTAAGCACTTTCTAGACAGAAAAAGCCATGCAGGAATACTATTTGTGCAAGAATAAGAGGAATTTGTGAGTGATTTGACAGACCAGTCCATGATTCAGTGTCTAACACTGAGTTGCATAGTTCCTCTTTCCTCAAACTGCTTTAAAGATTGAAGGTGCTTATAAAGTTTACCTTCACAGGTGAGAGGCAACTGTGTCAGCCTCGATACCTTAGGAACTCATGGAGTACTTCTGACATAGCAGTTAATTACATTTAGGAATGTTTTATCATCTCAATCTGTTCAGCACTGATCTGCAGTGAATTATCATATAAATTACTATTTTAGGGAATCTGCTTGACCTGTGGTCTTTCACATCCAAATAGCCAGCTGGGGGGTTTTTGGAGCAGGTTGTACCCAGCCCAGGTGTGATATGGTTAACAGATTCTCCAGATGAAGTTGTGGCTATCCTCCAGCACTCGGGAGTGTGTTCTGCATTACATTGTTCCAGCTGTGAGTCTGTAACGCTTTCTTTTGATTGTACAATGTCTGATTCTGGAGTGCTTGTGGGGATTTGTTCCCCATTTCATGTACCTTTTCTTCCTTATCTCTGCACAGAAACATCTCAGGCTTTCTCCAGGCAGGTTCATACCTGCCAGCACCATTTACTCCTAACTTTCAAACTTCAACTTCTGTCTTAGGTCAGCCTTCCACCCCCATCAGATCAACAGTCCTGCTGAAGTCGACAGAAACAGCAAATTTAAGCAACAGGAGGGGTTAGATGAGATGTCAGAAGAACAGCCTCACCTTTAGCCCTGACCTGCTGCACGACTTCAGGTAGCATTATTCTCTTTCCATGCCTGTTTAATATTTAATGTTCTTTTGGCCACAAAAGGTATTTCTACAGATGAAAATGCTTATGTAATAAGAGCTATATGCCATCGCTTAAGTAAAGTGAGCAGTTAAGTATCAGAAGAGCTTTAGAGAAATAGGAAAGGAAATGTAAAATCACCAATAACTTCCAGGTAGGTCAAAACTAAAGGAGAACACAATCAAAATTCCAGCATTACCTACCAGATATTTCTCTGCAGTTTCCTTCTGGAAACCCAAATGCAGAAATTGATGGGATACTTTTATGAAAGACTTTACAATAATCTTGAATACATTACTAGTCAAAAGTACGCATAAAAGTCATAATAATGATTTGCACTTCAATGAAAGCTGAGATAGACAGTACTGAATCCTGTACTTTCAGTATAATGGAGGGAATCCTTAAAGTAATTTCAATGCAATTACCTTTTAAAAATATTTTATCAAGAGAGAGGGGGGGAAAAAAAAACCCAAGCAACCAGATTTCCTCCTGGGAGGAAATCTGACTTTTTTTTGTTGTTGTTTGTTGGACTTTTGGAACAAACTATATTGAGATCATCCTTCGATTTTGGCATTCCAAGTAAAACAGAAAGAAATTACTGCTTTTCAGTTAATCATCAGAACATTACTAGTGTTTTCAGTGATGAACAAAAATGATTAATTAATTTCCTTTACAGTTAAACTAAACATTTTTATTTCTCTAGAAATATACTGTAAATAAATGAATGTAGTAATTTAATCCATATCTAATCTTCTATTGAGATTATATTCCTCTGCCAATTATTAAATACCGGGGTTTTTTTTCTCTAAAGGTTTTCCCTACACACAGGTAAGCAAGCACATACACAACATAAAAGTTCTAGTTGCATGTCTGCAGGCATACATTTGTATAAGACTTTTTGTTATTTATGCCACAGTAAACTTTTAAACTTTTGTGTGAAACCTCCTGACACTCTCTGATGCGGTCAAATGTTTCTTTTGTTGTAGACCTGATATTGTCTGCTCAGGCAGAGGACTGTGTACAGGACAGTCAAACAGTAAGAAGGTGACGATCATGCTTTAATCTTCTATAAATGTTATAATAATATTGAAGTTTGGGGGGGGTTTTTTTAAGGTTTTAATGTATTTCTTGTAAGCCTAAAGGGTAGGAAAACCTTTCTTCTTTTCTTCCCTTCATACTTTTTTCACAAAACCCGAGGCTGTTTACAGGAGCAAGTAGCACAGTTAAATCCTCTCTTTTTTTTCTATTTCCTTCTGTTTTTCTGGGGGACCCCTTTGGTTTGTCCAGCAGCCAGGTGTGGTTGCCAGCCCCTAGGAAGGTGCAGGTGAGCAGAGCAGGATGATGGATGCAGTGGACGTGCCGCCCGAGGGCTACTCCCTGATCAAAGCCGTGTACCAGAGGCGCCTGCGCCTCACCAGGCTGCTGATTGACGGTGGGGCCTATGTCAATGAGAGCAACAGCAGGGGTGAGACCCCTCTCATGATTGCTTGTATGACCAAACACGTGGACTTACAGAGTGCCAGCAAGGCGAAGATGGTGAAATACCTGCTGGACAACAAGGCTGACCCGAACATACAGGACAAATCTGGGAAGACAGCCTTGATGCATGCTTGCATGGAAAAAGCAGGCCCTGAAGTGGTGTCTCTGCTGCTGATGAGTGGAGCTGACCCGAGCCTGCCAGACCACTCCAACTGCTCTGCTCTGGTGTACGCAATAAACGCTGCAGACAAGGACACCCTGGAAATTCTGCTTAAGGCCTGCAAGGCACGAGGGAAAGAAGTGATCATCATCACCACAGACAAGTCCGCATCAGGGAGGCAGAAGACAAAGCAGTACCTGAACGTGCCTCCTCCAGACCTCGAGGAATGGACTTCCCTGGCTGATTGCACCTCCCCATCAGAAATAGAATCAAACGAGGGTCCAGAAGACCCATTCAGCTTTAAAGAGCTGTATGGTGGACACCAGGGGGACAATGCATCTGAAACAGTGCCACTAATGACCAAATCCAGCTCAGCACCAGCACGCTTCAAGCTGACACAGGTGCTGCAGTGTGATCCGTGGCTAAAGTGCTGTCCAGCAGTGTTTCAGCAGAGGAAAATTCCTTCTTCACAAGAACTTCAGGATATCAGTCCCATAGAAGAGCTCTCCTGTAAAGTCAGTGGCTTTGACTTATCCAAGGGCATCACCACCACTCACGAAAGTGGAGACAGGAAAGACGCTGCTCATGTACTGAAAACCTCTGATCAAACCATGTCAAGGAAAGCATTACGTGATGCAATAAACTATCAGACTCCTTTTGTTGAAGAGAAACATAACCCCAGTGAGATTCCCATGGGCATGGATGCCAGTTTGGGACAAATCAGCTTACTTTCAAACCTCGGCAGTATTATCAAGAAAGGAAGTGGAGAATCGAATTACAACATCTCTAGTCCTCAGCTAACTAACAGTCTCATTCCTGCTGCTGATACAAAAGACAGAAAGTCACCAAAAGGAAAGAAAGAAATTCTTTCTACATACCAGCCTTTGTTAGCAAGTCCGAGAAGAGTTCTGGAGAAGATGTCTCCTGTTTCTCCGAGAGGCAGAAATCAGGCTTCTCTAGAGGAACAGGGTTCAGGAGCCTTAGTGCTGGATCAGAGAAGGCCAGGTTTTCTGCCACCACTGAATGTGAACCCTCGCCCCCCAGGTCCAGAGCTCACTGTCATAAACACAGTTTCTGGAATGATTTCTTATGGACAAACTCACTTAGTACCACCAGGATCTGCCTTCCCTAGGGGGACCAAAGATACAAATCTGCTGCGGAGGAGGCCATATGAGCAGATTACAGTCTGAGCAGATTCAGCAATGACTGAATCTTTAACAGGAGAGCAAAGGGGATCTTTATGATATGTAAATAGTCACTGCAGTCCTTGACTGTAATGGTACGTACCACAAAATACAGCAGGTCTGTGATGTAAAGTAATGTCTGCCTCAGGATTAGTGGAATAGCTCAGAGACTAAATGAAAAGACATACTTACCTAATGAGGTTGCCTTCTGCAAACTAAGGAATGTTTATTTGGCTGTTTTTGTAAAGTGTTCAACTTGCCTGTGACAGACTGAACCAACAATGGCCCTTAGGCATTGCAGTTCTCGTTGTAGGTTGTAAATACTACCCCTCCTAGATTTCCCCAAACTCATACCCTTTCTGCACCCAGAGAGGTGGTGCACATGGAACTGGGGAACCTGAAACATTGGACTGTGATGCTGGACACCAGACTGACTCTGTCCATGTTGTATATATCCAGAAAACCCCGAGACATCAGCGTGCAGTGGGGTGGGTAGCAGCAGGTGCACACGGGCAGTGTCTCCTGGCCTCAGCAGCTTCACTGCAAGCGAGCAGACACTCGCTTGATGACACTCACGTTGCAGAGCTGTGCTGCCCACGGAATTCCAGCTAAGGACTGGGAGCGTGCTTCAGACGCCTGGCTGGCACTGGGAGCCAGTGGTGCACAGCACGGGGGCTCTCCAGCCCAGCACACGACGCCGGGCAGCGCTGCCGGGAGCCCAGCAGGGCGAGTGACGAGCCCTGGGTGTGCCACAAACCAGCCCTGCTCGAGCTGCCCACCGGGCGCTGCAGCCACCTCGGGCTGCCCCAGCGACAGCCTCTGGAATCTGCTCTCTTCACAAGAGGGAGGGCGGGGGAGGCAGAGCCTGGATCTGCACCAGGGTCTGTTACTTTCTGCAGTTCTGCAGTCCCCCAGGAAGAGATCGCCATGTCAGGCTGGAGCGATTTGCCCCCAGTCACAGCCCCTTTCACCAGGGTACAGACGCTGGGACACACCCAGATGTTGTCCTCGTGAGCAGGGGCACTTCACACACACACACACACACACACTTAGGAGCAGGGAAGAGCTCTGTCCTCCTGCTCAGACAGACCTAAAGAAGATAACCTAACAACTTAAAGGGAAGTTGAGGCACTGGCACAGTTTTCCCAGAGAAACTGTGGCTGCCCCATCCCTGGGAGTGTCCCAGGTCAGGCTGGATGGGGCTTGGAACCACCTGGTCTGGTGGAAGACATGCCTGCCCATGGCAGGGGGGTTGGAATGAGATGGGCTTTTATTTGAGATGGTTTCCAACCCAAACTATTCTGTGATTCGGTGAGTCTAACTATGAAACTCACCTGGGAGATGGAAACCCACATTTTGCCTAATTTGAAACAGAGGACTGAGTTTCCCACAAGCGGAAAGCAGTCCTCTGCAGCCTCCAAGCTACTGCGTATTTTTAAGTATCTCTATCTAAAAATCTTTCTTTCCTTTCCTTTAGTGTTTTGTGATTCCAAGTCTCTCCCTTGTCTTTGTGTGCATCCCACAGATGCTGGATTTCTGGTATTGCATTTAGCATTTTAGAGCTCATCCTCTAAATATTGAGAAAAAGTGAACGTGTTCTGTTTTGTTGTAATTTACAGAAATTAGTTGTATTGAAATTGTGTCTGTGTAATGTGAATTTCAGTATACTGACATTAGGTATTTCTTTCCTGAAAATACTCAGTGGGTATGACCTGTCTTGTTGCAGCTTCAGTCAGAGTTGACCAAATCTGACATTGCCTAACAGAAGCCTGTAATGTTATTTAGCTTTGCACTGAGTAGGAGACATTCAACGGGGATCTTAAGCATAAAGCAGTGCAAAGGGGATCTTGAACATACACCAATTTAGAGGATCGGAGACATAAAACAATTTGAAGGGGATCACAAACATACGAATATTAATGGGGATCATCACCATAAAACAATTTAATGGGGATTCTAAACATCAAACCATTTTAAGGGGATTATAAACATATACTCCCTGTAAATAACTTTTTGGGAGTATTTGTTTCCATTCAGGTTCTGCCTTGTCCTTCAGGTTTTCCTGGATCAGCCCCTGGGCACACCAGGTACAAGCAAGGATTAGGCGGATAAATTTTCATCATACAGAAATTACGGGGAACAACGTATGTCAGTATTACCTGAGTACAAATTGGTCTCTACACACAATACACTTTCCAAATGGTTTCATATTATAAAAGGAAATGGCAAATTCTCATCTCTTCATCTCATAATGAAGTTAAATATTTGAAGGGGAAAATAGATCTTTGAAAAAATACAAATTCTTTTGTAGAAGGAATTGACTATCACCAGGTGTTCTAACTGGTATCTTTACTTAGGGTAAAAAGCCCAATTTATGCTGTTTTGATTTTTAAATTAATTATGTATATGGGACTATGACTCCCTTAAATTAAAACATAATTTTTCTACAAATGCTCAGACAATGGAGGGAAGTGGCAAGTGTCTTGAAAGGGGAAGTCTTTCGGTAGCGTTACCTGTATTTTGTGATTAATTGTGATGCCAAGTAGTGTGAAGCGTTAATATTACTGTGTTACTGTTACAAGTGATCTTCAAAGGAAAAAGCTTTGTTCTCTTGCTGTTGTTATGCTGAATAAATAAAAGTTATTTTTTCCCCCTCAGAGGGAACATGGAAATAATCACATGCTTTTATTCACTACTCAGGAAATGATGAGTCACTGCAAAAGGTACTCACTCAGAAGTGTTTCTCAGTCTGCCTCTGTACAAAAAATGGGAACAGTTACTTCGATTTAATCCAATACAGCTAAATTTGTCCAAAGTATGGTGTGAGAGAGGCTCTTTCCACCTGCCGGAAGCTTCCTATGGTTCCACTTGTGGAGCACAGATGCACTTGTGTTATCTCTGAAGTCTTAATCCATGACATTTCCCAGCCACCCCGTTGTTCTTTTCAGCAAAGAACGGTCAGCCCGACCCGAGTGTCTGCTGTTAAATCCCTCCCTTCCCGAGACACCCCGGTTAAAAACAAGACCTTCCCGGTGTCCTTCGTGGCTCCCGGCACAGGAAGCGCCACAGGCTGGAGCTTCTCCTGGCTGGGGCTCGGGGCTGCGGCTCCGCGTCCCGCAGCTCCCAGAGCCTCGCACTCCGCAGTGACACAGCGGCGGTGCCCCTGGGCTGAGTGACATCCCCGCCGGCACCAGCGACAGCCACGCTCAGCCCGTGGCTGGAAGGACTTTAAACCCACCTGGTTACTTCGGAAAGGTGATGGACAATTTGGGTTTTTTCGGTTTTTACCCCTAGTCTTCATTTTCTCTGCAAAATGCTGTGAGACCATACAATTAAAGTGACTTCAAAACAATAGTGGCAGCTTCACAAAAAGCGGTGATTCTATAAGAACTCCCATTGTTTTGGTTTAAGAGGTTTAAGAACAGCAAGTCACTACACAAAAATGTCATAAAACAGCAGTTTTCAAGGTTGTGTTTAAGGTGCAATGTTCAGAATACAGTCTTCAAAATATCTTTCCCTGCACATTTATTTTGGTTTTGCTTTTAAGGAGTAATTGCTTTGTTTTGATCTTTGTCTTTCACAATTACACAGCACTTCCAAAAGAATATTGCCATAATTTGATGCAGCTACACAAGAAAAATAGTAAACTAAATAGTCATTAAATTTCCTTTTTTTCCCTCACCAATCCCAAGTAAGACCTTTATCTTTCTGCATCTGATATACAGCACAACTAATTACTTTTCCAACTGAAACAAGGGATTTATAAATAACGATTCTTACATTTTCACCCTAAAGTATTACTGACACTGCAGTACCTTCAAGGAGATCAGGTTTCATAAGGAAACACCTTAAGAAAGCGCAAGGGGGTTTTCTCAGAGCCAAAGGGATAAAATTCCAGTCGTCATCACTGAATATTGCCATAAAAGACCCAGCCATTAATTCTCTTTGAAAGACAGTAAGTCTTCTACTCCTGTACACAAGTTGATCTTTATTTAAAAAGCCCCCCAACATTATATATACATATAAATATATGCAAAATTCCTGTTTCTCATCAGCAGCTGTTACCTGAGCCAGGCATTTCCTGGGCTGCTGACGCAGGCAGCTGCAGATCTCATGTTAATCCGGGGGTTTTGTCCCAAAATTTATGTCCAGCTATTTTAAAAGGGTGCTGAAATCTTACACCGAACACCAGAGATGATTTCTAGCAATGTACACAGAGCTATTGATTCCCAAGTTCCTGAAATCCAGACACAGAGGCACGCTGAGGAACTGCAGTAAATTCCTGTATTTTTTCCCCGAAAGCATCAGTAATTTTGAACACTTTCATGTGTGTTTCACAGATGGAGTGAGTTGCAGCCTACTTTCTCACAAGGCAGTCAATTTTAAAGTACAAACCTGACCTGTACATACATTTTAAAAACACATTAGTGGGAGCACCTTTTAAAAACACACTATGTCTGCTTGGGCAGTTCCCTGCTGAGGTTATGAATCTGTGCATGGGACTGCTTCTCTCTACAAGGAGAGAAAACATGACCAGGCAGTGGAAACAACAATGACAGAAGGATCACTGGAAAATTCCAGGGAATCAAGTCAAGGGAATTACGCCAAAAAACCTGTAAAAGCAGTAATTCAAGGGAATTCAAGGAAATTAAGCCAAACCATCAGGATATTAAGAATCAACATGCAACTACCCCAAAAATATCTAAGTTCAAACTTCGGAAGATAATAAGAGTACAATACTTTGAATTTTACTGGAAGCAAACAGATATTCCTGCAACAAAAAAATGAACAAACTGAAAAATACGTGACTGGGAGCATCACAGTACAACAACAAATTGAAAACAAAACTGGTTTTCAATTAAAATTTCAAGAAATTAAATGTTTTGTGCTAGAAAAAGGTCTCTTAATTAGTACAAGGTTATGGATCAATAAATCTTTCTTTAAACAATTGTCCGAACATTTCCTCTTACTATAATGCCTCTTATTACATTAGTACCTTTACCCTTATTAAAAGGAATAGTCTGAAAGTTGATATTTTTAATCAAGAAATTTCAGAGGAACACTGGAATCTGTGGCAAAGCCCCCCTCTCTCTTGGATATAGTATAGGGTACAATTCATGTACTCCAATAGGCTCTCCCTAACCCTTCTAAAACAAACCAATACAAATACTTTTAATTCCCAATGCTCTAATTTCTGTATTTTTGCCTTAAAGAAAAGGATGGGGCCATTTAAACCACCAAGTTATTAAACGAGTTATAAAGACCCTCAGCATAATTTCAGATTTAATTTGAAGGTATGAATTGAAAAAAATACTCGGTTTGTTGATTTTTATGTCAGTCAGCAGGTTAAAAAGTGCACCACACTTTGAATGAATGCTGAAGATGGAGAAGGGAAGAACATCAGATGGAGAACCATGTCTGAAAAATGTCTTTGGGGGCATTTTCTTTGATTGCAGAGCACATTTAAACAACAGAAACCTTGGCAAATATCTAGGGCTTTGCTTGCACCAGGATGCTTCCCTGTCATGGCAGGACACAATGACAACTCTCTTCTGTACCCTGTTATCTATTTACTAAGATCCTTCAAATTCACAGAGAAATACAAGACTTGAAACTGCAGTAAATTACAAATATTTTTATAGTACAAGCGACAGATCCCTGAAAGAAGGTAAAAGAAAAAATACTAAAATAAAAGACAGCTACAGCTGGAACAACGCAGACCTGCTGTTCCCATCAGAACAAATACCTGACTTCATCTCTCCTTCACTGTCTCACTGCCAGCCCCACAGTAACACGTTTTATTTTAGGAAAGCATTTGAATAAACACAGAGAAACAAAATCAAATTAATTTATTTATGTGCAAGTCAGACCAGACTGACATAAACAACTTCACAGGGGACTAGCAAAGACCCACAGGTAAAAATTAAATACAGAAATTCATATATATAGGTTAATCCATACAGAATAATCAAATTCACCACATAGTCACATCCTGGTAATCTAGATGATGTCTTCTTTTAATTTCATCTGATTATCCCTGTTTACTGACACCCACAGATATTGCTCAGATATACTTCTTTCTCAAAAACATTTCTAGCAATTGCTGATGTTTTTTACTTAATAGTTTAATGAGTTTTAACCACTCCCAGTACTTCATGTGGGAACTGGTCAGTGGGAAGATTTCTAAAAAACAGAAAAATGTGTCCCTGTGGTCCCAAAAAGGCCTTACCACTGAGAGATGAAATCCTGTACATCAATGAATGCAACTGCCTGCAACAAACCATAACTAAAAAAACCCATCATTTCTCCAAACTCACTATAGAAATCACACAGCCAAACCTGACCCTTTCGTGGTTACTGCCACTCACTTGGCCTGCTGCTGCAAATTTAATCAAGTACTCTGTTTAGCTAGCCCAAGTATAATCGGGTAGTTTTCTTCCTAATGTGGAAAAATATTTCCTAATTATAGCCAAGCACATTTTGGTAGATGACCAAAATGAGAAAAGCTCTATTCCTAAAAACCACAAAACAATTACTAGATAAATCTGTCAAAGGGGTTGTGGGTAACAACAGGGAGTCTTGAATTTTAATATGTGAAATCACCATATTTCAAGATTTAGGATTAAGAAATGTAACTACCTTTTCTATCACAGCTGTAGCAATGCCACGGAAGAACCAAACATTTCTCTAATTTACTTTAGTACTAATAGCCTGTAAAATGTTGTGTACGGTATCTGAGGTAACAAAATTTTCACAGGAACCATGTGAGAGGAATGGGAAAAGGAGTACAAGAAGTTGACAGAGTAATGCTTCTCAGGGCATCAGCTTTTATTCAGAAGCTAAAATGTCTTCTCTGATTGTGGAGGAAACCTTTGGTTTCTCTGGTATCATTTGCGGTGTTTGGCAGAAGCCAATCCCACAGAGCCGGTGTCTCAGTCTGCGTGAATTCTGGGGAACTGCGGCAGCCAAAGAAGCAACAAATGGTTTCAATGAACCAGGTCAGGCTCTTCCTGCAGGTGGTTAGCAGGGTTTTAGCTTTTGTCGCGGGAAATTTCCACTTTTGGGAATTTCCGAGAAAATTCTGAGAGCTGCAGGGACGCACAGGCCCCGACGGAAGAGAGCGGAGCCGCGGTCACCGAGGGAGCCCCGTGTGCCGGAGCGCCGGCCCCGCGGGCACCCACGCCCTCAGAGCCACGGGGAATGACCCCTGCCAGCCCCAGAACCCAGCCCCGTGCCCCGGGCAGCGGCGCTGCCACGGCTGCCACCAGCCAGCCCCGCTGCCACACAGGGCCCAGCCCGCGGCACCACGCGCGGCTGCTCCCCAGCCCCGGGCCGTGGCCGGGCTCCGACCCTGCCTGAGCCCGGGGAGCGCGGACACAGTGACCACAGATACAGTGACCATGGGCCAGGGACCGCGGACACAGTGACCACAGACACGGGGACCACAGACACGGTGACCACAGACACGGTGACCACAGACACGGTGCCCATGGCCCGGGGAGCGCGGGGCAGAGCAGCTGAGCAGTGCCAGCGCAGTACAAACAGCCATTGTCCCCTCCTGGAGCGTGTGGCACCACAGATCCCACGCAGCGGGCAGGGAACAATGAGGAAGGCACTACATTTCTATTTGAGAAGCCTCTCTATACAGTGCCGAACAAAAACTCCTCCAATAACCACAGGTGTGCTCAATACAGTCCTTCTGGAAAGGAAAATGCATTTCTCTGAACAAGAAATCCTCACATTTAAAGGGGTTTACAACAGAAAGCATTATAAGGTCAGGCACTGCCTGCTTTGCATTTACTATTCTATTCCGATGGCTTTTTTGAATTCAGAATTTTGTGGCTCAAAAATGTCATAATAAACTCTACTTTTATCAAAGTTTTCTCGGATGAATAGCAAGTCTTCTACAGAATACATGTCTTCCTTTCCTGTCCAAACAGTGAGGCTGTATCTATGTCCACAAAAAAAGGGGAGAAAAAAACAAAACAAACAGAAAAAGAGAATGTTAAGATAAAGCATGTAAACCAGAAAGACATTGCACTAATAAGTTCCTAAAAATATTCAGGATTACAGCATCTTACTTTTAGAAATGTAATTAAATACAAACAACTGCACCCCCCCCAATCAATTTATCTCCAAGTTATCAGTGATTGTCCTGCCAAACCTCGGAAAGAGTTAAATAGAAAACCCCAGGTAAATATCCAGCAAAGAAATTTACCAGACTGAGCATTTAAGGTTTGATAAAGTAATCAATAGTCACAAGCTGAGCCTCAAAACAGGAAATATTATGCAATCCCAGACGCAGGTGATTGTCGTGCTCCGTGCTTTGTCACGTCACTGATGTGTAGAGATGCCACCTAACCCAATTCTCATTAATGGCACAGAACTTCTCAAAAAACACTGAGCCCCCCCAAAGCATTTTTCAGTTAAGAGGCATTACCCTCCACATCCTCGACATGACGTACACTTAGTTCTTCACCTTTGTTTAATAAAACTATTAATTTTAAAAATGGGTAAATCAGAATTCAGGTGTATGTGAGCAAAACTGGCTCAGGAATTTCTGTCTTCTAATCATGCCACTAAAAACCCCTAAGTTTTATGCTGAGGAAAAAGAGAAAGTAGTAATATTTCAGTGGGAATAATGTTTGTATCCAATGAGGATATATTTGAGACTGGCAGAATTCATAAGACACATTCTTAGTACAATAATATTTTTAACTTAATTTCCCAGTTTAAAATGCTTAATTCTGATTTCTGTCTTGAGGCTTCACCATAGACAAGAACATCAGCATTTTATTTGTCCACCCTGTTGTTTCTAAATAACTAGAAACTTTTCAGAGACTCTCTTAAGTTTTCTGTCTTGGGCTTTGAACTTGGTTGGAACAACTTTATTAAACTCTCAGTAGGCAGAGCAACTGAAAAAGATGAGTAAATGGCAATATGTGGGAAGCTAGGTTTATTCTCCTTCTATTACATGTGAATTATTTTTATAATGAAATGATTATGGGTTTGTAAGAACGATCTTTAAAGGAAAATGTAAGTTGGTGTATGAAAACCACTGAATACATTTCAAGTGCCTCAGCAAAATTAATTAGCTTGGAGGGAAACACCTGACTTCCCATCTAAAAATCATCTTTAACATTTTTCAGGTGACACTGCTACAAAAAATATAGTGAATCCAATACAAAGTCCTTAGATTGGATGAATTCCCAATTGCAACATCAAACTATTTAGTCTATTTAACTATATTCATCTCAGGAAATGTTTGCAGCAGAACCGGATTACACACCTACGCACCATTTGAAAATCCTTATTGTAGGTAATGAAAAAGAAGCCTCTGGAATTTAACTATTTTAAAGAAATTAACAGTGACCACTTCTGTCTGAGGAATCAATTTGAGACCCGAGGGAAATGAAGAACTGCGAGCAAAAGCATTTCCAGCGTCATTGGGATGAGCACAAGCATGTAACCGTGCTGCATTTGACACAAGCAGACACGGGTCGGTCAGGACAGGTCTGGCGCTGCCCTGCAGGAGCTGCGGGGTGCGGGCGGGGCAGCGCTGCCCTGCGGTACTGCTGGCACAGCCACTGGAGCTGCGGGGTGGAGCCGGGCGGGGCAGCACTGACCTGCGGGACTGCTGGCACAGCCACTGGAGCTGCGGGATGGAGCCGGGCGGGGCAGCACTGACCTGCGGGACTGCTGGCACAGCCACTGGAGCTGCGGGGTGGAGCCGGGCACCAGCGCGGCCCTGACGGCAAAGGTCACGGGCTGGGACAGGGGGTGGCACAGCCGGGACATCTCCTGCACCATGGGCCACGCGTAGCCTGGGGACAGACAGGGCGCTCAGAGCTCCCGCGGCCCCTGAGCCGCGCTCGGCACAGGCCCGGAGGCACAGAAGCAGAACCGGCACCTCCCGGCTCCTGAGAAGCGCGTAGTTCTACAATGGCACTGCCGGATGGCTCTGAACCAAACGCGTCCCACAGGGAAAATGCAGTAATTGCAACACCGACATGGAAAATAAACTTATGGTGAAAACCTTTATTTCCCACACGTGGCACATCTATTTATTTACTTTACTTACAGCTACGGAATGTGACATTTTTAACGCATCTTTGCCCTTTCTCTAAAAAACTCTGCTGCCACTGACTTCAACATGGCCTAGTTTTACATGGTCAGGGACCCTTTAAAAATAAAAACATGAAGAAAAAATTAGGAAAAAAAATTAAATTAATCTAAAAAAATTAAATTAAATCCTATAACTAGGAATGAAGTTATAGACAAATGAAACACATACAGACAAAAGCATTCTGTGCCTAAAAATGCTAAAATCAAGCAATCTAAAATCCTGAAAGTGACTTTTTGAAAAAATTGCTGAGATTTTTACAAGGACTGGAACTATTTCAAATTATATTTAACTGTTCTTTTGTTTCTACAGGCTATGAAAATCCTAGAACAGCAGTTAATAACTTTTTTCTCAATTACTCATATGCAATGCAGTGGCTAGAAAGACTAAAAAAGCACTAAATATTAAAAAAAAGTTTTGTTGGGCAAGCAGCAACTTCTAGTTGAAATCACTCAAATGAGATGGTTTCCTTAAGTCTTACAGTAGAACCTTAATTAGTATTTCCATAAACTGAAATTTATAATGGAGATAAAATTAAATTAATTTTCAAAGGTTACTCCGTATTTCTAATGCATTTCCCAGCAGTTTTCTCCTGCACTGAAAAGACCTGGGAGAAAGCACTAAACTGTTTAATACAATTGCAGTGTATCATACAAAAAAATACTGGATCTTGCTAACGAACAATTAGCAATGGGAACAGTGTATAATCCTGCCATGGTGGCCCCAGACATTTGGAGAGGACTCTGCTACTCATAGTGGGAATTGCAAGAGGAGCCTGTGAAAAAGACCCTAAAATAATGAAAATTTGAAAGTTTACTGCAAAAATTCAAGTATCCAAGACAAATGGAATGTTAGGGATCAGGCTGACCCACAATTCTATTTCAGTAATCAGAAAAAGCAGAGATAAATTTCAAATTTTCAGCCGATCTGTTTTTCCTCGGGAAACATGCCAGGCCTCCGATCAGCAAACCAACGCTCCCAGGACTCAGGGAGAGCCCTCCCGCTAACAGAGGCTAAGGAGTTTGTCCCTCAGAAGCCCTCGGCAGGTGAGAAGGAGCTGAAGCACGAACCAGCTCGCTTTAGCAGCACAGAGACGGGCGTTTCCCCAGCAGCGGACGAACTGCGGTCCGGCGCTGCCCCGCAGCCCAGCCCAGCGGGGCGCGGGGCCGGTGCCAGCCGCAGGCGGGCAGCTTACCTTGTCCTCGGAGGCAGCCCGTGGTCCAGCCCAGGGACAGGGTGGCGTGGGGACAGCAGGAGGTGACAGCGCCCAGGAAGGCGCGGGCGTCCAGCGGCGCGCGGCTCCCGCGGGGCCCGGGCAGGACGTCCGCGTTCAGCCACACGGGCCGGGCCAGGCGCTGCCGCAGCCGCCCCAGCAGCTCCAGCGACGGTCCCACGGCGCCCAGGCTGTGCCGGGACACGGCGGGGTCACGGCACGGCAGTGTCGCCGCCGGGTCACCGCCCGGCGACCCCCCCTGCGAGGGGAAAACNGCGGGGCCCGGGCAGGACGTCCGCGTTCAGCCACACGGGCCGGGCCAGGCGCTGCCGCAGCCGCCCCAGCAGCTCCAGCGACGGTCCCACGGCGCCCAGGCTGTGCCGGGACACGGCGGGGTCACGGCACGGCAGTGTCGCCGCAGTGTCACCGCCCGGCGACCTCCCCTGCGAGGGTAAAACCCCGCGGCTCCCAGCCCCTGCTCCCAGCGCTGCCTGGCCTCCCCTCACGGCCCCCGACATTGCCACCTCTCGGTCCCAGGCCTGAGAAGGGTTTTAACAAAGGAGCCACTGCAGTCTCCAACACTTCTGTTTCATCAGACCCGAAAGCCACAAATGCTGTAAATTCAGCCCAAAGAGTGAAAGTCATCTCTCCCCACCTTAACCACGCTCCAGGTGGCAAAGATTTTAGCACTATTTCAGATCCAGACTCAAAGTTACCTTCACATCTGTGCAAGATGATACACCTGTACTAGGAGAATAAAAAGCCCAACATGGATCAATTTCAGGCAACTAAAAGAGTGAAAAGGCACCCACTTGAACATTTAATGCCTGGTTGTGGTTTTTCCCACAGTTCAAAAGCGTGGCAGCACAGAGAAGCCTACCTGTCCAATGTTCATCTGACAACTAATTATTAAATTGTTAAAAATCACTTGAGCAACCAGTGCAGACACCGTGTGAGCATTTAGCAAAATCTACAGTCACATACTCCTACTGTCCTGTCAAGCCAAAAGAAAAAGCACAACTAGCTTTTTTTCTAACTCTATCCTACCAAAACATTCAAAGTACTGTGGAAGGAGAGGAGATGTGGAACAATTGGGAAAAGAAACGAACACCAAGGAAATCTTCTTTCTGCCACTGCACATTAATTAACACACTATGTAACATGGAGGAATTTAAAATCAGTATGGTCAGAGTTTTGAAATTAGGTTAGCTCTAAAGCCAGCAACTGTCCCCTGAGCTGTTTGTCTTGTTTCCTCTGTAAAGTCACTTTGCATGTTTTGTCTTTTGTGCTGTTGGGAAAGCTGCACAGAGGCAGGAATTCTGCTCACTGGGGAGAAGCTCAAGCTCTATGGGAGAAAAGCCAGTGAGGGCTTGAGTTAACATGGGGGCTTCAGCATTTCTCACACTGTCTGGGGCCAGAACAGTTCACATCTTCACACATGCAAGGGACTGTCAGGGCCAGTGGAATGCCTTTCTTTGTACTGCAAAGTATAAGGTAATGTAGTGAGAAAAAAGCCCAAACCAAAACTGCAACACAGGAAAAAAAAAAACAAACCCAAAGCCAAACAACAACGAGAAGAAAAAACCCAACCCCGGAAAACCTCAGACCCCAGAGAGCACCGGTTTTGTTGCAGAGCATTTAGAAAATTCAGACTTACTGCTGACTTCATGTGAAATGACTTTGGCATTTCTCAAGTGGGACACTGAAGACCTTTTGCAGAATACATTAATTTCAGTAGCCAAAGCCAGCAGGAAATGTAATTATGTGGTCAATCAAGCTGATACAGATATAGAAAGTAGATTTTTAAAGTCCCATTGAAATAATCTTCAAAACTTCAGCAATGGCATCCAAAAAATATTACCCAAAGGAACATCAAATTCTGTTAACAGCTATTTGACTCTATCTGCACTGTGTGATGTATTTTTAAATGCTTTTATACGATCAGGCCTTTATAATGCAATGTACTTTTAAAAGTTTTTTTGAATCACTGCACTTGGCTGTAAAGACCTTGGGGAAAACTGAAAGGTAGGTGGTTTAAAATTAATTTAAACAATAATTAAAATGGAGGAAAGCCCCCACCAAAACTCACAAGAAATGCCTGCTTCTCTTTTTTTCTCTGCCCAGAAGGACACACACAGATCCCATAACAATAAAAGGATTTAGCCTGCCCACGTTTTGCAGTTTCATGAACATTCACATGAAAACTGTGACTGTGTTACACAGAACCACCGGCATAAATCATATTTTACAACTATCTCGAGGGGTTTTTTGCATTTCTGTAGAGTACTTAAGCACTGGTGAGGCTGTTTTGGCAGCAAATTACTGGTTGTAATTTGCTGCCAAAACAGACAGACTTAGCACATGGAAACTCAGACAAAGCCAGAGTCAGGAGCTGAAGGGATGCATGTCTGCAAATCACAGCTCACTTCCAACTCTTTCAATCTCATGGGGTTTTCAGGTGTATTTTCCATTGAGACAATGAAACAGCTAATGGTTCAAACTGTGAATGAACCTCTGAACATTTAGTTAATGAGTCAGGCCAGAGAAAGGAGCCTTCCAGAGAGGCACCACCAATTCACCTTCCCATGGGAAAGTTCTGCTCAAAGTACCCAATTCACTGAACAAGAAATCATTATCTGTAGTTCAAAACACTTTTAAAGGTTTTGTTCTTGCCATGCTTTCAGTATTGTGGACCACGTTTCCACATGGATTATGCTTCTCATCCTAAACTGCACAGTAAGGAGGTGTTTGGTTGACAATCACCTGTAGAATTGTAACTGGTAAGAATGCAAACAACATAATCTTTTTGTTGAGATACCTCTTAAAATCCAGCTTGATGCCTTTATCGGTGCTGACCATCTCTGCCAGCCACTCCTGCAAGGTGATGTCACTGTCAGTGTCCGGGGGGTGAGCCATGATGGGGTCCCCGCTCCCTCCCTGAAGGAGAACATCCGCCTCGACCATGTGCACATCGCCTGGAGATTGAGAAATTAAACCTCAGCTTTCGGTGCTTCAGGGCATCAACTACGCAGCAGGTCTGTCTGCACCAGCCCGTACACTCCTGCTTCAGACAGGAACTGCTGTGACACAAAAGAGGCAATTTTGGGGGGTTTCCACTCACTAAACTCTTTGCAAACCTACAAGCATGTGAAAATTGATCTTTGAGGGTACATTTGGCCAAGCAACCACGTGGGGTTTTTTCTTCAGGGGAACAGAAAAATGGACACCCAACATGTGAATGCACTCTTGTTAAATTTCAGATCTTTTCCTCTCTAAACAGTGCTCCTGACAGAGGAAAGATGAGCACAGGATTTAACACTGGCAGAGACTGAGCATTCCCCTTGACTCACTGTCAAAACTGACTAGGAAAATGTTAGCTGACACACAACACAGGCGAAGACGGGTCTTAGGAGTGCTCCAGCTCTTGAAAACAGCTTCACATTATGAATCTGGGCAGTGCTATCAGCTTTCCAGAGAATCCAATACATACAGTTAGACTGAAATACGAAGAAAAGAGCTAGTGATGGCATTTAAGATAAAGCATACTATATATAAATTTACACAAACATGTATTTGTCAAATATTCACAAAAATTTACGTAACATTCACTGCTGCACCAGGGCCCTTGTGGCTCTACACAACTCCCTGACAGGAGGGGGCAGCCGGGGGGGGTCGGGCTCTGCTCCCAGGGAACAGGGACAGGAGGAGAGGGAACGGCCTCAGGCTGNCGAGCCCGCCCCGCCGGGGGCTGGGCCGCGCCGCCGCCGCACCGGGCGGGGCCGGGCCGGGGCAGGCAGGGAGGGGCCGCCCGGCGAGGCACGATGGGGAATAAATCAAAATTATCCCAAGTCGGGATGATCTGTCTCTGTGTCCTTTGAAGCACAGTCAGCAAGGACAGACCTGGTCCGTGGGACGGGCAGTGGCTGCACCCCGCAGTCACGGACACCCCGGACTCCGAACGGTGTAGGGCAGGACGTAGTCCTGAGGACACAGTCTTAAGCTGTTCTAGGGGAAGCTCGGGTTGGGCACCAGCAGGAATTTCCCCATGGAAAGGGTGGCCAGGCCTTGGCAGGGGCTGCCCAGGGAGGTTTGGAGTGCCCATCCCTGGAGGTGTCCCAGGAAGGGCTGGAGGTGGCACTCAGTGCTCTGGGCTGGGACAAGGTGGGCATTGGGCACAGCTGGGACTCCACGGGCTGGGAGGGATTTTACAACTTGATTAATTCTGTGATTCTGTGTGAAATCAGGATGTTGGTGTGCGTCCATGTATGCATGGCAAACTTGTCAAAATACTGAGGGTCTGCATCTCCTGCAGCTGAACCCTGCTCATGACAGTACCAAAACTCCGCCTGCAGGTCAGGAAGAGCTGAGCGGGTGCAGAGGTTGGCTGGGGTCACAGAACCCCATGGCCATTCCTAATCAGTGCTAACAGAGGGGCAGTGCTTGAGAAGTTACCAACTGTGGGTTATTTCTGTGGTAAATAATGTCAGGGAAAGGGCGGTGGGGAGAGCTGGAGCTGTGGAACACAGCGAGCACCCAGGCCTGGCCAGCCCTGGTGTAACGCCTGGTGTCTCTCTCCCGTGTGTCGCTGCCAGCTTGTGGCACCTGAGGAATGAATCCCANATTGGGGAAATTCCTCCATGGAAAGGGCTGTCCAGCCCCGGCACAGCTGCCCAGCGCTCTGATGGAGGCCCCATCCCCGGAGGGATTTAAAAGCCATGGGGATCCTGGCGGAGGGAGGGGAAGAGGAAGAGGCCTGTGCCACACTCACTTCGCGCGGCCTCCGCCGCCCGGGCCCTGCTGTTGGCGGCGTGGAACCAGCGCACGGCGGCCCCGTCCCTCACGCCGATGTGCCCGGTGCGCAGGAAGTGATCCACGGGCCACTCGCTCCAGGCGCCTGCGGGGACACNCAGGAATTTCCCCATGGAAAGGGTGGCCAGGCCTTGGCAGGGGCTGCCCAGGGAGGTTTGGAGTGCCCATCCCTGGAGGTGTCCCAGGAAGGGCTGGAGGTGGCACTCAGTGCTCTGGGCTGGGACAAGGTGGGCATTGGGCACAGCTGGGACTCCACGGGCTGGGAGGGATTTTACAACTTGATTAATTCTGTGATTCTGTGTGAAATCAGGATGTTGGTGTGCGTCCATGTATGCATGGCAAACTTGTCAAAATACTGAGGGTCTGCATCTCCTGCAGCTGAACCCTGCTCATGACAGTACCAAAACTCCGCCTGCAGGTCAGGAAGAGCTGAGCGGGTGCAGAGGTTGGCTGGGGTCACAGAACCCCATGGCCATTCCTAATCAGTGCTAACAGAGGGGCAGTGCTTGAGAAGTTACCAACTGTGGGTTATTTCTGTGGTAAATAATGTCAGGGAAAGGGCGGTGGGGAGAGCTGGAGCTGTGGAACACAGCGAGCACCCAGGCCTGGCCAGCCCTGGTGTAACGCCTGGTGTCTCTCTCCCGTGTGTCGCTGCCAGCTTGTGGCACCTGAGGAATGAATCCCATTTTTTGCACAACATCAGGAGCCCCAGAAAGCTGCAGAGACAGGACACACGCATTCCAAATCTGTCTTTGTTTCATTATAAATAAGAGGCAGGAGAGTGCAAGCACTGTAGTTAATTTTATTGGTCATTATTGAAAAGAAGTTAGTAGAGGTTAAGTGCCAAGAGGCAGCTGTTCCTTCGGGGGCCCTGACCCCGTCACAGACCCGAAATGCTGTTCAGCCTCATGGTGGGGCTCCCTCGAGGGCCTGGGTGCAGCTTGTTTTCAACAAGGACATGTTTTGTTCCTACTGTGCCTGGGTTCAGCCCTTCTCCCTAATGGCAGTGTCTCAGAAGTCAGCACAGAAGCTGAAATGCAGATCAGTTCCATCCAGGATAAAATCTTGAAGCCTGAACCCTTCCAGAACTGGAGTGTTAAAGCACAGATAACAGCAGAGCAGATTAGGTTAAATTACAAATTGTTTTTGATACAAAAACATAAAATATCCCCTATTAGCATCAAGAAGGCATCCAAGTTTTAATACTCTCATTATAAAATTGTACCGGCATTTTTACTGAAAACAATATAGATCTTGTATATATTTAGTTTTGGTTCTGTCCTCGATAAGCAGTTGTGTGGCTGCTACCAAACCCAACCGCAGTTCGATGAACCTCAGTACAAATCACATGCATCACAAATACATAAATAGATGTAAATGACCCAGTATCAAAAATACATCCTATGCAAGAACCTCAGGTATACTAAAAATCCCAGAACGGTTTGGGTTGGAAGGGACCTTAAAGAGTTCCAACCCCACCTGCCATGGGCAGGGTCACCTTCCACTAGAATCAACCTGGTCATGAAAATTCATACTTCATAGATCTGTTCTCCCTGAAAGTAAAGGTGGCTACTAAAATGTGGCAAAAGCAGTAGACAGGAGCAGAAAAAATATTGCAGAATTCTTGTCTGACTTATTGCTACATGTAGATTACACCAAGGGTAATCTGTTTTTTCCTATCCTTGAAAGGTCAAATTGTATATGGAATTCTGAGCACAGAGTAAAGGAAAAAGAAAAAGCACTTTTTATAAAAATAGCATCCATTTAAGTTAGATAAATCCTTATAAATACAAGAAAGAAAACAGTTAGTATACAAAACATTAATTGAGAGCATATGTTCCTGAAGCACCAGCATCACATCCCCAGGTTAAGGACCTCAGCCGTGTGAAGTCTTTATCCACACACCCACGGCATTCCCCCTGCGGCGCCAGAGCTGCCCTGACACACAGGGCTTGCAGGCAGCTACAGGAGATCTCCTGTCTGAACCTGCAGTGGCAAGGAAACAGGTCTGGGCCAGCTCTGCTTCAGAGTTCAGCTTTTGCAGGGGGAAGCACATGCAGAGATCACATGGAACCCTAGCAACTTCAGTAAGCACTAACATGAGGGTAAGAGGCAAGATCCTATGGCTTGGAGTTACACTACACCTAGTAAATGCTACAACTGCGTGAAGAGTAACGAAACCTGCCCTCTTCTGCACCTATATTAAGTGTAAACTTCCAGAACTTCATGACACAAACTACAACTCTTGTGGTAGAGGAACCAGAGAGGATCTGAGGGGCTTTAAAAAAACAGTTTGAAGAGCTATTAAAACATAACAGGTTTAGAAACGGTAACATTTTTAGTGTTTGTAGCATTACGACTTTGGTGTTCAGATCTAGCAAATCAGTATATGCATGTAATCAGCCTCATCAAAACAGGTGTTCTATAATGAAAAATATTAATTCCATTTTCAATGGTAGAGCTGTGGGATCTGACATTCCACCGTGAATCACAGGAATCAGAGCACTGTCCAAGTCATTCAGATACTTCTGTGGAAGAAGGTGCCCTCCAGATCCGGCTAAGTATTCAACCTAGGAGGGAAACATATTAACATCGATATTAAGTAACACCTTCTGTATTACCAAGACTATGCAAAAAGTGCTGTATCACAGTAAAAGAATGTTTTTCTACCATTAAGTGAGAAACTAATGACTAAGACAGCTTCTTCCCCAGATTTCACCCTCAGCCTGGATCTGCGGTAGGGCAAAACTCTTGAAACATTCATGGAGAGATCCAAGGTATTCAAAAGAGAAGATACTTCAGAGGAAATGGAATGTCTGCAATAAAAGTTGAAAGCTTACCATGTCTGAGTCAATGGAAACTCTGAGTCCTATCTTATTCATCCCATTATTTTTCAAGGTTTTAAGGTGAGGGCAAAGAGCAGTGCTGCAGGCAGTGGCAATCTCTTTAGCAAACTGGTGAGGAACAGCACTGCACAGCTCATGATCCTTTACAAAATAGTAAACCTGAGATCAGAGAAAGGGAAGGGCAGTCAGCAGCCTGGTATATCCCACAGTTAGGAAAAAGACTAGCTCAGTATCACAGAACACCAACAGAACAAGCTTGGATGCTTGTTTGCTGGCAAAGCACCCAGGTATTTCATCCATACAATCAAAATCCTTCAGGGAGTGCCTGGATCAGGCACTCACAGAGTTGTCTATGCTAACAGACCTGTAAGTCTTTCTCAGGGGAGAAAAATGACAAGTATGTGAATTCACCAAGGAGCTGCAGAGAACGTTCTGCCTGGCAGTATGGCTACACATACAGTCAGCTCATTTTAATAGTATCACTTAGTACTATGATATTACCACTTAACTATTCAAAAAGCAGCAAAAAAGGCTTAAGAACTATGCAATTCACTCACTTCAGTGCACTTCATAACTTTTCCCTCTCTTTCAAAGTCTCTGCATTGTGGTGCTTTTTCACTCTGAGTTCCTTCCATTGATTTTCCATCAACCGGGCTTAAAATTCTATGGAAAACAATAGTATGATTAGTAACTTGAACAACATTTTATGCTTTAGATACAGTAACTTCCATGAAATAATATTTAGCCATGCTTCAAAGCTATTTAAACAGCCTTACAACAAAATACAATACAGGACTCGTATCATGAAAATACAGATGGTACAAAAAGAAATATCCTAAACAGGGAACTAACAGGATTAATAGGAACCTAATCTTGCAGGTTTAAGACACTATAAACCATCTTTGGTATCAAGCACTTTCTGTAAAAAAAAATACTCTGGATTAATTGCAGGAAACTAAAGGCAGATGTTTGAACACTGGGAGCAAGAATTCTCTCAGGTATCTGGCTTTGGCAGTACATTTACCCTTGGTTTGTTTTCTCTTCATTTTCTACCCAGCAAATATCTACGTATTCTTTCACGTCCCCTGCATCCATTTTTCCACAGGTTATTTTGAAGTCCTTTTTGTCTCTCAATGCCTGACGTAGGCTTTCCATTGTTTCTCGTGTTATTTGTACCATTAGTCCATCTAGAAGAAAACCAGTTAAAATTCCAAATTATCCACAGGAAAAGCAGCACAGCTTTTTACAGAATCTTGGCTTCAAGTCTGCTGAGACCAACCTTCTCCTACAGCTAATTAATAAATGCACAAAAGGACTGCATCCCCCACCCACAGCACTAAATGTTACATGAAAGAGGAAGAAAACCCTTTTTGTCAACAGAAACTAAAACATCATTTTTAAGTTAATTTTGGATTTTTTTTTTGCATTTATGTGCCAATATATGCATTTCAGCAACATGGAAATGAAAATATTTCCATAAAAAAGAGACCTGCACTGATTAAACAGAGGTAAAATTGGAATGTTTTAAAACAAGTAGGTGAACTATCACGTATTTTTATGCAACATTGTTTGCAACAGGTTTCATACAAAGTTAAAAAACCTGACAAGAAATTACTGACGCATAAAGACTTTACACAAGACTGCTGCTATTTTTTTTTTCAAGTCTCTTAAGAGGAGAACAGAACAAAATTCTTACCTTCAACTATACTGGACTTGGCTAAAAATCCTGAAGATGTTTTTAAAGCTCCATTAAACACCACAAAACTTGCACCTGTAACTAGAAAAAGTAGGAAGAAAGTGAGTACCACTTTGTGGCGCTCTAGTCAGTCGTAACTGACATTAAACTTGCACTCCTCTTAAAACTCATTTTAATGTAACACCACAGATGCATTTTCTGTGCAGCCTAACCCTGAACTTCCATTTCGGCTCTAGAAATGAGATTTTTCTCCAACAGACCTCTCACCTTTCCTGGGATGTCCCGTGGCACTGATTGCCTGTGTGTGGTAGAGGCCGTGCTTGTTCTGCACACACACCAAGTGAGAGTCTGCTTCGGTATTAAAACTTGCTCCAATGCTAATTACATGTTCATTAGAAGAGTTGATCACCTTCATCACCTGTCAATACAAAATTTGTCATTACACTGACAAAGCCCACTACGAGGGGTTTTTTTGGTTCTTGTTTGCTTGTGTTTTTTATTTTTTTTAAAAATTCTTAAGCAAAACATCATCATCAGGAAATCTGTAAGAGAGAATATTTGAAAATGTATGCTGAAAGACTTTGAAGAACTGCTGATCTTTCAGTACTTAATAGCTATCCTGAAGCTCAACTCATCATTATCCACCTTCCAGCATATCACAGAAGGAAGTGTGTGCCCTTCCCATTACACATTTAGGTCAGTATAAAGTTCAGAGATGTTTTCCTCAAACAGCTCATGGTAGAGGTGTGACTGGTATTATACAAAAAAAATGAGGACAAAAGCAGCTTGGATTAGAAAGAGTAACCAAGATGGGTTTACTCACCTCATTATACTTCCTCACAGGTATTTTAATACAGCTTCTACCCATTTCCACATGAACAAACAGGTTGTCTATGGTATGCAAAGTATACTGATAATTTCTAAGGTCCTATAACAGACAAAGTATCTATGTTAGCAGACAATTCAATATTGTTTTGGTACCTTTTCCTTACCTTCATGACTTAGATGAAGGTACACTAAATACATCTCTAGGACTTCTAAAAAGAATAGTATTAAGAGTGGCTAAAGACTTAGGGATCCCTTTTTGCCCACTGGGTGTATGTGACAGGCACCTCAGTGAATGTATTAACAAATTCACAGCACTGACAAGGTAGCTCTATTAACCACTGGGTTATTTACTCTGTGGCTACTTCATACACATTAGAATCCCAGTGTTTGAGGGAAAGAAAAACTTCAACACCCTCCCTCTCTGATAGAAAAGTGAAGTGTGAAAGCCACCACCTAGATGAGCTTGTTTCCAGGCTCACAGCCTGTCCCCTACAGCTCTAACTGGTTGATTTACAGATTGAATACTGCACCATTTCTTATCCCTTTCTGTGATCACCCATCAGCTCACCCACTTCTGCAAAATTCTGTTTACTTCCAGAACAACAACATTAGGTATGAAATGGTCTCATGTGCTTTTACTACTCCAGCTGAAATAAAGGTATAAAGAGGCTCTTTTCACCAGCTGAGCCAGGCAATCAGTACCTTCCTCCATCAGCAGAGCTGCAGCAAGAAGGGTATTTACAAAAACATCTCGATGCACTAAGCCTTCCATGGGACTGGCATCCAGCACTAAGGATGGAAATCACAGGTGCCCTTTGCTCAGTCACTTGTGTGGGGAGAGGCTCTGCATGCTCTCCAACTGAGCATTTGTATCACAGGTGCCAAGGCACCACCAAGAGAACATTTTGCAGTCATGCAGTGATTACAACTCCTGCAAGGAGCACATATTGCCCCTGCCTGCTTCAGGCTGACACAGCTATGAAGGAGAATCCAAGTAACTCTAATCCACCTGAAAAGAAATTCCATAGAAACCCATTGAGCACAGCTCAACACTAAGGCTGCTCAAAGTCTGAGGGTGCAGTTACCCATTGGCACTGGCACATCACCAGCTGGCTCATGGATTACAGTTTGACTCCTACAAGAAGAAATGTGCTGTTCTTAGATGGGGCACCTCCTCCAACTGATTGCTTACGCAGTGATCTGCACACCAGCACTGGCAAAAAGGGAAAAGGGGGCAAAGACTGCAGTTTCATCTCAGCTATGATGGTCTCCAGACCCAGGAGAGGATGTAGTGATAGCCTAAATGAGACATGCAGTGCTTTCCTTGGCCTTGCCCTGAATGCTGTGATGGAAAGGGCTGCAAGGTCTACGTAAGTACTAGAACAGGAAGGTTATTGGTCAGGAGCACAGGCTTACTGCAATCTGAAATCAAATTATTTGGGTAACAGAGGGAACGCTTCCACAGGGCATGGCATGAATTCCAGACTTAGGATTTTGCCAAAAAGTCCTTCGGAAAAGACAGTCAGGCTGAATAACTGTGGCAAGGTTAAGTTTGTCTGACAAAGTAATTACTGCTGCAGTTAGTCCACAGCATCTACCTGTCGAGTCTTTCTTCATATTTAAAACTGTCAGGTTTAAGAACAGAATCCCTGCACCACAGTGATGCTAGGAACAGAAAAATGCACCTGAACAATGCTGACTACCAGCATCAATGCAAATGTCAACATCTCCCTCCATCATTTAAAGCCTTTTTTCACTACCAGAACTAATGCATAACAATACAAGGTGAAACAAACAGCTTTTCTAAATCAGTCGCCAGTTTTAAGTCAAGTATGAAGAACAAAAACATTAGCTCTGATTCAGAATTTCTTTGTTTGGAGGATATTTTATGTAATTTGGATTACAACAGGAAGGGAAGATAATAGAACATCTACTCACAACAAGTAGGTTCATAATCGTGTGTCCAATCTCTCCGAAGAGTGGCTTCCGATGCCTGACACTTACCACAGGAGCTGGATAGGCTAGGAAGAAAAAAGGTCATCTTTACCTATCAACAACTCTAAAACTTGCTATTCCAAGTAGTTTTATGGGTTTCTTCAGCTATAACCTGTTTCTAAATCCCAATATCTGGCCAGGCAAAGGAAGCACAGCCTCTCTCTAATTCTCAGCCACTGTGTGTTCTTCCCCCTCCACGGTTACATCTGACAAAATCAGTTAAAACAACAAAACACAGCAAGTAGTTGGGTAAGAGAAAGAACAACAACAAAGCAGCTGCCACCCTTATCACCATGCAGACAGGATCCAGCTGGCAGAGATCCACTCTGGGCTCCAGAAATCCATGAGCAAGTGATGGGTATGTATTTACGGACTTGCAGCTCCTACAATGGTGGACTCCTGTCTTTTTACATGCCTAGATGTTTCCAATGTATTATTAAGTTATCCTCATAAGCAATCAATTTATTCAGTTTATGAAGCAGCAATATTTTGTCAATATACTTAACTCAAGTAATTTAATTAAAGAGTTGTAAACTGGGCTTGTGAACATCCCTTCAAACCCTTCTCCTACAACCAAAAAAAATCTTTATATTTTACCATCAGTTTTGGTTTCTTAGCTTTCATCAGCTAAGGAAAAAAAAAAAAATCAAAGAAGTCTAGCATGACAATGAACATTCACAGGTGGCTCCCCATGTCCAGCTTACACAAGTGTAATATAAAATACCGCAAAGATGATTTTAAATAGTTTGCTTGCCTAAAAAAACCCTTGTATTTTCCAAAGGGAGCTTTACATTTATTCAGCTAGTGCAACCATTAAAACTTACCCCCATATTCTGCTCCTAATCTCAACATTAAACGGATTGGAAACACTTTTGCCCAGGGTATTTCCAGCTTATGGATAAGAATGCCACAAAGAAAAGGGTTATCTGGTAGAATGTGATCATCAAGTTTCTGAAAAGTTGGTGAAACAAACAGGAATCCTCCATGCTCTTTGTTGCTGAGAAAGTTTTCTGTAAAAGTAATGTTTTCCATATTTTTTATGAACCTTCCTGTAGAAAGAGGAATGGAGAGTGTTTACAGATCTGGGTCACTCATACTGTAGTGCCAAGAGAACTGCTCTAACCAGCGACCTCTGACAGACTTGCAAGCTCCCCATTTATCTCACATCTTCCTGAAGTCTGTCAGATATCTAACCCACAAAATAAGAGACCTGCATTTCACAACTAAATGAACCTGACTATGACACTAAGTTTCTCCAAACAAGTGCCCAAAGTCCTAAACACATCAATTGATGAGTTTTGATCAACAGACCCAAAATATTTACATATGTGAGCAGTGTACTTCTACAAATGAAGTGCCAGATGTCCTAAAAACCATAGACTCAAAGGCTCATACCCAGAATCTCCACCACAGTATGACTAAACAACAAAAAAAACCTGCAAACAGGATGTTTACAGAAGTATATGAAACAAAGAAACTTAAATTCTTTTGTTTCTGTTATTTAGAACTCTAGTGTAACACTGCAAGCTCTTTCAACAGAATCATTGGACAAATAATTCAAGAAAAATTACCTATCAACTTTAAGTTTTAAAGATCAGTGAGAATATACTACACAAGAAAAAGACATTAAAATGACACACCTTTCATTGCATCTTTATAGATGTCAAGAAATAATTTGAATATTTCACTAGGGAAAACATCTTCATCTGGTAAACGCTGCAACAGAATGACAATTTCTGCCTGACCCAAACCATGCAGTCCATTTGTTGAGAAGCACCAGCACTTTTCTGAGGAATCTTTAAAAAGATAAGATACCACAGTAATGCTGTTTTACAGACAGGAACAAAAAAAAAAAAAAAAAGGCTTTATTTAATGGAAAAGATGATGTGCAATACTTACATGTTATTAGCTTAACATTGACAAGCAAGTTTGCATTTAGAATAAAAGTCAATGGATTAGGACCTCCTTCCCCAAGCAGCAAGGTGACCTTTTGGTGAAATGGATGTTCCTCCACCAGAAGATCTAAATAAATTAACACATGATTTAGTTCAATACACCAGCCAATGACCCAAACCAAGAATCAGTCCACTGTATGACACATCATCCCATTCTCCTACCCTGGCAGTTATTCCCAAGCTTTGAATAGCGACAGGTCAGCCAGCGAACAGTTTACCCTCAGATTCAAGGAACATTTAAACTGAAGCAGCAGCTTCTAACAAAGGTGCAAACCAGGGCTACCATTCCTTTGAAAATCCCTGACTGAATGTGTGCTGACTCTTCATCTATACCCCGATTCTGTCAGGTACCACTGATGAGCACAGCCACCACTATAATGCATTTAAGGAGTGAAGCATTCTTCCCACAACATATTGATCTTGTTAAAAATGCACAGTCATTGTCCAACCACCCAGTATGCAACAAATAAATTACATGAGAATTATATTAGAATACAAATTGCATGCACATGAGTCTGTATTTAGTCTGGGATACTGGGAAGTGTCCCTGCCCATGGCAGGGGGTGGCACTGGATGATCCTTAGTGTCCCTTCCAACCCAAATGATTCTAGGATTCTATGAGTAAATACTAACAGTTTCCTCAAAATTTTACCAAATTTTACCTTTCCCTTTTTCACCCAGTGCAAGCAGAAGTGGGGGCAGCTGATCACCATCAGGAAGAAGGCTGATCTCTCGTCGCACCCGGTTTTCTACCCCACACAGTGCTCTGTAACTTGAAGCACTGACAGGCACATCCTGTGTGCTCTGATCCACTGAACTGGGCCTGCTCTTCTCAGCTTCTGCAGGAGAACACTCTTCAGTTCCTAGAGTGACAAATTTGTAACTAGGTGCCACCTCACTCTGGCCTGGAGTGGCCTGCTGTGCACCATCCAAAGGAACAGAAGGATGTAATTTCTCCATTCTTGTAATCCTATCAATTTCTTCCTTCAGTTTTTGATTTACATCAGTTACTAGGTCATCTTCCTCTGGGTTTGCAGCCTGTGAAGAAGAAATAACAAAAAAAATCTACACTGTCTCACAACCAGCTAAACTTTCATTATTAGCACTCTAGAAGCACAAAGAGAAAGAAATCTACCACAAAAGCTGAGAATACATTTCCTCCTAATAAGAAGAAAGACAGCAAATCTCTCCTGGATCCTCTTCTTTCTTTGCTTAGGAGTCACACAGGTGAAGATGCATAAGTCATTTATTTGTTTGGTAACACAAATTCAGATGGGAGGGCTGCAGACTGTCCTTGTAGCACATGACAGTCAGGTTTAACAGAATCAACACTCCAAGGACCCCCTCAGGAATCTGTCTGCTCTTAGTTTCCCCCACTCACAGCTACTAAACATTGGCATCCCTTGGATCAGCAGTTGAGTACTGCAAATGTATTTCTACACTATTTCTACTATTCTACTAAGAGCTGAAGTGTTCAGTCTGAATAATTTCTAGTTTAGAGTCAAACCTATGCTGCTCCCCCAGTGAGGCAGGTATGACACGCCATGAACACAGGTACATAAGGATGTCAGCTGTCATAAAAAAATAAAATTAAAAACCCCTCCAAACCCCCTCCAACAAAAACAGAGATGCACATAATCTTTTGTTAGACTTGCATCCTCTATCCAGAGGGAAGACTTTGCCCCTACAACAGGAAAAAAACTGACAACTTTATGCTTGCCCTGTAGCAGCTCTCCTGGTGTCCCATCAACTTCCAGCAAATCCTCCATTTAATGAATATGCTGCCAGAAAACTAAAAAAAGCAACCCCAAAGGGAACACTCCACAAAAGCACAGACAAAAACATTACTGAATTGGCCAATAAGAGAGTTCTTCCCCATGAATGTGCTTGCTGGTGTTTCATACCACTTGGCACTTTTGCCCTTCACAGCACCCCATGGCAGCACTTTCAGGATTTTGTGTTGCCTTTGCTTCAGAGCTGCACTGTGCTGGTTTTGTCTGAGCTTCTGAGGCTGCACAGAAGAACCATCAACTGTCTCCAACTCACTTTGTCCATGCTACTTTTAGTTCTAGACATTGCTCATCTTCTGCAACTGCAAATATCCTACTGTTCCCCCAAAACGAAAGACAGTTGATTACTCCAACTTTTTTTGATTTGATTACTACTGTTCTTCATGAATAAAAGCTGATTTAAATGCTATACACCTGATAAGTGTTCAGATCCCCCATACACAAATACTAATTATCTGGTTTTTTAGCTTTAACGATATATTTTGAAAACTTTTGAGTGCTGTGAGAGTCATGGAATTTATGTTATTACTTGAGACAATGCTTCAGTGCTATGTTTTATCTTAAAAAGGCTTCTCCCGAGGAACCTTGCTAAGTCTTTCCACAGCAAACTTATACCTCTTCCTTGGACTTTTCTTTTAAAGTGCAGTTCATTCAACATCTTGCATACGACTCACGATAAGAAAAAAACAATCCCCCTCTCAGTTCAATATTAGTTCACACTAAAAGCAATATGCAGGTTTTGCTGCACCCTGTAATGTGGTATTGAAGGGCACTAAGCAACTTGTGGTTAGTCTAATCCATCAGGGAGACTATAGCAGGCCACTGGAAAAAAAACAAACCACAAACTTCTACTATAAGCATGTTGCCAATGACAGGCTTCAGAACTGTGGCTGAGGTCACCCTCACGAAAGTGGTTAATCAAACACTGTGTACAAAAAAAACTGCTTTGGAAAATTTTCAGCCACACCAGTTTTGAAGTTCACAGACACCTCAAACCAAACAGCGTTTCCCTTTGAAAACTTTCGTTTTACTCAAACTGAAAATCACTACTGTGTTTTTCAATCCAAGGACTTCATAGCCCCCGCCAAAAAGACTCAAATATTGCCTCAGATTCCAAAAGCTGTGAATCAGAAGTCATGGTCAGTAGCAAGCAAAGGTCTCCCAACAGGTAATTCATGCAGCTAAAACATTCTGACTCCTACCGTGAGCGTGTCCGGCAAGTCCGGGTTTACTGGGCTGGACTCCTGCGACCTCTTTGCTCCAGAGGACAGTTTTGCTGTGTCTGCCACTTCACCGTTTGGCAAAATACCATCTGCAAACCAAACCCTCCTCTGTTCTCTGGGGCAGAGCCCTGGGACAGGTTAAAACAACAACTCCGTATTATCACACTGATCCAATATCTGAAAGGGACAAAAATTAAGCCCCTTCTCCCCACCACATGCACAGACAATCTGTTTACTGGAACGAGGCACAGGCAGAGGTTGATAGCAGCCAGTCTTCAATCAGGCAAACACGTGCAACAAAATCTCTCACTTGCACAGGAAGCTGCCCTGCTACAGTTAAATCTATCAATTTCACACTACAGAAGGCACTTCCTCAATCATCCCTCTGTAGCGAGATAAGAATGAAATGCATACCGCAACTAAAAGATGAAATACACTCTATAAAAGTTGAGCAACCACTTTGCTTAAAAATGTATTTTCTTTGAAGGTCAGATGTTTAATAAAAGTGGAACGAAGACACTAGTTAGCCACTAATCATTTCTATTTACACAGAGAATGAATCTTTGCTGCTCCCTTGTAACTTCTCCCTGAACAGCTACTATTCATTTTTCTTGTAAGACTGGCAGTCCAACACAAGCCAGAGACCTCCCAAGACATCTAAAAATGATAAAACGAACAGCTACACAAAAATATTTACAATATAAACAGAGAGGGCAATGAAAAAGAGTAACATCCACATTTCATAAATGGAGATTTAGGACCAGTTTGGGCCTGGCACCAAAATTAGGAAGCGAAAGTGTTTCCATTCAGAGAGTTCCTGTTTCACACAAAAAATACCAAGTATAAATCCCAGATGTGATAAGCAACTCTTTCCAAAGAGACTGTCGAAGTGCTAGATATCTGCTGTATTTAGCATGTGTACCTTCAAGACCAGGTTGTTTAAGTGCTGAGTTAGGCAACAACGCAGATGGTGAAGGAGAGCTGGCACTACCAGGTATCTGGGCTTCCTCTACAGGTGGAACAGCAGAAGAATGTTCAGAGGAGACACTGGAATTCGGGACAGGACCAGTTGGACTCATCATCCTTTCAAATGCCTGTGCTAAAAAAATGTGGTTAGTTTTTAAGATTTCACAATTAATTAAATTTCATTTGCAGAGCAGTACTGTGGGTGGGTGGGGGTTTTTTGGCAGAGGCAACACACAGTTTGTGATCTACTTATGAAAAATAAATACTCAAACTGTTGTATGGAAGAAAATTTATATTTATTTTCTACCTGCATAATTGCCTAATTTCTCATGAGAGAAAGAGACCTCCCCTTGTCCATCCTGGAAGCACTGCAGTGACTGCATCACACCCTGTGACCCCCGACCCTGGGGGCAAACATGTGTCACATCTAGCAGGTTAAACTCCATTCAGGTGGCCTATTAAAAATCTGACATGTTTTCAACTTGCTATTTACATACTAATCAACAGGACCTCGGTTGTTTCTCCTGATGTTTTCATAAGCATCCATGCTTAGTTTTTAGTTAAGAAAAGGTTATCTGATGAGTCATTTACTGCAGCCCCAGGAAGGGACTTGTAAAAAACACCAGGACAGGAAGCAACATAAAGTGGGCAAACAACATGTGAGAACAAGCAGGGATGTGGCCTTTAAACACGCAGAGGGCTACTGCGGAGGGAGGATCACTTCTGCTAGATTTCTGTCACAGATGACTCAACAGGATAAATTGTATTCTTCTATAACTTCCTATTTAGTCCTATAGAGTTAAAAACAACTTTTTTTTTTTCTTATTTTTAATAAAAAAACAACCAACTTGACACTCAAAGGTCAAAATAAGAACTGGAATCCAATTATGAGGTACAATTATTCTCTTCATCCCTCCATGTCAGAAATAGGAAAACACACACCAATTAAAGTAATCGAGCTCCCCAAAAAGAACAAAGGTTAAACAGATACTTCAATGATTACTGCAATTACTCAAAAACCCCTCTTTACCTTTATTAATATCATCATAACAGACAGTGCAGACTCTTGCTTCCTTCTCCATGTATTGTAGTTTGCATTTTCGTTTGCAACAGCTACCACAAAAAACCTGAATCAGAAAAGGATTGCATTAAATATTATAGACATATTGCACAGCGAATAGAAAACTCTTCCAAAAAATATGCTTGCTTCATTCTAAACCATCTGCAGCCTTATATTCAAGCCTCTATCTTAATCCCCCACAAAAAAATCTTCAGGAAAAAAAAAATAAACAACCAAGAACAAAACCCACAATATATACCCAGCAGAAAGCAGCAACATGAAGGACACAACTGAAATTACATTACGATTCTTATGTGTAGTGATGAAAAGAATTTCAGGTTGCACCACCCATCCCAAACTCACTCCTACTTCTGTTCCTCCCATAACTATTTTACATTAAACAACAGTGATAGGGTCAAGGACTGAGTGTTGGCGTCGAGGAAATAAGAAAGCCATATAAATATGAGTACCTGGCAAAAGATGCTGAGAGTATGGAAACTCTAGGCAAGATTGAAATGAAAACAAGCTTTGAGATACCAAACCCCAGTTACTGAACAACTGAAAAACAATGGTATAGCCGACTCAAACTAATCCCCTTTGATGAAACAATAGCCCTCTGCCCACAGAAAGGTCCAAGGGTCAGAGCAGACCCTGCCAACTTGGCAGAGGGTCCAAAAAGCAGTTTTTAGGGTTTAAAATATAATGCCATATGGTAATACAATGATTTTTATAGGCTGTATGTAAATGCTATAGGATTTTTAGCTTGTTCTAGATTGGTTAATGTAAGTTAGAATATTCAGCACAGAAGACGATTTATTGTGATGTAAACGGGAAAAAAGGTATTCCATATTCTATTCTATTCTATTCTGTATCCTGTATTCCCTCTATTCTGTACTCTGTATCCTTCTCCTCTGCTCTCCGACCTGCTCCAGGCTGTGTCTGGCAGCTCCCAGCAGGTCCCCTGCACCCCTGCTCTTTCACAATAAACCTCATGCTCTAAGACCTGACTTCAGAGATCTCTCGTCTCCGTCCCGGCCGTCCTGGACAGAAACACCACAGACAAACTACTACAAAAAACAGAAGAAATTCTTACAACTGAGACCCAGAGTTGGGATTTGCTCTGGCGCTTTAGGATCATCTCTGCAGCACTGTGTGCTCACCAAGGCTCTCAGTAAGACTCTAGCAGTCTGTCAGACACTCAAGCTGCCTCTCCTCCCCGGGACAATGGGGTACACAGCGCTCCCTGCCCCCAGGCTGCTGGGGCAGGCTGGCTCACGTGCAGCGGCAGCTAAGTGGGCTCTCCTGCTCCCTCAGCAAGAACAAGCAGTGTTGCCTTCATGTGACAAGCTCCCCTCTAAAAAGTATTGTCAAAGAAAGCTGCTTTGAAAGAACAGAATATGCTCTTCTATTCCAACAAGGTATACATCCTGTCTATTTTTAAGCAGAAGCAGGGGGGAAAGTATGTCTCATTAGCCTGGATAACACCTGCACAATCCCATTCAAAGAATTATGTCTTTAGAAAAGCTGTTTTTTTGCAAGAGTTGCCATAAATATCTGGAGCTTTTGTCACTTTCCCCTTATGTTCTTTCAAGGATGATCTGCAAGTTTTTAACGAGTCACACCATTTTTAGCCGTATGCAGACTCCGGAGCCTTTACAAAAGGTCTTCTGAAACCCCTAAAGGTCTTCTCTACTCCTAATTGCTCCCAATCCAGAAAAACAAAGTGGATCAAGGGGGAAAAAACATCCCCAACAGTAGTGGCATAGGGAAAAAAAATAAGTTATTACAAGTGAACTCCTGTAAGCAGGAAAAGTCACTGTAAAAACAGTGAACGAGCTAAGAAAAGAAACTATTCCAGCTGCTTCTGGATTAGTGCCACAGGTAATTTACCTCAACAGGAAACACACATGCTCAGTACATATGTTAAGAACGTAATTGATGAGGATTAATTGCTTATCAGTTATAATCCACTTTAGGGCTTCAAATGCCAAGCAGCACAATCCCCTGCAAGGAGTATTCTCCCCATACCCCCAGTGACACTGGGACCTGCAGGGGATTGCAGGAGGATTAATCCTAATGCACCTAAAAGGTGAAGGCAAACTAAGGGACAGGAGAAAGGAGGTGAATAGCAGGCTGTTGAGCAAAGAAGTGGGTTCTGGTTGAACTAGGAAGAAGAAGGGTACCACAACAAGAGACAAACACCTGGACAGTGGAACTGCAAAGCTCTCTGGTCTTGCAAGTGCTGCAGATGGGAGAGAAAGCAAGGGCCACAAATTTCACACTTTCCTCCAGCACAGATGCCAGAATCCACAAGTGTTGCCATCTTCATAGATAAAAAAAGATGTAGGATCACGGGAATCCATGAAATTGTGTTCTAGAACAGTCCACAGAGGACAACTGTGAATTCCTACCAGTTTTCCCTTATTTCCCAAGTGGCTGGAAACACAACAAACAACAGCTTCCCAAGGAATGTTTGGTTTGGGATTTTTTAAGACCAAAAAAGTTACTATTAAGAAGACAAAAAGTCTTACAAGGCAGAAAGTTAAGCTGCACATTCAGAAAAGCTACAACAGAGCTACAATTGCATAGCACTCCCATATCTGTATGGTTTAGACAACCCATGCTGCCTTCACTCACTCTCCTAATGAACAGACATTGTGATGCTCCCACTAATTACACTGCTGTTCTGCCAGGAGCCCCTCAGCTGACACACTCACGGCTGTCTACAGGACTGTGTAGTGAAGGGTCTCCCATCTCTAGACAAGGTGAGAGATCTTCAGAGTGAATGTAAAACAGGAACTTGAGCTCAGTCAGTCTTATGACTAAAACGAAACCCACTCTGAAGAACTCCTTTAAACCCTCACAAAACCTTGACAGGATACTCTGGCAGGAAGTTCAATGGCTTCCAGGTTGGCACAGGGAGTTCTTCATTTCTTGGACACTCCAATTCACACCTACATTTAAGTTCACGCTGACTGCAGTTGAGTAAATGAGCATCAAGCTTTGGATACACAGTGCTAAAAGAGAGGTGGGGAAAAAAAAGTACCATGGCTTTCCAGGTGGTGCTTAACACTGGGGACGCAAAAATTTAGTACTGACACTAGTCTTTGGTCTGTCTTCTCATCCTTAAAGCTCACAGAGCAACACTGAACAGTAAGGTCTTTAGTACTGCCAGCATTTCCATTTATGCACTAGTACAAGCCACAGTAGAACACAAGGGAATTCTGAACCGAGTACCAGCTTTGGCATCACGTACTCTCTGTAGAAGACCTCAGGCTGAAAAACAGTTCTACAATTACTCATTTTTTTGGTGAATCACATACTTTTCCCCTGATATGAGTTCCTTAGAAAGTGATACATCTAAACACACAGGAAGACAGATTCAGACCCTAAATCCTTTTGCATTGGTACTGCTGTTACAGCTCCTGAAAGAATGCAATCCCTTCGGGTTCACAGACAGTGCTCTGCAGTAAGTATAACCACTTGTTTAACCACTAGTTTAACCACTGGATTCTCATCATCACCACCTCAATTCTTTAAAACACAAATACCTAGGTTAAAAGCTCAGTAATGAGCTGATTCAGTACAATTACGATGAAGTAGTCCATCATCTCATCTCCCCTACTCTATGCAGAACACATCAGTCTAGCCAGTAATGGCAGATAAGAACATACTGTGTACTCCCCTTTAATTACAATTTTCACAAAAAAGGTCATATGTTTCTTAATTAACATCAGTCTTTTCCAACAGTCTTTAGGTTCCCATGGAGGGAAAATAAAAACTGGTCTCTGTTAAATAAAATACTTTGAGCCTACAGAACTTCTGTCAGTGTTCTTTCCCTTCAATATCCCGGATATGCCTAACCCAGAATCTCCATTTCCTGTCAGCAGCACAGGACCCCTCTCCAACAACTCACCTTCCCACAAGCTCGGCAGTGGTGTCGTCTCTTTGTGAAGGTGAACTTGGCCTGGCAGTTCATGCAGTTGGGTGCCTCTGAATCCGGGACCCACAAGGGCTGTTTCCATGACAGAGCTGGAGGTGTTTTATGTGATTCAGTGCTTTCAGATGTTTGATTTCCTCCAGCTTCAGAGCTGCTTTCCCCAGGGTCAGAATTATTACCAACATTTACACTGGTGTCTGAGAGGGGAGCTTCTGGGGTAAGAGAACCAGATCCCTGGTTTTCTCTTTCAAATTCATTTGTTCTATTCAGTTGTTTCTGACCAGCAGCTCCCTGGGAAAGGTCAAGCAACTGCTTTGGTCTTGCACCTTTAATACAAACATCAGAAGCCAAAGCTCCACTGCCACTCTCAGTCATGCCCTGACCATGAGACACGCTGACTTCTGCTGCAGCTTCCACTTCATTGGCTGGAAGAGATGCTTTAAGGTTACTATTAATACTTGTTATCTCCTCCAGTTTTGATTGCATAAGTTCTTCATTGACCTCCGTGAAATCCAGGCTGTTCAGATCTGTTAAATTCCCTCCATCTGCATCAGCTTCCATCAAGTTACCATCATTGTCTGAAGACTTCAACACACTGGACTGCAGACTTTGTCCATACAAGAAATCATCAAGCTCAGCGTCACTTATTAGAATATCACTTTTAATAACATTCTCCTCAACAGTAAAGTCAGACATAACAGAGCTCATGCTCTCATCATAAAAAGTGTCTACACCAACACCATATGGCTCAGCTTCAAGGTCTAGAAAACTAGAAGCAAAAGCTTTGATTTGCTGAGAATCACCATCATCAGTTACATTCTCAGTATCATACTTCTCTCCAGCTCTACTTTTTTCTGCAATACTTTCACTGATTTCAGTTAAATCTTCTTGCTCATGCCAGTTACTATTTTCACAGGATTCCCTGCCAGAGAGATGAGTTTTAGACTCTCCAGCATGAACACTTACAGTATCACTAATAACCTCTGCCACTGCATTTTGAGGTAGAGGATTAACCTCTTCTTCTGTTACAACTAGTGAACCACACATGGACATAGGAAGGGAAAGACAAGACAGAGATGTCTGGACATCCTCAGCTGAAATACACGAACTGGAAACACTGCTTAGTATCTCACTGCTATTAAGTTCTTCACTATCTACATTCTCTTCTTTGACTTTCTTTTCCAATTCTACTTCAGTTCCTATTTGACACAAGGAGCCTGGTAAGACACAATTTCCAGGTAATGTTGCATTGCTTGTGTGCAACTGATGCCTCTTTGGCAGATCTGAAGGCATGGAATCAACATTAGTCTCATCGTTTGGGTCTACCTTTCCTATGGCATTTCCTCCATACACCTCTTTGCTTACTGCAGAGCATGCACTGTCATCTTGTGGTTCACAAGGCAGTTTTTCACAGGCTTTCTCATCTTTGGGACTGTGTGCGTTCAAACTCTGTGATGTTACAGTGACACATTCAGTATCCAGGGGAGCAGTTTGTCCAGGCTGGTCAAGTACTTCATTGCACTTTACAGGTTCCGTCCTGTGTTGATCATCACACGGATCCAGGACTGCTCCTGCAGCATAACTCTCTGATTTTAAAGCAAAGTTATTAATCTCCTCTGTTTTAAGATGCCCCGAATCTTGTAACACTGAGTCCTCATCACTCTGCTTTGTGCTGGCAGCAACCCTGCAGCCAGGTGATGACACACAAATAGGACCAGGGATACAAGACACGCCACAGCCAGTGGGCCCTTCGCTGTACTGGAAGTCATCCAGCTGCAACTTCCGAGTCCCTTCACGAGCAGCCACTGAGTGGATTAAATTTGCTGTGTCGTTGACAAGATCACACACAGGTATGCTACACCTTCCCAGGTTCGAAGCCTGAATTTCATTTAGGGGACCACTGTCCACGGTGGACAAAAGGTCAGGTCCAGCAACACCCTTCTCTTTGGGTGGTGAGTAACTAAGCACATCACTTGTGCCCGCAGGGGCATAGAGAGAGGTCTCCTCTGGGGCAGGACATCTGGCAGGATCCTCTGGCAGGTCTTGTGTGGGGTGTGCATGCTCTAAGCAATCCAGGACTGAAGAAAGCTTTGACTCATATGGATTTTGAGGTGTTCTGAAGCACTCACATTCATCTATTTTAAGCAAGAGATCAAAAGCAAGGTTTATAAGACTCCTCTCTTTCCACAGTGTACTCCCTCTCAATCCCATCTATTCATCAATACAAGCTTTTACTTAGCAGATGCTACTTTCAAACTCCATGGTAACAGTCATTTGACCATGTACTTCCACGAAAAAGGCAGTGCAGAAACCAACCTGTATTCTGCTCAAATTCATCAAGCAGTTTGTCCAAGTCACAGACTGCAGCTTTAAAGTAACTGTCCATTCTAGTCACAAGTTCTAGTGAAGCTTTAGCCTTCTTAAACCTACAGAGAAAAACACAGCATGTAATTCAAAGCATGTTTTGTTTACAAAGCCTAAGTGTTCATATTAGACAACAGCTCAAGTAAGGTATTTTTAAATTTTTACTAACACTTTTCTCTCTCCATGTAAACAAACCCTCAGCACAAACAGGGCTCCAGCCTCTTAAGTACTGTGGATATGTTCAGTGTACTCAGCACTATGAACAATACACCCAAAAATTCATTTTGAATCACAAAATTGAGGCTAGTTAAAAAAATTAATGCATCTGAAAGCATCTGCTATGTCATTACAATGTCTGCAAGTTTAAAACTGGAAGGAATATTAGGATCTTCTACCCTGACCCATATACATTTTATGTCACACAGTTCATAGGCAAAAAATAAAACGGGCCGTTATTACCTTTCAACACAACTGAACTGTCTAAATAATAATAAAAATTAAAAGTCCAACATTGTAATTCAGCTCATCATTTCTGTTCTACTCCAAACACATAAACAATGATACTTCTGAGACCCCAAGAACACAAACTCTTATTACAGAATTACCAGCTCATCAGAAATCTATTTATTAATCAATCACATTCCCCACTGCAAAACACCCTGGTTTATTTGTTTAATGAACCTTTCCAGCCACTCAGTGTTATGCCTTTTTGGTCACTCTGAATTGCTTTCCAACTGCACATCTTTTTTTTCATGGCTGAACACCCATACAGCGCAACTGCCTATCAAAAATCAATATTTACACTTGCTTTGAGCAAACTGCAGGGACTGAGATCCATTTAGTCTAATGTCTGGAAACTACACCTGCGGAGACCTTCTGCTTTTATCAGTGCATTCAGTCTCTGCACTGGCTGACTTCACACCCCACCCCAATGCAACTAGTATTCTGACCACCTAGTCATGTCCAGTCATTCTTCTCAAAGCTTAGAGCCCCAACAAATACTTAAGTCCTCTCACATCACTTGTGCCACCCTGCAGCTGCAGATCTAGATCCTATGCCTTACCTCCCCTCTAAGCTCTAAGGTTTCCCCTCACTGAATAGTTCGGATCAGGAGCACTAACTTATATTAATATGCAATTGTTCACCGCACGTGATGTAATTATTTACCACATTAATATGCATGTGAGAAGAACACTTTAAGGCAATGTATAGTTCAAATAGAGACTTGCAAAGCATAAGAGAGGTGAAACAAATACGCAGTAATGCAGTACTTTGTGCCTATATGTAAGCCAAAAATGAACAATATGAATATATCACTGTTTTGATATCCACAGCCATTAATTAGTCACAGCCAAGATCTTCAGACTGCACTCTAACACAAGTCCCTCACAGCTGTCTGGGCTCAAAGAGCAGCAAGCACAGACTTAGTGCCCCTTCTCCTCACCCATCCGAATACAGATCTTTCCTGTAACAATCACGACCTCCTGGCAAGGGGGATGCAACAACATGAACTGAAAGTTATTTCAATTAAGAACCTTACACGATTAACTGCTTTTGGTGATTCACTGAGAGACATCAAAGTACAGATCCCATCCCTAAAGCACGTATCTGTGGACAGTCAATAGTCAAATAGACCACATAAACAAGAAATATTGAAGGGTTACAAGAAAACCGGGGATCAGGAGGTGCATAATGCTGATTTGTGTTCTCTGTAGGTATTTATTATACAAGCTCACCAGATATCACAAATATCAGTAACAACAGAAGCTTATAGAAAACCAAAAACCTTTCATATTTAAAAAAAAATACAGAGGAGAGCCAAGTAATTATTTCATCTACCTTTGTCTTTTACTCAAAAACACCTACAGAATAATCATTGTTTTGCCCTCTTGAGAGATACACAACAAATTCTGATTTAAGCATAAGGGTATTATTAGATAACAACACTATCTATTATTAGATTACAATGCTAATTAGAAGGGTGCATTGATGCTGTACAGCGTTGGCCCACTAAACTCTCAAAAAAAGGAAGAATTCAATGCAAAGAACTGCAGAACTAAAATCATATACAAATATTGACATCTATTTAATACAGATTAACTCACTTCAACAGAGAGCTCAGAAAACTATCACACTTCAGTCTGCCAAGCCAGCAGTGTTGTTTTGTTTAGTTAAACCTATTTGTGAAATAAAATGGTTATTTGACTTGGTAAAGTATTTTGAATAACTAACCTAACCTTGAAAAACCAGCACATATATTATTCCTAATTTCATTGCTCTTTCCTCAAATTTGTCATAGGTTTACAGGTTTTCTACAATAGGCCTACAAGCAAAAAACTGAAACCCACAACAAAACCAAAAACCCCAAAACACGGCAGACCAGCAATAACCCCTTGTCTCTCTTGCACCTCTCTGTCCTGACTCCATGTGTCTGCATCCCCGAAGAATTGTAAAAGCCTTCTAGCTTCTCATGTTTCAAATCCTCTTTCGGCAAGATAAAGAAGTTTTCTTTTCTGCTGCTCGGATTTGCCTACAGCCTGTCCCAGTGTTTACATTAATGGATTAGGAGCCATGAAAAAGCTCTGGTGACACGTTTTTATTAAATGGCTGCTTGCTTCCCTGACTAAAGGGTCTGGATGAACCATGTGCTTCAGCAAACTGCATTTGTTCCGAACAGATTCTTGTAAGACATATACTTGTAACAAAAGAATTACACTATATTCTACCTATCAGAAACCAGGAGCACCGCAACCGCACATGTTTTTTAGGTAGGCAGAACTGTTGTTTTCTGAACGTGTTTTTTAGAGCTCTGAATGCACTCACTAGACACCCTCTAAACTGGTTCACAGATTAATACTTTTTTAAAATAAACTTAATGCTTATAACTTCATCTGAGGCAGTAAGTCCCTAACAGTGCAAGAGGAGTTTAAGGCTCTCACCAGCTCCATCGTACAGATTTTTTTTTCCAAACTTTTAAACGATATTTAAATCACTGTCTGTTAAAGACTATTCGCTTTCAGATAAAGATGGATTAAATATTCATGTATAAGGAGACTTGAAGATAAAATAGCAGTCCATCTGAAATTGGGAAAATAATAATCAAAGCACAAAATGTACTACCAAAGAAGAGCATACTGGATGTTCCACTTCTCCAGATAAACCTTTGGTGTGTCTCTAAACAGGCTCATCTTAGATATCCAACAAATGGTCTGACACACTCCTAACAGAGCACTTTAAACTGCACGCAGACCTAGGAAACAGAGGCAATAATTCTACCACGTTAAAACTGTTAACTATTAACCATGGAATGCAAATCCTGAGATCTCGATGGCTGTACTGACTGCAAGCGTGACAGGGCACTTAAAAACACTTCATAGACTTCAAAACTTCTTTTATATCCTTTATAAATTACTTATCCCTTCTAACATAACAGGCACATATTCCAGAGTTCAAAACCAACATTCCACTGGGGATTTCTCAACACACACTTTTATTTAAAGGAGAAGATAACACAAGGCTGCTGGGATACTGAGTGGCCAACTTACAGGATGGATTGCCTGGGGTTTTCTTCCAGATACAGTCTCAATAAATGGAGGTAGTTAGCAATTTTCAGTGGTGATAACTTGCAAAACAGAATGGATAAGTTAATTATTACCAACTAACCAATTCAAGGTCTGAAGACAAGCTACCTTTTGGTGTCTAAGAATCCCTGAAAACCACTCTCTGTAGTGTTAGCACATATGGGCACCACCAGATCTGCAGTTTGTTACAGCTACTCCCCACTGCAGAGGCTAGGCCTGCTTTTACACAAAACATACTGAAACTGCACAAGCTGGGGTTTAGAGACAAAGGAACACACAAACAGGGGCACACGGGTCTCCACCCCAGAGAGATGGCCACAAGAGACACGTTTATTCTGATCACCACAACTGAAGTCTTTTTGCTCACTGCACAGTTTCATTGCTTCAGCTCCATCACTGTGTTTAATCATTACATTTAGCCTGAGCAGAAAGCTGTATTGAGGATTGTAAGAAGATTAAAATGTTTTTTTCCACCTTACCACCCCAGCAACTACCACAAGTAGAACAAAACCTCCAATATAAACACAACCACTAAGCACTAAGATCACAGTGAAATGCTCATGGAGCAAAGTGTGCCTCTTCCCCCACACTAAGGGTACTGTAGGAATTAATCACCAGCTTTTTCCTTCTCAGCCCCCTCCCATACCCCAACACCATACACAACCCATAGGCTCGAGGCCCTACGGACAAAAAGTTGAAGAGAACAATTGCCCACAGAGCTCATCAGCAATCAACCTGACGGAGAAGTTCAGTACAACTGAACAAACCCTGCATGAAAAACTCAAACGAAAACAAAAATGAATCTTGCTGATCAAAACAACTTATTGTCCAAACCAAAAGCTGAGGTGGCTGCTGCCACAGCAAGTTTAGGAGCTGAATCACGGGGTGAAGAGAAAAGCTGCAGAAGTTTTCAGGCATAAAAGGACAAGCTTACAGGACACACCACAACAAATAGCCCTGCTTGAATAATGCCATTCCGTGAGTTCAACACAGACTCTTCAGGAGGACAGAACTCCACCAGCAGTGTGATGACATCACCACCTGCACAGCTCTATCTTCTGCTTCTGAGGATTTTCTTTCATTCATCCACCCATAAAACCCTACTCCCCTGAACTGACAACACCATTACTCACACCACCCAGACAATCACAGAATCCCTGAATTATGAGGGTTGGAAGGCACCTCTGGAGCTCACCCAGCCCAACCCCTGCCCAGGCAGGGTCCCCTGGAGCAGTGGCACAGGAACGTGTCCAGCTGGCCTTGGGATGTCTCCAGAGAGGGACACTCCAGGCCCTCCCTGGGCAGCTGTTCCAGGGCTCTGCCCCTCCATGGACAGAACTTCTTCCTCCTGCTGGGCTGGAACTTGCTGTGCTTTATTTTATGGCCACTGCTCCCCATCCTGTCCCTGGCACCACTGAACAGAGCCTGGCCCCATCCTCTGGCAGCCCTCAGAGGTGTTGGTATGGATTGATGGGATCCCCTCTCAGCCTGCCCTTCTCCAGACTGGCCAGGCCCGGCTCCCGCAGGCTCTGCTCATCCCAGAGATGCTCCAGACCCCAGATCACCTCTGTGGCCTACCATGGACCCCCTCCTGTAGATTCTTCTCTTCTGCCGCAAAGCCCAGACCTGGACACAGTAAACTAGAGCCAGAAAACTGACCAGTTCTGGTTCTCAGCAGTGTCCAGCACACCAGTGGTACCAGCAGCCAGTCCCACTGCTGAGGAACCCACTGGCTGCCCCAGACAAACACAACCCGCACACACTGCCCCGTGCCACCACCACTTCTGTCAGCATCTGTCACTTAGTGACAGAAAACGGGTCTAGAGAATGGCATTGCACCAGGTCTGGCAGATCGCTCCTCAGTGGAAATCACTGTTCCCACAACACCCCATTTCCCCTGATTTGCATTATTAATGAGCCAATGTTCACATGAGACCACCTCAGCCACAGAGCACTGACAGCACCCGGTTCTGGCAGCCAGCTGGACCCTCTGCCATAGTCCCCAGGAGGTGTTAATGACCAGGTCTCTGCCATTTTTGCTTGTATTTAAATACAGATTCAGAACGTTTTACACTCTGTTAATGTCTGTAAGTGTACAGTGTAAGACTGTCCATTACACTCCATATACCATATATGTATTCTCCATAACCTATATCATAATCTCACATATTTTACTTTATATACCATATATATGCTCCATATACCCTATATAATACTTTTTGCATATATATTATACTCTATATTCCGTATATAAAAACAAACGGAACGGCACTAAGCAATAATATCACTAATATCCCCAAACCTCCGGGGGCAAATAACCCACCCAGGCAACCTCAGTCAGAGGACAGACTCCCACAGCCGCGTCGCCCCGACCTCACCCGGCCGGTTCGGGGCCGTCTCGGGGCCGTCTCCCCTCAGGGCCCGCCCCGGCCCCGCCGGCGGCTCCGGGCGGCGGCCTCGACCCTTCGCTGCGCGCACCGCGCCTGCGCGGCCGCACCCGCGCGTGACGTCACTATGACCGCGCCCAGCCCCACCCCGCGCCTGCGCTTCCCACCACAGCCGGCGCGGGGCGCAGCCCGGGGAAGGGGCGGGGCCATATGTCTGATGGACAGCGCTCAAAGGCGTGGCATGCAGGAATGGGCGGAGTCATCCTTGTGATTGACAGCGCACGAGTGCGGAGTCGCCGACGGGGCAGACAGCGGGAAGGGGCGGGGCCAGTGGGAGAGGGCGGAGCCGCCTCTGCAGGTCACACCCCCTCCTTATCCTGCGCCCCGCCGGCAGGGGGCGCCCCCGGCCATCCGGGTCTCATGCTGTCACACCCTCTCAGACCCCGCGGTGACGTCACTCCCGCTCCATCAGCCTCCCTCCATCAACCCCCCTCAGTCCCCGCTCCCTGTCTGTGCTGATGACATCACTCCCCCCACGGTGATGTCACTCCCGCTCCATCAGCCTCCCTCCATCAACCCCCCTCAGTCCCCGCTCCCTGTCTGTGCTGATGACATCACTCCCCCCACGGTGATGTCACTCCCGCTCTGTCGCCTGATACTGTGGGCTCAGGGAAGGGCCGGGCAGCCAACAGACGCTTCCCTAGCAGAACTGACAGAAGCTGCCCCTCTTGCCCCAGCGATCGCTGCTGCGCCCTCGCTGTGACATCAGCCCGGCAGTGATGCAATCACAGCACGGTTTCTGGTGTTTCCACAAGAAGTTTCTTTTTTATAAAGCTGAGCTGCCCCCACGCGCGGCTACAGAGAGAGCTCGCACAGCTCCTCAGCCGTGCCGCTCGGCCCGCGTCCATCCCCGAGCGCCGAGGGCCAGGAGAGCGACTTTGGGAGCCCTGACAGGGCCGTTCCCGTGTGGGGCAGGGCAGGAGCACAGCTCGGGGCCGGGAGGCGATGGCCGTCGGTGTGAGGGGGAGCCGGCGGGCCCTGGGCTCCGAGCTGACGCCTTCCTCCCGTGTCCCCCCCGTCCTGCCCCAGCGCAGCCTCCCTGGCCTCGGCGGCCCGTGCCAGCATGTAGCTGACCTTGCGCTGGTGCGCCAGGGCCTCCTCCTTGTCGTTCACCTGTGGTCAACAGAAAGGAGAGGAGGCCATTTGTCAGCTCAGGGTGTGTAAACCCACACAAACGCACGCGCTCTGAAGAGTTGAACCAAATACTGACCAGATCTATCAACATCCTCAGGATTTCCTGGGGATTGTCCAGCTCCTCAACCTTCCTGCCGTCCCCATCTGACGAGAGCAGGCCAGACAGCTTCTGCCCCAGCTTGTTCTTGTTCTCTTGTAACTTGACACGCTCTAAGGAAAACGGAAGTACATCAAATGCAGAACTGCTTAGGAAGGGAACCGGGACTTTGGGATAAAATGGGCACTTGTAAACCTGGATCTGAAGGATCTCATCAGAAAGGGCAATGCAAGCTGCAGCTTCTCCGACTGCATGGGACATGGCAGGTTCCCACCATGCAGCACTACTCCTGCTGTCACACAAAGGCTACACAGACGTCACACGTGGGCAAACTAAAAATTGTTTGTGCTCTATGAAAAATATACTTTTGACACTCTTGTTAAATAATACTTCATGGTAATTTGTTTTTAAACAGTAAGTAGCCTGAAAAAAACCAAAGATTCTCTGACATAGGCCACTTACAAGTTAGTAAGATTTCTAAAAACAGTAAAATACATTAAAATTATGGAACAAATGTACCAGGTAATGGAGCCTGAAAGCAATGGTGTCAGCATAGGGGAAACAGCTAGTAAAGGTTATGCTGTAGTGGTGCTGCACCCCAGGAGTGCCCAAGGAATCTGGGAGACACACCACACTTCTAAGCCTGGCAGCTCCTGGCCAACAGTCAAAACAAATATATTGTGCTGTTCCTAAAGTGTGCAGTGGTTTTGACCATGATGTAAGCACTTTAATATTTCTCTTTATCCCTTTATTTTTTTGAAAGAACAAAAGATTATTAGGATTATTCTTACTTTACAGATTAAAATTCTTCCTGTTTTACACAGGACTTCGTAACTCTGTATTAGTGTAAGAACACTAATAAACACTAGTATTGATACACATGCTTAATAAAAGGCTAAAAATGTTTAAGGAAATACAGAAAAAAAAAATCTATTTAGTACTCCAGCGAATCATAGAATGGCCTGGGTTAAAAGAGATCTTAAAGCTCATCTCGTTCCTCACCTTCCACTAGACCAGGTTGCTCACTACCCCATTTGGAGCTAAAAAAGTCCCAAATTTTTTTTTTTTTTGCTCTTCTCCTCCTTCCCCAACTCTTACATAGAGCTCATTAAAAAAACCCCAAACAACAGAGAAGCACTTAAGACAGCCAGATGTCAGTTTTTCTCAGTTGCTGTCCATAACCCTCAGTCAGCAGCTGAGCCACCAGCACGCATTTAACACAGGGAGAGGTGCTCCTGGCTCCTGCTCCCTCCTCTGCCAGTCAACCCCCACGGACACACAGATTGCCCAGCTACCAGTGCCTCGCAGACGTCTCCAGTTTGCAAATTTTGTTTCCTTCTTCATGTTTATCACTTCTGTCAGCCTCAGGGCCTGGTCCTGCCTCTGCATCAGCTGCTGCTCAAATGCAATTCTGAAGGCATCTGCCATGATATATGCTTCATCCTTACTCTTCTTCAGATTTTCAATCTGGTTTTAATTCAGAGAAAATTGAAAGTATGTTAGCTAATTTGGAAGCAAAAGCAGATTTAAAATTAATATTAAGATACAGACAACTTGAAAGTAAATATAATCAAGGAAGTAGTAGTAGGAACCAAAGGGTTTTCCTAACATGTACAGAAATGTATTTTGAAATATGTATTAAAATCCTTACTCTTCATTGTCTGCACATATTCACACCACCAGCCATCTACACAATCATCTCTGGGTATTTATTTATCTCTGCACATGCAGAAGAGCTTGAGGAGGGCAATAATGTCCCATAACAGCTGGGCCAGGAGCAAAAGGAACAAGAGGTTGGAATCCATATCAGGGATCATAAGGGACAGGCCAGTACCTATTTTCTAAACCAGTTAGTGAACTGAAACTTCTGCAGCAGGACCACAGAGATGGCTACCGCATTTGCAGAGTCAAATACAAATAAGAAGAAAAATTCTAAATCCACACAATCTCACTAAATTGAAAAAAAATTAGGAGCTTGAAATTCATGTCATTGATTAAATTGTGAGGTAAATAGGTATTTTCCAGCAAGATCAGCTTGCTGACCTATCTGGGTGAGCGGGCTGTGGGTGCTGATGCCAACACAAGGGAGGGGTGAAATGCACTGCCAGGAAGGAAGGAAAAGGTTCAGCGCCAGTCCACTGTGTGTACATTCATGGAGTGCATACACTTAGGGTGTGTTCTCTTTTTTTTAGATTAAAAAATACGGGAAGAAGAAAAAGGAATGCAATTTTTTTCTTTTTAAACTAGTAAAGCTGAGTATATAATTACAATTTCTCTACCAGCAGAAGTTAGGGCATTACAAGCATCACAAACAAACTTTACATTATTTCTGAGATCGATTCTGGTTGTGAAACAGCTGCATTTGTGTAAACAGCGGTAGAGTGTCTCTGGCTTTGTTTGGATTGGAGCAGGAGCACCCCGTCCTTGTCCCCACCCAGCCAGGCCTCGTTACCTCTTGCTTGAGATGAAGGAGTTGCTTTCGAGTGAGAGCTGCCACTTTGGCACAGGGACAGGGCTGCTCCTCAGCAGTACTGCAGGTGCAGGCTCCGAGCACCGCCAGCTTAAAACCCAAAACAAACCACACGTAAGGATCTGCTTACAGGGATGCCAGCAAAACACCGCCCTGAAACTACACGGGGAGTGTCACTCAGGAGGAGCAAGGTGAGAGAGGTGGAGGCGATCGCTTCTGACAATGAGAGCTGCGCTTTTCAGGCAAAACCTGACAGCTGGGTGAGCCACACCCTGCAGATCTCACCGGGATACTACTGTGCTCGGTAAAGCACGAGCAGGCAGGGTTTAAGTGCTAGGAAGAAGAAAAATAAGCATCATGGCTTGTGAAAAATAGCTTGATGCTTCTTCTGTCTGATCTTTCTTTGCAAGGTGGACCAGTAAGAAGAACACTGACTAACAGGCATGCAAAGGCATGTTCTAATTAGCTAAAAATGGGACCAAATAAAGGGCTATATAGTGAGCAATGACTTTTCTCTATGTATTTTGAACACAAACAGATCTCTGAAGCAGCCGCTTTGAAAAACACATAAGCGATACTTACTTCAAGACCTGTAAAATCAGTAATGTCACTTTTGTTCAACAACATGTTCTCTTGAAAAACTTTCTGTTGTTTCACATCTAGCATTGCAAGGAATTCCAAGCACTGCCGGTTCAGGACTACAAAATAAAACAAAGAAAGAGATTACAAAAGTCTGCTGCTCCGATTTCCTCATTTCTGAGTTCAACTACACCCAAATGAAGCAGTTTTATAGTTCAAGCATCAGTTTGGGAACATGATGAGAGTGTAGAAGTAGAAACTCATATCCCAGTTGTTTTTTCTTCTGTGTTCTCCCAGAAGTAATGATCCACTTAGAGAGAGACCATTTCCTGTATTGCTCTGCCTCAGGACTGAGTGCTCATCTCCTTGTACACTTAGAAGTCAGGCAGACACTCATTGACAATAGCATGACATTGGAGAAGTAATGATTTAAGTCAGCTATTTTAAAGCTTTTTGGAAGGCAAAAAAAAAAGGGGAAGGGACTTGAGCCCTCTGATCCAGTATCTGCCCTGCCTACTTTCCAGTTTAACTTCCAGGCTTCTGCATATCCACTGAGATCAGCTGCCAGTAACAAGACACTGGTCCCCACAGGAAGCTTCCATCACAGCTGCATCCCGAGTTATTCCTGAAAAACTGTATTCAGAGGAATAGCTGCTGCTGGCTTACTTGCATTTTCAGCTTTAAGTGTTTTAACTTCTTCTGTCCTCAGTTTCAATGCTTCCTTAAGAGCTGCATTCTCACAGTATATCCTGTAGAAGTTAGAAAATGACTTTATTATATTTTTTAAAATGTTTTTAAGTGGGCACTCAATAATTTAAGAAATAACCTGTTAAAACACGGTATCTAGTATTTCTGCAAATTAAAATTAGGCTTACTTAAAAGATGGAAGAAGAAAAACCAAAAGTGAAAGGAGTTGAGTACTAGGTTTGACAAGATATTAACCATGGAGTATTGCTCCAGCAGTTTTCTCACTTTGAGTATTTTTTATGGAAAAAGCGGTAGTATTTTCCTATAATATCTGTACCGATAATGTGCATTATGCTGTCAGAAGCAAATCTGCTGGCCAGGGGCCAATAAGCAAGGTGCCAGTCCTGCTGACCGCGGCCAGCACGGCAGGGAGCAGCAGGCTGGGCTGTGTGCTCAGCCCTCGGCGCCCAGGGAGCACTGCCAGGAGCCTCTGCGCTCACCCTGAGGGTGCACCACGGGCTGCTCCAACAGGCTCGCCCTGCTCGTGACACCACACCCTCACACTCCAAACCCACCCAGGTACGCTCCACTGAACGTTAAAAAAGAAAAAAAAGCAGTCACGTCTAAGTAGGTGGTGCCAACAGCTTTAACAAGAGATCAGTTTAAGTGCCACATTCCCATTAGAAATGCAAATAAATTGGTAATTATGAACCTCTGAACCACTTGCTAGAAATTTCCTACTTCCCTGAAAGAACAAAACTGCTATTAGAGATGTGACAGCTCTGGTCTGTAAACTTCCTGTAGTCTGAATCCTGTTTTCAAGAACAGCTGTGCCTTCAGGTGTTGCAATGTGAGAACACACAATATACACTGATAATGCATTTTTCCTTGAAGTATTCCCGTCTTGAACAGAACAGTGGCAATCTGACGTCCTAAATGTCAAAGCAATACAATTTATTTGGTGCATCTCCTCAGCTGTCAGTAAATGCAGCCTAGTCTGAATTATTCCACTTGGAAAAAACCAAAGGAAAATGCACATTCTTCGTGTCCCGCTGCCGCAGATATCAGAAAAGTATCAGAAAAATATCGGATGTCTTGCAAAGCAGGCTGAGCCCCTGGCTGTCAGTTTTCTGAAGCTATGTCTCTATCTTTCAACAGTCAACACCAGTTTTGTGGCTCAAAACTACACAGCTACACTTCCCACCTACTCAGCCAGGAAAGCAAGAGGCTTTTCAAGAGACATCCCTTGACAAATATATCTATGGAACAGTTTGTAAACTTTTGGCTTATTCTTTGATTCAAAGTTGAAACATATTAAAATAAAAATATATGCTGAATAATAACAACAACAGCATTAATAATAACAAATAATGACAGTAACAACTCCTCTGATGGGTAGACTTCAGAGATACAATTTCTACACGCAAATGAGCAAGTCTGCTGGCCCCATTTCTCAAGGTCTGTTATGTATCATTAGTTTAGTGCCTCTGGCACATTCTTCTTGTCCAACCACACCTGCTGTCCACCCAGGGTGACTCTTATTTAACAAAGAACCTCTTGATCAGCCTGTCTCTAAAGCACCCCATTTTCCCTGGACTCATGCCCAGACCTACTGCAAGACAATAAAGAAATGATTAACCAGGAAATTATACTTCCACGTGCATGCATATACCATTATTTCCTCTGCCTCATCTATAGTTAAGGTAAATAAGGATAATCAGTCTCCAGCTGACTAACGTCATATGATGAAAAAAAAACTCAGCCTAGCAAAGCCAGCCTACAGACACATTAAAAAAAAAAATCAGGACAATAATTCCAGAAGTTTTAATTGAAAAATACAAATGTGACTAGTGTGAAAAATCAAAATCTCCCAGAATTTGGAAGGGAATTGGGAAAATACAAAACCTCAAAGAACCTAAGGAAGCAAGTTTGGAACAGAAAACAGATGACACAGAGCAGTCAGTGCACTTTAAAAAAATCAAACAAAAACCCCAACAATACACAGTGTAGGTCAAATACCTGTCATATTTTTCTGTCCATGTGTCTTCTATGTTTTTAAATCTGTCCTGATCAAATTCAATTTCCCATTGCAAAATATTTATTTCCTGTGGAAACAAAACAAACTTGCAGCAGCAGATTACAGGGCTCCCATCAAAAGGATGCCAGGGGTGCTGGGTTTGGCAGAGATCTCAGTGACAATCTCTGACACTGCTAATAACAAATGTGGTACCAGACACCAAAGCTTCTGCATCACTGACCTATGGATTCCAGTCTGTTACAGAACTAATGCTTCTCGAGGCCTACAGCAAAGACAAACCCACGCTGCCACAGTTCCCTGCCCCACTCCTATTACGTGGGACAGAACAACAGTAGGAGGAACAAAGCAAAAAATTCAGTTTAACAAGGTAGCTCAATGCCACCTTCCTCCCCCTCCCCACCTTCCCTATGAAAACTGGGCACCCATTTCTTAGAGCCCTTGGGAAGCCTCAGCTGAATCACTACGGAGTTGTGCAGCTCACTCTGAGCAACTGGAACCCACAACAAACACCATCTGAAAGTACAGGAAGAACTCTGCTAATCTTCAGGTATTATTTGTACACACTATAGCATGAAAAGGTCTAGATCAGAAGAGCGATACATTAACATTTCCCCTTCTACTAGAAGGGAACAGGAATTCCTTTTATAAAACCCCTGGAATTAATGTCAGGAATGCACTGATTTAAAGAAACAGTCTGATAACCCCTGGGTTAGCCATGGGCTTCTCAGTGCAAAGGAAACACCCACACCTACCTTCTCCAGAGTCCTCTTTTCTTCCTCAGTTTTCTGAAGCATTGCTTTTGTATGACTCGTGGCTTTATCAAATACTGCCTGCAAAATTAACAGATAACCAAACCAAAACCCAAAATGCAACTATGTCAAATACTGTGATTAAACTGACTTAATTTTCAGTTTTACACCTAGAGACATTCACGTTCATAGTTAAACAGCAGAGTGCAGAGTTACAAACAGAGTTACAGCAACTCGCCTGTGAGCCCCAGGGGGTTCTGATTTCAAGTCACTCACTTGCATAACAAACTTGGGTTTCAATGCCATAACCTCTGCTATTGACAGGGTAGCATCATTTAACATGAGACCATGTATTCTTCAGGGCTCGTGCAGAAAATCACAGCTTAAAAAACTGCGTTACAAGACACCTAGGCTTTGATCCAGGCCTAACTTGCTACAAATATGTGAGGGTATAAACTGCACAACTAGAAATGGGTTATGTAAGCAGGCTAAATCCCAGGAACTGATTTCAGCAGAATTTGTTATGAAAGAGAACAAAAATACTACAAACAGTGAACAAAAGAATGACCTGACATTTAAGGCATACTGTCCTCTAGGGCAACAAATGGAGCAGTCAACTCAAAGTACTCAGGCTTTGCAGCAGGATTACAAGCACTGGCAAAATCTTTAATATAGGGGACTGGAAAAAGGCCTTAATTTTATGTTTAATAGATAAATCCTCAACAATCCTCAAAGATAAAATTATGATAATTGCTACAACAGCAAACTCTTCTTAAATAACACACTAGTTCCAGTAAATTGTAGGGGCAAGTCTATGGACACCTGCAGACTCAATGATTTAAATTGCAGCCCTGGGAAGGCCTTAAAGTTTTTGCGGTTTTGATGAGGAGTAGCAGAAGATTTCCTCTGTTTTCCTTGTTACCACCAAGTGATTTCTGAACACCTCCTACCATGCTCTGCAGGATTCTTAGGGCTTCATCTTTTCCTTCAAGCTGTCTTTGAGATGCTTCAAGCTCAACTTTCAAAATTTCAACTTCCTGAAGTAAAACAAAGTGAACATACTGAGCAAAAGCCAAGGTACTCCTGCTAGGATTCACCTGTAACAGCAATGTAAATCTGCCCTCCTCAAAGAACAAACCTCTGTTTTATCTGTATGAAGTATTTTCATGGGCTCACCTGAGGTTAAAGAACACAGTGCAGATGAAATATGTATTTTTACAGTGGAAGTCAGCTGGCTGTGATGCCAACACCTCAGCACATTAAACCACAGTAAAATAAAAATATAATGTTAGCTACCTTTCAACAAAAACGCAGACCAAAAATCCAAAGATTGTTTACACTGCAGATTTTCAAGCCCCAAAGCTTGATAAAAAATAAACATCTAATAGAAAAGCACAATACCTTCAATATTCTCTACATCTTTAAAAAGACTTTCTCTGCCCCCTAAAAAAACCCCACAAACAAACAAACAAACAAAACCCCCAGAATATAAAGTCCACCTCACACTATGATATCCTGACATAAAATTTAATGAAGCTTCCAACTACCACTTTAATTTCAAGAACCTGGGTCCATTCAAGTCTCTCAGCATGCCAAGATCCTCTTGCTACACTGAAAGGAAATGCAGATTTGGAGAGCAGCACCCTGGGCATTGTTACCAACCTCTAGAGCTTCCCGAAGTTGTTGCTTTAGTTCTTCATTTGACACTTCAGTATTAGATTCTGTAGGATTAATAGAAGATACCAAATGGTAAGATATTATAATATTTAAAGAAAAAAAATGGTGGGGATTTTACCCGGAAAATAGGTAACATACAAAGGTGAATTTTCATCTTTGTATTTTGGGGTTTTTTCTTGTGGAGCTAAAACACAGATTTAAGAAAAACATCAATACAAATTTCAAACACAGTGCTTCACAGTTAAAGAAGTGAAATGAGGGAGAAATGTCTGTTGTAAGGAGACAAAGACAAAAATTTTACAATTTACTTTAAAATAAACCCAACAAAATTGCCATCTTGATTTAAATAAATTAATTTTTTAGATTCTTTTCCAATTGTAACTTTTCAACAACCACACTCAAAACAACAGTAGCTAGCACTATTTACAAGTAGGGGCAATTTTCAAGAGACAGAGATAGCTCAGCTTACGGTGGAAAGGATAACAGGGAATTATTTAAAGGAGAGAAATAAGCAAGTTACACAGAAATACCTCAGTCAAAATATTAAAATTTGACAGAAAAGTAGCTGGACTGTAATGAACAGCACTGCCTACATTTGATTGTTTTTACAGCAGCATTGCCTTCACAAAAAAAGATGATGAATGCCAATGCAGGTTCTAATAACATGTTCCTAACCCCTAAAGTAAGCCAATTCACGAATTTCAACTAAAGAGCAAATAAGATTTTGAATATTTAGCTGTGAGCTTTAGATGCCATCTTTAGGAAGACTGAAACTTACTTAAACCAGGAGTCCAAGCAGTGCCATTCAATTTCACAGATGTGTACACCCACGGAGGTACATCCCTGACAGGATGCTCTTTGCCACACGTCACTTTCAAATGCAAAATTAAGCACTTTAAAACTGGATATTTTGCACTAAGAATGGTCACTGCCTCGACCACTGAGAAGCAGTTCTGCCCCTACTGTTCTGGGAGGAAAGTGGTGGATCCCAGCAGCCACTGGAACCCCTCAGGGATTTTGGCAAGTGGTTTGAATTAAACTTGATGACAGTTTGTGAAGCAGCCGAACAGCTCGCTTTCACTAACAAAAATTTGTATCATGGTGAATAATTAACTTCCAAATTACTCTTACCACAGCTATTCTGTCGTGTGGAACTAGGAGCAGGTTTTTTGAGTGATCCATCGTAAACGCTGCTTCGTTTTGGACCAGGAAGAGCTGCAGCATCACTTTCTTCCCCTACCTTTGCTGACAAGGGGGCATTACAAGCCTTTCCAGATCCCTTCCTAGATCTAATTGAGTAGGAATTTTGTAAGTTTTCCCCTTCATAAACACCTCCCGGTCTTCTCCCAAGTCCGTTTCCCAAGTCTCCACGTGTCATGTCATCCTCTTCTGCTTCCTCCATTTTCTCCTCCTGCTTTTTTTTCGGGTTTTTGGTTGGTTTGGGTTGTTTTTCTGACTGAAGGCCCTTCACCTACCGGCCAACAGCGCCTCCCGCAACGCCAGGACTTTACCTGGGAAAACAGCAGAGCTCCGTGTTTACAGCAGCAGGACAAGACCCAAGTGAGAAATGCGAGGCTGCCGGAGCGCAGCCGCTCGGCCGGCGGCTCGGGGCTGCCAAACNGCCCCGGCCGGGCAGCCCCGGCCCCGCAGCCCCGGCCCTGCAGCCCCCGACCCACCTGCGCGCCCGCAGCCGGCGCTGCCGGTCCCGCCCCGGGGCGGGATGGACAGAGCGGCTCCGGGAGCTCCCCGCAGGCTCCTCGGAAGGAGGGGTTTGTTTATTTTTAATTGTTATTAGCGTATTGTCTGTGCAGCCCCGTCCCCAGCGCAGCGCGGACCGGCGTCGGGCAGCGTGGGGAACACGACCTGAGGTTACCAGGCGTGGTCACCCCAAGTGTTCTCAAGGACTGCGGCTGTCCTGACACCCCAAGAACAGCCTCCACCTGCTTCCTACTCTAGGCCAACCTGTGCCCGAGCTTCCGCAATGCCTGGGCCCAGTTCTCCAAGGAAACTCACTGTTCTTCACCATTTTGGTTTATATGATCATCAAATTGCTGTTGCAGTATTGCCCTGCAAGTGTCACCAAAAAAATCCCAAACCAATAGCAAATTTGGAATAAAAAATAAAATCGAAAATATGTAACAACAGAACTTTTCAAGAAAGTTGTTTTACTAGCCAAACTCATACATATAAAAGGGTTATAAGCCAGCACTTCCTACGGAATCTTTCACAAGGCTTTATCTCCGAGCAGCTCTTCACTGAAGAAAGGTTTTCTCTTCCTTGTACAGCCCTGCCCCCCTGGGGCCAAGGCTTTAATAGCAATCAGAACAGAACTGTGACCACGGTTAGGTTCGCTGCAGGTTTGTCCTGACAAGGGATGCATTTCCCAGGTAATCCTGCAGTGATGTATATATTCCATGACTGGGACAGGGAATGGGGAATACAGAGAAATAGTAAAAAGAAAGTTTATTGTTAAACACTCCATACCAGTGCAGACATAGCCGATGTTTCCTTACACACAAAGGAATCTCCAAAGTTCTGTGCAACCATTTCAAAGTAACTCTGACATCACTTCTTTTCCCCTCAAAACAAAGGACCCACCTCAGCCTGTACCAAACCTTCTCACTCTGCGTTATCCTCACATGCCCAGGGCCACAGTGGAGCACAGCAGGTTTTAGTCTCACAACTCCACATCAAACCAACTCCTTTCCAGGACACTGTTCCACCCTCTGGAAATCAAAAGTGCATCAGCTGCCACCAGTTATCAGGATTTTTCAGTTGTCTTGCAGGTTTGGTTTTAATTGTAAGGTCAAAAGAATTCCAGTTACTGAACATAGCTCCTGCTACTCCGGGCAACCGCATCATCTTCATCCTTTCCCTCACTTGTATCAGTTCTGCTGTTGCCTCTCCAGGGTGCTGGTACAAACCCTCACAACCTGGCTACTCTGAACCTTCTTCTACTCCCCTGCTATGTCCAGTTAGAACAAACTTCATGTTAATTTATAATACAAGAATTGTGAATACCATTTATTAAACCCTCCCTCCCAAGAAGAGATCCAGCAGTTACTGTTTCACCAAAAGTCAGTTGTTGTCCTTCATCCATTGCTCAATCCATTGCATAATCTGATCCAAATTTCTCTCTAGGTCCTCTGGAGTGTTGCTGGGTAACTGGTGTACAATTTCCTTTTTATATGACAACACAGCTTCCTCATATAGAGTCTGAAAAATTTCACACTGAATGTTGTCTTGCAGCTTCTTCCCCGTGTAGCCCCTAGAGAGCAAGAGCACCAAGAGACAGTCTGAGGTACAGAGAAAACTGAGGCCTTTTTTTGAGAATCAGTGATTTATAGCCTAAGTGAAGGCACACAACAGCACTTTACTCCTTATTTACCCCAGTGACACACCTGCTTTCCAGTCTGTCATACAGAAATGAATTTTCCGTGCGAAGAACAAACACGATGTGGAACCAGCGCTCAGGAAAGAAGTCACAGCCGTGGTAATCCACAATCACTCCTCCCTCGCTCATCCTATCCTCGAGTTCATCAATCACCTGCACAAGAACAGACAGAGGCAGGCTTGCCTGGCACTGCACAGCCAAAATACAGCTGTACAGGGGTTGGACTTACCCTGTCTTCATCCAAAATGGGGCAGTCATACTCCTCATCAAAACCTTCGTACAGCTCTCCTGCAGCAGAGAATCCGCGGATGTTTGTGGGGTAGCAGAGTAGTTACCACAATTAATCTACATTGTTATGTTTGTCTCAGGAGTTTGCAGACAAAAGACAGAGTTCAGGGTAGGGAACACCTTGTTTACAAATCCATCTAATGATGAGTTTGTTATTTATTACTTAACACCGAGTATGCTGCTACAGAAACTCCTGCTGTAGTAAATTCACTTAATATATATATAGAATCACAGAATGGTTTGGGTGGGAGGAACCTGAAAGCTCGTCCAGTGCCACACCTTGCCACCACCTTCCACTGTCCCAGGCTGCTCCCAGCCCCAGTGTCCAGCCTGGCCTTGGGCACTGCCAGGGATCCAGGGGCAGCCCCAGCTGCTCTGGGCACCCTGTGCCAGGGCCTGCCCACCCTCCCAGGGAACAATTCCTGCCCAAGATCCCATCCATCCCTGCCCTCTGGCACTGGGAACCCATTCCCTGTGTCCTGTCGCTTCAGGCCCATGTCCAAAGTCCCTCTCCAGGTCTCCTGGAGACCCTTCTCCTCTCCAACTGGACAGGCCAGCTGTCCCAGCCAGCAGACACAGCTGCAGGGGCTCCCAGGGCACGCGACACCACCAGCAGAGTCACGCAGAGCAGAATGTCCCCCGTGCTCGGGGACTCCTGTGATACAGCACCTTCCTTTGCCAAGTCCCCCACGTTGACGTAGCTCAGCCCTGCTCTGGACGCCAGCTCCTTTCCCAGTGTGGTTTTCCCAACACCCGGCGTGCCTGGAGACCAAATCCACAGGAAAGGGTAAGGGGAGAGCTTGCAGGTCCCCTCAAATACCCCCCACCGGGTGAACTGGAACCTTTTGACAGCCAACATTGGAGAGATTATGTGATGAAAAAGCGGGCAAAAAGCTGCAGGACCAAGAGAAACAGGCGAGGAGAGTGAAATAGGAAAACAGGGAGAGAACTCTGTGTACAGAAATGTCTCTCACACCGTGAGGGTTCAAAGGGAAATCTCCATTCATTTGAAAACCATGAGGTAATACGGAGGAGCCCCAAGTTCTCATGAAGGAGTAGAGCCGCAAAATCATCCCGGGCTGGGACCCCACAGCGCAAATCAGCCAGGCTGGAGCCTCACAACCTAAATCATCCCGGGCTGTGATGGGGCCGGGGCCCCAGACCCCGAATCACCCCAGGCTAGGACCCCACGCCCCGAATCACCTCGCGCTCGGCCAGGGCCGGGACCCCAGGCCCCCGATGAGCCCAGGCCGGGACCCCACACCCCACATCACCCCGGGCTTGGACCCCACACCACCCCGAGCTGCGATGGGGCCGTGCCCCCGCCCCGGTGCCCACCGGTGATCAGCACGTTCGGCCGCCTCATGGCGCCGCCGCCCGTCGCCCTGGAGACTCGTGCGCGGGGGCCTCCTTCGCCGCCGTCGCGCGCCGATGGCGTCACCGCGCTGCCCGGCGCGCCGCGGACAGCCAAGAGCCGGCGGAGAGGAAGGACCCCTCGTCGCCGTGTGAGGCGACGCGACGCGGCCCGGCCGGGACCGGAGCGCTGAGAGCTCCCCGAGATCCGCCGGGCACCGAGTCCCGCAGCACCGAGTCACCCCGACTGTCACCCCGACTGTCACACCGACTGTCACCCCGGGCTCTCCCTCCCCCCGGAGCACCGATTCACACCGAGTCCCGGAGCACCAGGTCCCAGGCCCTGGGACCGGATCTCCGCCTGGGCCCGGCGGGGGCAGCGGGGCCGCAGGCGGAGCGGTCCCCCCGGGCGAGGATGTCTGGCAGCGGCCCGGGAAGGCCGGCGGAGGTGGGTCCCGGGAAGGGGCTCTCGGTGGCCCGGTGGTTCCTCCGTCGGCTTTGTTATTGGCAGTTTGTCCTTTTTCAGTGGGGGTTGTTCTGTTTTTTGCTAAGAGAGAGATTTAGTTTGGTGTCATTGCGTGTGGAAGGGACCTTCCCCGGCCCTCTCACGGGGGTATTGCGGGTAACTATGCAAATTCGGCCAAACGCAGCTGGTGTGAGAGTAACGGTGCCGAGGCCGCTGCTCTTTGCCGGGTGCTGAGGCGTCGCGGGCACGGTGGGAGCTTCAGACAAAGTTTATCAGTTTATCCCGTTGAGTCACAAAGTGCAGAAGGGACCCCCAAAACCTCCCACAGTCCCGCAAACCGCCCCCTCCCCCCCCCGACCCTTTCCAAACTCCTCGGAGAGGAGTCCGGGCGCAGCTGGATCCAGTCCCAGCCCCAGAGCTGGTCAGTGGTTCACGGTGACAGCACTGTACACATGAAACTGAACCTTACACGGCTTTTCCTGCACGATTAAGGATGCCAAACCAGATATATTTATGCAAATGTATTTGATAATGATTAGACAAAGAGATCTTAATCAGAATTATTCACAGTACAGGGGCTATAACTGCTGCTGTAGTACACTGTGAAGCAATAGTTGAAATATGAATATAACGAATGTTATATGAACAGTGGAAATAGGAAGCAAAGGCTGGCCTCGATGATCTTGGAGATCTTTTCTAGCCTTAATGATTCCGTGATTCTGAATATTGAAGTAATTGTATTAAAGCCAGCAAAAACAATTACTGAATAGAGCTTGGTGCTCCTCACCCCGACTGTGGGCATTTGGCTGAGCCTCAGGCAGTGACCTTGAGATCACATCGTCCCCACTGCAGGGAGGAATCCCCACACCCCCCAAGAAGGGGAATGTCAGGAGACCCTGCCGTTGAAATTTGGTACGGGGCTTTTCTAGTCTGAGGTGCTGCCCCATCAGTCAGATGTGCAGCTCTGCAGAAGTTCTCAGTGGTGTCACTCAGCTGTTCCTTTCTCCGGGGAATTTACCAGCTCTGCCATAGCTTCAGCTCCCTCTCAGGAGGTTGAGCTTTGGGATGGAGGAGTCAGGCTGGTTTCAGCATTACTCACCCCAGAAGCAGCATGACCCCTCTTCTGCATTTCCCACGGGGGGCTTTGCAAACAGGGCCTTGTTGGAGCTGTTTGAACCCATTCTAGGCAGAGCCTCCTGCTACACCCTGCTGTCAGACCATGTCCTGTCTGCCAGCACTGTGCTGTGTTGGTTTATGAGGTGTGTAAACTGTAGGGTTTCACGGCCCTTTTGGGGGATGTTGTGTCTGTTGTGTCACTCACATTTTCACCAACGGGTGTTGGCATCCAGCCTGTGAGCCCTGCAGCGAGGGGCTGCCATGTGGCCCCTGTGGTGTTACTTGGGGCCTTTGAGAAGTCGCTCTGGCGGGTGAGTCTGCAGCCCTGGCCCAGGGGGTGTTCCTCACATCCAGAATTAAACACTGGTGCTGTTGGCAGCACTGTTCCTTGTCGCTGGCATGGGCTCTGGTTCAGCCCGAGCTGCCCAGTGCAGCAAACACTCCCTGATTTTACTGTGCTGCCTCAATAGGTGTTCTCTAACTTTTAAATACAAATGGTTGCATTGTAAATATTTTTTAAAGAGGGGAAAAAAGTGCCACATACTGAAAACTAACTACACAGAGACAGTGTGAATGTTACCTTGATGTAAAAGTGGTCTGAGTGAGCTGATGCTGCTTTTTCATTCTTTTTTCATTCTTTAGGTTGGATGTGTGTTTGTGGAGTTCTCAACTTGTTCTGATGTGCCAGTTGGCTGCAAAATACTCCTGGCACAATGATGCAGCTTTTTTTTTTTATACGGAAGAATCACGGAATCCCAGACCAGTTGTAGTTGGAAGGCCCATAAAAGCATCTGGTGCCACTCCCTGCCATGGGCAGGGACACCTTCCACTAGACCAGGTTTCTCCCAGCCCCATCCAACCTGGCCTTGGACACTCCCAGGGATGGGGAAGTGCACACTCGATAAAAATCTCCCATTTTCTAGAGGCAGCTGTGCCCAGCTAAGGGGAGCAGAGCACGGCATTACTACCACAGCTTTTGTGTTTCTCCAGGTGACGGATTGGCTGGCACATCCATTTGATGACTTCTTTGGAAACACAGGTGTTCCCCCTTGTGCAGTTCCTGTGAAGCCGCTGAAAGGCAGCTCTGGCAGAGGCCGTCGGCAGAAGCAGAGAGACCTGAGCCCTGTGCCAGAGAACAGCAAACCCAAAGCTCCTCCCCGGAAAAGAGCGAAGCCGTGTGCTGTAGATCTGCCCTGTGCCAAGCCCAGGCAGAAGCGGAGCCAGTCCCAGGACGAGCTGCCGTGGGTGGAGAGATACAAACCTGAAACTCAGGTGTGAGAGCTCCTGCAAGGGCCCGTGTAGTAGTGACAGGGACACGATGTGCTTCTGTCCGTGCGTGCGCGGGCCAGGCTCTCGCCGTACCCTGTCCGCATAAAGCACAAGGGTTCTGGGCTAGGGATTCACCGCCGGCCGGCGCACAAAGCCACGCCCCAGCCAGCTCCTTGTCTGTAGCACACACACCTTCCCTCCCCCAGGCTTCCTGAGGAGAAGAGCTGCTGAGGAGATGTTGTTTCCTGTCAGTCCACCTGTAAACTTTTGAACCTGTTACTGAATTCCAGACACATCTGGTAGTTCCAAGCACTGGGAAAACCCAGCTGTGTGGGATTTGCAGAATTTCTGAAAACTTCTGCAGTGTTAGAGTAGAAAAAGTAAAAAAGGACCAGCTTCGGCAGTAGCTATGAAGTATCCTGATGCCAACAAGATGGTAGTGTTATTACTTAAAGAATAATAAATAGCTCATTATTTCCTGACTACAAAGAATGGAAAACTGATTGAGGAAACAGGTTGAGATGATCATCATTAACTGTGGCATTGCTTCTGCAGAGCACACACATAACTGGAACACATACCAACATGTCCATTGATACTTTAGTCAGCATTTATTTTATTCTCTATTTTTAATAAAAACCAAGATTTTAATGTATGACTTTCACATATTTTAACCTTGTTTCAGAATGACCTTGCTGTGCAAAAAAAGAAGATTGAGGAAGTTGAAGCCTGGTTAAAAACTCATATATTTCAGAGGCAGCCAAAGCAGGTAAACTTGCTAAAATCAGCAGCTAGAGGTATCAAACCATACAAATGAACTGGATGCAATTTCAAGTTCAGAGAAAAACCTCACCTTAGAGAGAGAGTGATTGTGTATCTTCTGCATTGTAAGAAATACTCTTAAGAACGTATGTTAGAGTTTGTAACATTTATTTTGGGCTTATGCTCCTAAGAGGTAGATTCTGATTTTCCTCAGAAATACTATTTTTGGGCATCCAGTCATAAATCACAACTCTTCAGTATGTGCTTGAAGCTGCATTTTATCTCTCCCAGGTTAATTTTTAAGTCTTGTGACACATTTCCAGTTGCACTGAGCTGGTGTAACAAGATGGTTTTAATCTTGATTGGTAAGAGGCAATCTTAGACACAAATTGCCAGCCTTGCCTAGTGTTTTCCAGAGCTGGTTCTCCAGTTCAGTGTCTGTTGTGTGGCAGTCACATGCAGTTTATTTACCAGAGGCATTAGGAGCAGAACAAGGCTCTCAGAGTCCTGATTCTCTCTGTCTGAGTACTCAGCAGGTAAATTAACAGCTCAAAACGTGTGACTGGGGTTTCTCTGGGAGAGAGGATCATTACCAGAGAAACTATAGGAGAAATTCAACCAATATTCATCTTCAGCCAACTGTCAGTCTTTATTTATCACATTTGTGATTATGTTTTGTATCTCTCTGTCAGGGTGGCTCTGTCCTGCTGCTGACTGGCCCTCCCGGCTGTGGAAAAACTGCAACTCTGCAAATTCTAGCCAAAGATCTTGGCCTTCAGGTGCAAGAATGGACCAATCCACTCTCTTTAGACTTTACAAAGGAAGACTTGAGAAATATGTTTGACCATGGTAAGTATAATTTTTATCCTTTTTTTCCCTCCCAGTTACTTTTGTGGGTTTTCTATCCTGCATTTTGCTTCTTTTCTGTCTGTCACGTATGAAATTAGATCCACATCCATGTAAGTCAATTCCTTAGTGTTTAATGAGAATCCTTCTGTTGCTTTTTGCTGGAAAGGGATTTAGGTTTTTTTACAGTGTTCAGTGCAAAATAATTGACAACTCAAATCAGTATAGAGAGCTCTGTAATAGCCTGGACATAATTTGAACCAAATAAATGAAAACAGGTGAGTGTCTTTGTCTGGGTCCTCAGTTGAATTACAACCCTTTAAAAATTGTCCTGTGTTGGTCACATGTTTGCCAAAGGGCTTGTTCAGTGCTGCTGTCAGAAAATAGCACGAGTTGGTATTAGTTTGTGTGGGTATTTATATTTTATTTGGTATAATATAGAATACATATTTTTAATTAGTTTTCTTTTTCAGACTCAAATTTTCATGCGTTTCCGAGTCAGGCCCAAGCAACTCTCTTTCAAGATTTTCTGTTAAGAGCAAATAAGTATAACAAACTTCAGATGCTTGGGGAGTCCTCAGAAAATGATAAAAAGCTTATTCTTATTGAAGTAAGTGAAAACTTGTGAAATGTGTTGAAAACAGTACCTTTTGTTGTAATATTGACATGCTAACTAGCTTCAGATGCTGGACTGGTGTTTCCCAAAGTTGTCTGCTTTACTGCAGATGAGGTCTTCATTACTTTCTGGGTCTCTGCAGCAGTCTAGAGCCACGTCCTACTTGTAGTTATGCCTCAGAAGCAAGTAGTCAGGCAGAAATGGGAGTCTGGTTTGAGCACAGAAATTTGTAACAGAGTATCAAAAAGTAGATCAAACAATATTGAAAAGTTATTCCCATGTTTCTGGATGATAAGTTTCTAGAAGTGTATATGTATATATATGTATAAACTGAAAGAATGGAAAAAACACCACTATTCCTGTTGTTTAATGATGCAGGAGTGTAGGGGGCACATGAGAATGACCACAAGCAGAAACAGTTGAAATTTTGCACTTACTCCCTGGTCTTAAACAAGTGGTGGTGTTGAGGGCAGAGGTGTGAACGGAGGGTTTGTAGGCAGCTACAGGACAAGGCTTTATTTGTACTTGTGTACAAGTGTGTTTCAATAGCAATTTCTTTCTGAACTTTTCAATTCTTCACCTGAGAGAAATTTTAGAAATTGATAGTCAGGTTGTCTGTAAACTTTCAAGACCAAAACAGGCAGAAATTCTAGCAGGGTAATGTGATGTGTTGCAGAATTTAGGAAGCAGAGGCTCATGTGACTTGTGTTTATAAAGTCACGTCCTTGTGTAGTTCCTGTCACACCTCGCGTGGGTATCCTGCCCTCTTCCCTCGTGGAGCTGCTTCCTGGAGTGTTTGTCCTCCAGGTAAAACCCTTGCTCACAGGCAGTGTGACGCCCAAGGCTGTGGCTTAGAAAACTGAGACAGAAAGAAAATACTTCTTTTTAGGTGATCATTTTTCGTAATGAGACATATTAAGCTTGGGGTTTGTTTCCCCCTGCTGCTCCTCTGACTGTCTCCAGTGTCAGCTGTGTTAAAAAGTAGTTGACAGCAAGCAAACCAGGAATTAAAAATGTAGTGTGCCATGGCAGTCAGTCTGTGGAAGAGTATTTACATCTGAATGTCATGACAGCAGCTCTTTGTTTTGCACAGGATGTTCCTAACCAATTCTACCGAGAGCCTGGCAGTCTACATGACATCCTCAGGTCAGTGGCAAATCAGTTGTTAATTATCAGCTTTAGCTGGAGTTTGATTTTCATCACATTTTGTTGTTTTGCAATTCAGGAGGTTCGTTCGTACAAGTAGGTGCCCCCTGGTCTTTATAATCTCTGATAATTTCAGTGGAGACAGCAACCAAAGGTCACTATTCCCCACGGAAATTGTAGAGGAGTTGTGTATATTCAATATTAGGTAAGATCTTTTACCTCATTAAAGCATGCATCAAATAATTGAGAGGTTAGAAACTAAGTAATTGTTTTTCAATGAAATTCAACAGTTTCAAGCCTATTGCACCAACAAATATGATGAAAGTTCTTAATCGAATAGCTGCAGCAGAAGCCAGTATGGTAAGTTGTCAAAGTTTGTAACTTCTGTGCAGTGCTAAGGATCAAAAGATTGCACACTTTTATGTCAGAAATATGTTATTTTTGTTACTGTATTTGATCTTTGATAGCAGAGCCCCACATCTCCCCAAAAAAACTGTTTTCCCCAGGGCAACAAAAAGCGAGGAACAATGCTTTTAAGATTAGGTTCACTTAATCTGTGGTCTGAGTCTACAAAATTACTTCTGAAAATTACTCTGGTTATTACAGTAGCTATATGAAGGAAACAAATAATAGGAAGAGACACAATCTTTCTTGTATCCAGCAAAGCCAGAAGAAGTCATGAACCTGAATCCTGTATTATTCCTGAACTGTTTTGATTACAAGCATCATATTGAGTGACACCTTGCAAAGAGTTATGTGCATTTTTCTCTTTAATATTGTGATATAAATTGTGACAGTGTGCTTAAATGGATTAAGTTTTTTAAAGTCCACAGTAGATGCAGTTTGAGCACATGGTGGATACTGATGTGTCTGTTTATGGTGTGTGTCAGAGGTGGGCTCTCGTAGCCATGTTCAAATACTCCTTTTCCTGCTCGTCTGTTGTTTTGAATGCTGTTTTTCCTTGTAGAACAGAGAGAAGAATTGTACCCTTGATAGAACTTCTCTGGAGTTGCTTTGCAGAGGTTGTTCAGGTGACATAAGAAGTGCAATAAACAGCCTTCAGTTTTCCTCTATGAAAGGTAAACACCTATGGTTTTATTAAGTGAAGTGATATTTTGACCATTTCTGCTGAAAACATGTTCTGTTCACGGTTGCAGCACAGCTGGGCGAGTTGCATAAACATTCTTGACACGCTTCTGTGGAGCAGGAATAAACATAGGGTGTGTGAGGGCGTGAGTGGGTCTCAGCTGTTGCAGGCTGGGGTTAAACCATGACATGTATGCATATGCTGATGTAATTTAGTGAAATGCCCTTTTTTCTTCCTGTATCTTTGCTGTTTGTGTTTGCTGCTCAAAGGTTTTATGATGCAACATTAGTTTGAAAGGGGTACTTTCATTGCTTGGTTGTCGCATTTCCTAAACCGATCATTTTATGAGCATTTTACGTGTCAGCAATTGTTAGGGAACCGATGTATGCGAGTTGCATTTGTAAAAGCAGTACTCTGGCTTGTGTTGTTCATTCTAAGGACTGTGAAATGGTGACACCATTTACATTCAACTTAGAACTAAGCAAACCGACTCATCAATTGTCTTCTGCTTTGTGAGGTAGAGCTAGCAATGATATTGTTTCTGTCACACATTTTTTCCCTCTCATTTGCTTTGCAAATAGAAAATGTGCTGATGGAATACAAGATTAAAGGTAGTTTCAAGTCTGTTTTTTAAGAGGGAGTGTTGTGCTTTGGGTTTTAGGGTATATTGAAATTAGCTGGGCAGTGTTAGTTAAATTACACACAGCGGAGAATAAAGTTCCTACATTTAACTTGCAGACATTGAAGGTCAAATATTCTGACGATGTCTTCAGCTATACCAAGCTTGGATTGTTCTGTGTTAATCAGAAAACGAGAGGATTGCTCTCAGTGGGATGCTTATGCCATTGGTATGAATGAATAGTGGATTGGTGATATCTGAGGAAAGCATGCAGTATCTCACTGCTGGACACATCCTCCAGACAATCAAAATAGTCTTAAAATAACTAGTTTGTGTAATTTTTAATAAGTTACCTTGGACATGTAAAACCATGAGAGTTAAAACTTGGGAGAAAACTGAGACATATGACTTTGGAGCTTCTTGTATGTGGACTATCGGAATCATGTTACTGAAGTCACTCTGCACTGAACATTCTCCTCTCACATTTTCTCTAACATTGAGAAGGTGTTTGAACAGAACATCTTTAGTTGTGCAGGTATTTCAGTGAGGTGAGTGACTGGTAGCCAGTGATGCTATACAAGTTTGGGAGACAGCCCATCTCCTTGTTGGAGCATGCAGCATTTGTTTTTATGTTTTTGTGTCAGTTTTATTTCTTCATGTGTGTATCCATGTAAGCACAATTGATACATTCACTTTGTAACACTATTAATGGGTAAAATAGGTCCATGGTAATTGTGGGAGAAAAGAAAAATACCAAAAGGATCAATTCTCTTACCTCAATAAGGAACATTCAAATGCCCCAAAATCAAATTGTGGGTGAAAATTTTCAAGTTTATTAACTTAGAGTAGAATAAGAGTTTTATTTCATGAAGCTCAAAACTTTGTGGAAGATAGTAGGCAGTTGGAAGAATCACCTAAATGAAAGGTTTTCTTTGCCATTTTCAGGGAGGTTATTGTACAGATAATGCCAGTAGAAGACAAACTGATACATAAACAGGATGTAACTGAAATATAATTTAAATAAATACTTGTGCTTTATAAACATGAAATTCTGAACATGGTCAAGTGGGAATGTATCAGAACTAGAAGGGATAAGCCTGAATGCTTTTTTCAAAGACAGCTGTTTATTGTTCAAAAAAGTACTTGGTACCTCAGCTGTTCTGGCTTAAGGGACAGAAGTGGAATGAAGACAATGAATGATGCTAATTTAGGTGACTGGGTTGTGTTCCTAATAAATGAGTTTTCTCATTGTGCTCCCATTTATATAACCTGTTCTGTTTCTTTTATAATTACTGTTTGTTCACATAGAACATCCGCAGTACCAACATAATAAAAAACTTCTGCAGAATCATGTACTCTGTCTTGATTTTATTTTTTATTTTATTGATAGACTGTTCATTGGAGAAAGAATTTTGGTCAAAGAAGAAAAAGAGCTCCACAATAAAATGTGAGGAAGCGGGAGTATGCAAAGTACGGAAGAAGAGTAGATGTAATACCTCAGAAGACCAGGAGATACAAGCTATTGGTGGCAAAGATGCATCCATCTTTCTTTTCCATGCTCTGGGGAAAATAATTTATTGCAAAAGTAAGAAAACTTGACTTACTCTCGCTTTCAGTGGGCAAAGCATGTCAGCTGCTAGTGGCTGGAGTTGCTACAGTAAGGCTTCGGATGGCCTCTGCCTGGGATGTTTGGTCAATAACAACAGCTTAAAATCAGCTGAGTCAGGGTCCCTAATGCCACTGGCTGTGCACATTTTGGTAGTAATTCAAATACTGGCTCCAAAACTAACTCAGCAGAAGTAGTGAGGGGAGGGAATACAAAAATAATTCTATTAGATTTGTTACATGAAACTTAATGCAACTAATTGTATGTTGATGACTATGTAATATTGACTATAATAATTAAGTACCCGTGCCTGTCCCAGAGCTTTCTGGGAAGGGAAACTGCTATAATTTAGCTGCTGGTGGGGCTGACAGTTGCTAACAACGTTTCTGAGCATAAGGACTAAAGACTGTGCAATCCTTTGCAGGAGAAGCAGTGTCAGAAGCAGAGTCCCCTCAGCTGCCTGCTCACCTGTCCAAACACCATCGGGACACCTTGCTCATTCAGCCTGAGGTACTCCTGCAGTGGCTCCATGAGTTCAGCTGGGTTTGAAACAAACCAGACTCCTAAGTGATTGGTGCAAATTCTCAATCACATTGCTTTTGTTACTGATCTCGGTGTGCGTTCAGTCTGTCTGAGTTACAGAATAACTCATCTGGAAGGGACCACTGGGGCAAACCAGTTCCTTGTTGTGTCTGGGCAGCACTGCACAGACCTTGTGTTCCAGCTCCCTGACCTAGATGTCACAGCTTTTTATACACAGGATCCTTCTCCTTCCTTATCCACTTGTAAAATCTGAACTTTTCTTCTTCTAACAGGATATTGTGGAAAAATCACATATGTCTGGAAGCATGTTCAATCTCTACCTTCACCAGAACTACGTGGACTTTTTTTCTGATATAGATGATGTAGTGAGAGCCAGTGAATATTTTAGCGCTGCTGATGTCCTTTGTAGTAACTGGAGTGTAAGTGTCATCTTTTTGTAGGCACACACTTGTTTTTAAGTACTTCAACATTGAGCCTCTCGACTTTTCGCTGCATTTTTGAATGTTTGCTGCAAACTTAGGCTGTGAATGACATGAATTGTTAGTGAATACTAAAGTACATCAGCTGCAGAAGAGATGCAGAGCCAACGTTTTGTCCATCTTCTGTCAGCATTTTATTATAGTCAGTTGTAGTGTTTGTAGGACACTCTACAAAGTATTTTTGAGTAGAATATGTTTGTGCTAAGAAGGAATCAAGCTGTTTCTTTTTTGCTCAGCTGCTTTGAATAAAAGTTCTGCAGTAACCTAAACTTTAAGATGCTGTGCATGTTGTGCCACTGCAGGTACTGAGTGTGTTTCAGTGCAAATGAGCTGCCTCAAGTTCACACAAGGCCAAATTTCTCTCTTAGACACGGCTTGTGATGGAGAACTACAGCGCCTCCGTGGCTACCCGAGGGGTGATCCACTCCAACACATCCAGAGCCCTTGCCCACCAGCAGGGAGGGATGGGGTTCCGACCCTTACATAAACCCCAGTGGTTTTTGATCAATAAAAAGGTAAATCCTTGATTTTTTTTGTTTTGGTTTGGTTTTTTGGTTTGGTTTGGTTTGGTTTGGTTTGTTTTTAGGGTTTTTTTCCTAAGGTATGGCTATTGAGTATAGTATAGATGCAATTTGATCACAGTGCTAAACTTGTCAAATTCCCTATTTTGATAATCTGCTTCTAAAATGCACTTGCTAGAAGAGCAGTTTGCATCAGTCCTTTAGTGTAAAAACAAATTGGAGGCCTCTGATAAAGTCTGATTCCTGTGTCCAAGCTGGCATGCTCCTGGGAGAGTCTTAATCCTAAATTAAGAGAGACAGTTGGTGTTGAAATACTGTTCATTATTTCTAGAATTGATTTCGTGTGTGAGTTTGGTTTTGTGCAGTTTGAAGCACATTGAACAGTTGTGTAAGTGTAAGAAATTTCTGCTGTTATGGTTTATGTGTTTGTCAGAAATAGCTCGTTCAGGAGATACAGCAGGTCTTGGCATTTTGTTACATTTGAACTAGTATGTTGGCAAAAAGCATTGGCCTGGATGGGTTGGGAATTCTGTAATCAAGGAATAAATTTTTTTTTTTAAATTTTAATGCCCAGTGAAAGTCAAAGTTGAAGGATTCTACCATTTTTATGATTGGTGTATGTTAACTGCTTATCTTTTGTTTTGGTCTCATTTCCCCTACACAAGTAGCTTGTGTGTAGTCATCCTGTAGCAGGCAGGAAGAAAGTCTGTGCATGAACATCTGCATTAATAATGGTTTACCAGGTTTTTCACTTGTGTTCCCCCCCCCCCCACTCTTACAGTATCAGGAAAATTGCCTTGCTGCAAAATCTCTGTTTTCAAGCTTCTGTTTGCCACCTGAGTGCCTTCAGACAGAGCTGCTGCCTTATCTTGCTATGTTAGCAAACCCAATGAGAAACCAAGGTAAGATGGGTGTAACTCTTGATCTTGGACTCTTTTTGCAATTGCAACATACTGACAAATTTCATAAGCGAAAAGGTCAATACTGTTTGTGCTTTTGCCTCAGTGTAATAAATTCTCATGATAAATGTTATGTAGGTGATGCTCAAAGATGTTTCCAGTACCACAGCCAAAATTAAAGCTGCCCTGGTAGGTTGGTCCAACTGCAGTGATTAAGTTGCTCTCTAGGCTCAGGGCTTTTATCATATTTGCCAGAGGATTTGATGAGAAGAGTTTTGGAAACCTAGTAAGCAATATTGACTAGATCTTCATTGCTCACTGATACCTTTCCAGTAACATCAACAGACTTACAACACCTCAAAAAGCCTTTCACAAATAAAAGAGGCAAAATTCATGTCTGCAGTGCATGAAAAAAAAAGTTAAATCTGAGATAATCCCTTAGCAAACGGTTCATGCAGAAAAATTTACTTTGTGTGGTACATAATGCAAAAGTTAGTATTTAGATAGCTGGGTCACTTATGCTGTTGTTAATTGTTTCTAATAAAAAGCATCATTTCTTAAGGGCCTTGACATCAGGGTGAGTGAATTTTGTAGGCTGGGGAATAATAGCTCTACATGCTAAATACACGGGATGAATGTCAGGGATCTGGGATTTTGTGTGTAGGCCATCTGTAAATATGTTGTGGTAAACTGTAACAGTTTGGGGGAAAAAAGCTACAGGCACAGTGTTTTGGTATCTAAAATACTTTAAATATATACAGGAATACTCGACTAAGGTCGTTGTTTATTTTCCAGTATGCTCAACTGTTCATTATGATCTGCCTAATATGATACTGGTGGTTCTTTCTTCCTAGCTCAGATTGCTTTTATCCAAGACGTGGGGAGGCTGCCACTGAAAAGACATTTTGGGAGGTAAGCCAAACTTCTGTCTGTACTTAAATAAAGTGAGACTTTATATATATGTCATATACGAAGAGGAAGAACCCTTTCATAGAGAACCCTTTCATCACATGTCTGTGATGTGACATTCCCTCAGCATGATAATTTTCCCCTTTTTCCAGTTCAGATCTATTTATCATTACAATGTTGTAGCAGTGTTTCTACTCAGGTCTTGCTTTTAATCCTTGTTTAGCTTTCTTTTCCATTGGATCAAATACTTGCTCTGTCCTAGACATCTCTGTTTCTCTAGTGCATGATCTGAATAAAACATTTTCTTTACTATTAAAGACATCTGTGTGAGAATAGAAGTGAATTGATGCAGAGGGATTAGTGCCTTTTGCTTGTTGTTCGGGACAAACCAGTCTGGAAGTTTGATAGGACATTCTGTGTTCACCTGAGTGTTAGAAGGTAAGAAAGAAAGTGCAATAGGGAATTGTTCTTATTTCCTTTGAAGAAGCTCTATCCCTGTAGAAAGACAAAGTATTTTCAAAAGTTTATTTAGGACTTATTTAATCTAAAATTAGATAGCTGCACTGGTTTTATTTTGTAGAAGTTTTGCCTATAAGGCTACTTAGGATAAACCTTTGTTCAGGATGCATGGGTTGTAGTCAGGCTGTAGCTACTGAATACTGAAACCCCAGGGCTTTTGCCCTGTGAGACTGCAGTGCCCTCAGAGGCCGTGTGTGCAGGCTCAGGGGTGACATGGCATGAGGTGCTCTGTTGTGATTCTTGTGAGCCCTCTGAATCAGAGACTTCATTTACTCCAGCAGAGCCTCAGTTACACTTCTATAGCTGTGATACCTCTGGAATTTAAAAAGCTTTTTAATTGCTCTGTTTCTAGCAAAGAATCACATTCACAGCTGCAATGAGACATGTCATCTCCTGAGCAGGACAGAGCTTGTTGATGCATCTGACAGAGCATCTCTTACTTGTCCTTGGTGTTGCTGCTGAGTTTCACTGTGAATTTCCAGGCTGTATTTCCAAGAACCATCCTGTTCCCCAGCTGCTGTATTAAGCCATTTTGGTTGCCAATTAGGGAGGAAGGAGAGTATATTTCTTTGTAATCCCCCTGGTCTGAGCCACAAGGTGTGGAGCTTCTCAAGTTAATTGTAACTTCCTTTTATTAAAGTTTCTCTGCAGCGTACCTGTGGATACTGACATTTTGTATCTGCATTAGTAAGTTGGTGGGGTGTCATGGAAAGTCTCTTCTGAGAGGTAACTTCCTGCTGAAAACACCGTCATCCTTTTCCATCTGTTCAGTGTGCTGGGACTGTAGTGCAGGGAAAGGCAGGAATTTGCTTCCTTGAGGAATCCTGATAGAGAGTAAACTGTGTCATTGAGCAGTGCCTGAAGTGCCTCTGTCAGAGGGAACGAGGCTCTGTTTGCAGTGCCGGCTCAGCCGTGTTCCCGTGGTCACGCCCTGCTGCACTGCTGCTTTTGCAGGCTGAAGCTGGAAGCTCTGGGTGACAAAGACCCCGGGGTGCCGGAGCTGTTCTGCCGCCACGGGGACGGTGCCGACGGCGATCCCGAGGGGCTCCCGCTCCCCTCCAGCCAGTCCAGCGGGAGTGACCTGCCTGGCAGCCAGCCCCAGCCCATCGCAGCTCAGGCCATCCTGGAGGACGAGGAATTAAAAATCGAGGAATATGACAGTGACTGAGAGACCAGGACACACGCAGTGCCGTGCCCGAGTGGATTCATGTGCTGCAAAGGCCTTTGCTGAGCTGCGTGGTCTGCCCAGCAGTGCTGCCCAAGCCGTGCAGGAGGGCTGGGAGCCGAGTCTGGACCTGCTGTGTGAGCATCGAGACGGCTCTCGGCATCCTCCTCACTCTGCGGGGTCAGCCCGAGCTGGGTGCTAAGGTACAAGCTATTTCCTGCCTCTTCTGAGCCATGAAATCGCCTGAGGGCGGTAACAAGAGAGAAATAAAAGACTGAAATCAGTTTGAAAGAGACTATAGATTAGCACTGTCAGTCTTAAGTTATTTTTACACATTTTAATCTACTTTGCAGTTGTGCAGTGTGTTTCCTGAGTACACATTCCGTAAGTTGTCAGCATTTGAAGGGTTTATTCGAATTCACACTTTCAAAAAAACTGCTGTTTGGAAGTTTGGCTCTTCTTGAAAGAAGAGGCTGAAATTTACACCTAAAGAGTCTGATGTCCCATACTGATGATGTAAAGAAAACTTCTACTGTATTAATACTGTTTTGTACTGTGCCTTACAGAAGACATAAATAAGATTTTCATGTCTTTATAAGTGGAACAAATGTTGTGCCAGGATTATTTTGTATTCCTAACTTTTAGAGGGGAAAAGGCAGCAATTAAGCATAGGTTGTACTTTGTAGGAAGTTAAATGTGTCATGTGCAGTTTTTTTCCTTGAATTGCAGTTGTGCTGGGGGAAACACTGATCTTGTGTTTGGTAACTGACACATGATCGAGTGCTGTGGTTAGTAATACCCCAGCACTGAGGAAAACAAGTCAAACCAAAACAGCTTTGTGTGAGCACGTTTGCATTTCTTACAGCCAGTTTAGTGACAGAAAACACGTGTTTATCCACCCTGAACTTGGAGTAATGCTATTAAAGAGTCTGGATCTGTCCCCTCTCAAGGGACAGGTGTAGTCTTTTCATCTACAGCTATTGCTTAATTTTGAAGGGGGAAATTTCTCCCCTAAGTCTAAAATTCTGTTGCAGCTATACTCATTACAGCAAATCACAATGTCTTTGGCTGTTGCTGACCATTAACCCTTTTCCTTCTCTCCAGGGTGCTTTGGATGGGCTGTTTGGGGGTGCCTCCAGCACAACAATAAGGCACAAAATACTGATTTTTCTCTTGAAAGCACACCTCCACCCTCCTTTGTTGCATCTTTTCAGCTTTCTTTACAGTAGCACCAGCTAATAGCAGCTGCTGTGTTGGCCCTTTCCTTGTTAGGGCAGAATTCAATACTCACCTGGCAAATCCCACCTGGCACTGTGAGCTACAGCGTGCAGAGCTGTTGTGCAAAACCTCTGCCACATGAAAACACCACCTGGGCACGTATAGAGGCGGGAGCTGGTACCACGTATTACTGTCCTTTTGCTGTTCCCTTAGCTCCACTACCCGCGCTGTTCAGCCGTCGGCGATCTTAATAAGAGAGGGGACTGTTCGTAATCATCCACGGTTTATTGCTTAAAATAACAAACAAGGCAACAGTCTCTGAGGGGTGGAATTCCTCGACAAACCGCCATGATCAGGAAAAGTCACAAGATTTAGGGTTACTAGACAATTTATAGCCTTCTAATCCAATAGACATTTAAAACGAAACTTTGTTTTGCTTTCTTGACCTATCACCTCTAGTAATCTTTGCTGCAGTGCAGTGGTCTCTCAACCAATAAAAAATCTTGTCACGTACACCTATATTTTTCTACTATTACATTCAAATTCTTAACTTATTACTATAAAATTACATCACTATACTTAAAGCTTTTTTAACTATAACACTCGATATATATATATTCTTACTTCTATAGAAACTCAGGCTTGAAATCCTCTTGTTTAAGGTCCATAAATCTCTGTTAATTAGGCTAGATCTAGTTTCTTCCAGGGCTGTAAATCAAACCCTCCATTCTCTGTGGAAGCCTTTGCTCCTGCGTTTCCTACAGGCACGCACACAAAACGCCCATTATTCTGTTTGAAGCCGGAATGTCTCGCAGCGCTAGTGCTGCCCCATTAAAGCCAGTGCCCAATTAACGACCCATCAGGTGAGGTCAGAGCTGGCAGGTACAAGGACGAGGGTCACTGCTGCAGCCCCCCCCGCATTTCGGCTCCCTTGGCACTGTCCCAGTTACAGGTGGGGAAAGAAGAGAACTGGCCTCCACCTCCTTGTCATAGGTGGTGACAAGGACCTGCGGTCGACAGCCGACTGAACATGAACATCAGCAGTGTGCACTGGTGGCCAGGAAGGCCACTGGCACATGGCCTGGATCAGGAATAGTGTGGCCAGCAGGACCAGGGAAGTTATTTTTCCCCTGTACTTGGCACTGGTGAGACCACACCTCGAGTACTGTGTCCAGTTCTGGGCCCTTCTGTTCAGGAAGGACGTTGAGATGCTTGAACGCGTCCAAAGGAGGGCAACACGGTTAGTGAAGGCCTTGGAACACAAGCCCTATGAGGAACGACTGAGGGAGCTGGGGTTGTTTAGCCTGGAGAAAAGATGACTCAGATGTGACCTTATCACTCTCTACAACTACCTGAAAGGTGGTTGTAGCCAGGGTCTCTTCTCCCAGGCAACCACGGACAGAACAAGAGGACACAGCCTTAAGCTGCGCCAGGGGAAGTTTAGGTTTGACATCAGGAAAAAATCTTCCCTGTAAGAGTGATTGCGCGTTGGAATCGTCTGCCCAGGGAGGTGGTGGAGTCACCATCCCTGGACGTCGCTACAAAAATACTGGACATGGTACTCAGTGCCATGGTTTCGTTGGTGAGGTGGTGTTAGGTCATAGGTTGGACTTGATGATCTCAAAGGTCTTTTCCAACCTAGTTAATTCTGGGATTTTGTGATTTAGGAGCATCCCCAGGAGGAAGGGTGCATGTGCTTTCTGGGTGTGGTCAGGGAACTGGAACAGCTCTGGGTGCCTTTGGGGAGCCCCATGGCTCATGCTGGAACCACCCAGCCCTGTCTCTGTGTGTAGCTGTGACTGGCGGGGGGCTTGGGGCTGGCGGTCCCCACCAGGCTCCCCCTCACAGGGGACCTCGGCCAGGCTTAGGGACAAGACCCACAGACACGGATGCAGGTGGCTGAGAGCAGCACGGAAATGCAGAAGTTAGACACAAGAAGCAGTATTTTCCTTCTTCCCCGATGCCTGTGGGGGCCAATGTCCTGTTGTGATGTCACCTGCTGGTGGAGGGTGACAAAGCAAGTGGCCGACTGTGACATCACTGGGGGATGTGTTGTGATGTCACATCCCTCACTGACTGCATTTGGGCACTGGCAGGGCCAGCATGGCTCGAGCCTGGACTGCTGCCAAGGCTGCGAGGCCTGGACAGTCGAGCCAGTCGTCTCCTGCAGCTGTGTCGTGGGCTGGGGGCTGCCACTGGGAATTCCCTGCCCATCCTGGAGCTGTCACTGCATGTCCCTAGCCCTGCCTGGTGTGGGCAGCCAGCACCGCGGCGCTTGCAGCACCGGAGGTGAGCTCTGTGGGGAAATGTTCCTCACAGGGTATCTGTGGGGTGGGCAGTGGGGCTTGGGGAGCAGGGATGATGTCCTCGAGGGGCCTGGGGGTTTCTTCCTCCCCTCCATGCCCCAGGACAGCCAGTGGCCATGGCCTCTCTCCATTCTGCAGCACGTGACACGCTTTGGAAGCGCTACAGGATCACAGAATCATCAAGGCTGGAAGAGACCTTCAAGATCCCCGAGTGCAGTTGTCGGCCCAGCACCACCTCCGGTGCCAGCAATGGGGAGCATCCTGTCCTTGTCTCTCCCCGCGGCGCCGCAGACCGTGAGCAAGGCCACGCAGACGGAGTGGAACTGCCCCGTGTGCCACAGCGTGCAGAGCGACACCGACGCGGTGCCCTGCGGCCACCGGTTCTGCCTGGGCTGCCTCCTGCGCCACACGGCCACCAGCCCCGCGTGCCCGCTCTGTGCCAGCCCCCTGCTCAGCGCCCGCTTCTCCGTGCTGGGGCAGAACGACTTCCTGCAGTGCATCCTCAGCCCGCCCGGAGTGCCGCTGGGGCCCGCCGGCTGGGCACGGAGAGCTCTGTTCCGCCTGGTCTACACCCGCCCCGGGCCCTCGGCCCCGCACGGAGCGCCGTCCCCGGCTGAGCCGGCGTGTGCGGGCCCAGAGGCCGCGGAAGTCTTCCCGGCCGACCTGTGGGAAGAGCTGCTGCACGGACAGGAGCATNCGGCCCCAGGCCGTGCCGGAGGAGGCCGCGCCGGCTCCAGGGCCCTCGACGCCCCGCCGGGGCAGGAGCCGCCGGCCCCGGCCGACCCGGCGCTCTCAGAGGAGGAGGGCCTACAAATACCGGCGCCCTTTGAGGTTCAGAAGGAGGAAACCAAAGAGGAAATAAAAGGCTATTTCCTTGACAGTCTCCCGCCCCCTTCTGCTGGAGGCCTTTCCCTCGTGCCCACCGTTGGCCAAGCTCCTGCAGCCCCGGGAGATCCTGCATGAAGCCGTGTGGAAGTGACTCCAAAGTGCTCGTGTGGAGAAGGATTCTTGTATCGCGTTTTGCCAGCTGAGCTTCCCATCCC
>VXAD01011327.1:17276-67731 GCA_013399195.1 Dicrurus megarhynchus | reverse complement strand
CGGCGCTCCGGAGCCGCCGGTTCAAGTGGTCGCTGGACCTGGGGGCGGCGCCGGGGGGACGGTGAGGCCCGGGGGCTCGGGGTCCCGGAGGGGCCGGGACACCGAGAGCTCCCGCTCACCCGCCCCGCTGTCCCCAGGCCCCGCGGAGCCGCCGAGGGCCGCGGCCCACTCGGGTTCGCTGACCGGCAGCTGGGGGAGGGCGGCGTCCACGAGAGCGACAAGATCCTCATGGAGAAGGTGGGAGGGAGCGGGGGGACGGGCAGCCGGCACTCCGCGCGGGGGTGGGGTCCGTCCCGGCTCCCATCACAGCCCGGACACCTCTGCAGGGGTGGTCACTGCCCACGGGGGTGGGCCCTGGCCCGGGTTCCCCACACTCCGGCCCGCCCTGGGGATGGCCCCTGGCCCGGGTCCGCCCGGGTCCCCGGGGGGGGGTGGGTGGTCTCTGTCCCAGACATGCGGGTGCCCGACACCCGGGACAGCGGTGGGGGACGGTCCCTGCCACAGGCCCCTCGTGGGCGGTGGTCCCTGTCGGTCCCCGGCTCCCCGTGGGGGTGGTTCTCGCCCCGGGTCCCTCCCCTGCCCCGGCGTGCGGGTCCCCAGGCCCCGGGCACGCGTGACGGGTGGTCCCGCCCTGGGTGTCCCCCAGTGCCGAGTCCCCATCGCCGTCCTGGCCCCTGTCGTTGCAGCGCTGCTGGGACGTGGCTCTGGCGCCGCTGAAGCAGATCCCCATGAACCTGTTCATCATGTACATGGCCGGCAACACCATCTCCATCTTCCCGGCCATGATGGTCTGCATGATGGGCTGGCGCCCGCTGCAGGCCCTCATGTCCCTGTCTGCCAGTGAGTGCAGCCCCCGCGTGGGGACGGCCCCAGGGCCACAGAGCCCCACAGCCCCCCGGGTGTCCCACCGTCCCCTGGGTGTCCCACAGCCCCCCAAGACTCCACACAGCCCCACAGACCCTCAGCCCTCTGGGTGTCCCCACCAGCTGCCAGATGTTTCCCACAGCCCAACAGTCACCTCCAAATCATTCTCCTCTGCCCAGCAATCCCTCCGTGATGCTGCCCACCCCCCATGACCCCTGGTGCCCCCTGTGCCAGGTCAGCAGCCTGGGGGTCACTGACAGGCACCCCAATCCCCTCTGTCCCCTCCAGCACTGAAGGCCCTGGAGAGCTCAAGCCGGCGGGCACTGCAGGGTCTCGTGTTCCTGGTGGGCAACGGGCTGGGGCTGGCACTGGCCCTCTACAAGTGCCAGGCCATGGGGCTGCTGCCCACCCGCCCTTCTGACTGGCTGGCCTTCGTCACCCCCCCACAGGTGAGCCCGGGGGTCCTGGGGACACCCCCAGAGTCAGGGCTCCTGGGGTCCGACACCGGGGTCCCCCACTCACCCCTTCCTCTCTCCTCTCTCTTGGCAGCGAATGGAATTCACTGGGGGGGGCCTGATCTTGTGACCCCCTGCACCCACCCACCAATAAAGGCAATGGCAGGATGGTGACATCATTTCTGGGGGGAATTCCAAGGGTTTGGGGACTCAGCCCAAGGCAGCACTGGGTTGGGGTGAACCAAAAAGTGTTTATTGGGCTGTAGACGGAGCACTGGGAGGGCACTGGGATAGCACTGAAATCTGTACTGGGAGTGCTGGGAGTGCCTTGGGACCCATAGTGGGAGCACTGGGAGCCCTGGGGTCTGTACTGGGAGTGTACTGGGAACCTTGGGACCTGTAGTGGGAGCACGGGGAGCCCTGGGGCCTGTACTGGGAGTGCACTGGAGCTACACTCAGAGCACAGGACCTGTACTGGAGGGCATACTGGGAACACTGGGAGTATACTTGGGGCCCATATGGGGACAGCTGGAGCCTGAGGCTGGCTCTGTACTGGAAGCACTGGGTTCATACTGGGAACACTGGGGATCATGTCACAATCCTGGTTTGACTGTAGGTCGTGCTGGTGTCATACTGAGAGCACTGGGGCCATACTGGGATCCTCCTTGAAGAGCTGTGGCTCAGAGCAGCGTTGTACTGGGAGTGCTGCTGGTGTTGGAAGCACTGGGCACATACTGGGACTGTGGCAGCCCATGCTGGGATCGTGCCAGAAGACCTGTGGCTCAGGCCAGCGTTGTACTGGGAGCACTGGGCGCACACTGGGATGGTGGTGGGTATGCCCACGCTGCTGGTTTCTGCCACATTTCACCATTTTACTCTGGTGTTTCCCCATTTTGACTGTTTTTCTCACTACTTCTTGCCCATTTGTGCCCCTTTTTTGCCCTTTTCCCTTGTTCTTTCATACATTTTTTTCCCATTCTTGCAGTAATTTCTTCCACTATTGCTCCCAGTAGAGCCCAAACCTCTGCCTTCCAGTATGGATCAGTGCCTCCCAGTACAGTCCAGTGCCCTCTCCAGGACTTTGAGTGTGATCCAGGACTCCAGGGTGATTTTAGCATGGCCTAGAGCCCAATCCCAGTATATCCCACCAGCTCCCAATGCCTTTCCACACCTCCCCAGTGGCACCAGAGCCTTGCTGGGGACCTGGGATGGGGCAGGGCACACACACCTCACTCAGCTGACCTTGCTGTGGCATGTCCTGGGGTGTCACCGGGCATGCTGACCCCAGCACACCATCCGATGGCCACACCTCCCATGTGAGGCCCCCTGGCCAGTGGAGCCCCACCACTTTCCCACTGGCCTTGCCACAGACTCATTGATGGCTTCAGAGGCCACCTAAAAACAGAGATTAGACAGGAGTAAGGGCATAAAGGTTGGTATTCATTTGAAAGGCCTTCAAAGGTACCCCTGGGGAGCCAGAGGCCACTGCCAAGATGGACCCCGAGATGGACCCCAGCTCATGAGTTCCTCACACTTCTATAGGTTTGGTTCTTTTGCATATCAGGGTTAATTCTCCAATTAAAGCTTCAGTTTAATGATGTCGTTTCCCCAAGCTCACTCCCCTCTTAAGACCTTTACACATTTTGGGCCTAGGACGGTCTGGGTGTCCTTGGAGAGTAGGCTTGGAGAGGCTTTGTTCTGTCTGCCTGGCACGGAGAGCAGAAATGAACAGGCTACAGGAAAGCTCAGAGTTACACACTGGGCAGTGCAGGATTTGAAAAATATTAAAGTTAAAACCTAAGGTGTCACATCCAGGCTGGAAAATCCCTCCCAGCCCGTGGAGTCCCAGCTGTGCCCAATGCCCACCTTGTCCCCAGCCCAGAGCTCTGAGTGCCACCTCCAGCCCTTCCTTGAGTCCATCCCTCCAGGGATGGGCACTCCAAACCTCCCTGGGCAGCTCTTTCCAAGGCCTGACCTCCCTTTCCATGCAGAAATTCCTGCTGATGTCCACCCTGAGCCTCCCCTGGCCCAGCCTGAGGCCGTTCCCTCTCCTCCTGTCCCTGTTCCCTGGGAGCAGAGCCCGACCCCCCCGGCTGCCCCCTCCTGTTACCAACAATCAGTAAAAATGAACCTCCCTCACACCAGTGCAGCATTAAGAAGCAGCCGTTCTTCATTCAGCTGCAGGCGTGAGGGGATATCTCCTCTGAATACCGTGCATGCTGAGCACAGAGAAGGCTCCTGTTCATAGGCTGTACTTTACATGCATGCTCACAGCTTTTCCCAGAAGAAACAGATGGTAACTATTTCCCTGAAGTCATTAACACACATTTTCTCCCACCAGCACATGTATTCTTATGTCCTGGGGGTGTCATTGGTGGTCCCTGAGGGCCAGTGACCCCACAGTTGTGTCTGACCACTCAGTGAACTGGTGCTACTGTGCCCAGTAAGGAGAAGGGCTGGCATAGCTGGCCTAGCTCATTAATTTGTGAGGCTTTGAATCAGTGGAGTGTAGTTTCTTATGCCTTTCCTTGGTTAATGTTTATTGTTCTTTTGATTGTGCACTTTCATAGTCTAATGATTTTGCTAAATGATCATTGTATTAACCCACCAGGTGCAATCAATTCTTCATCTGGCAACACTGTCAGGGAGTTGTGCAGAGCCACAGGGTCCCCCCTGAGCCTCCTTTTCTCCAGGCTGAGCCCCTTTCCCAGTTCCCTCAGCCACTCCTGTTGCTCCAGCCCCTTCCCAGCTCCGTTCCCTTCCCTGGACACGCTCCAGCCCATTGGGGTCCTGCCTGGATTGAGGGGCCCAGGACTGGGCAGAGCCCTCGAGATGGAGCCTCACCAGTGCCCAGCACAGAGGGACAACCACTGCCCTGCTCCCGCTGGCCACACTATTCCTGACACAGCCCAGGGACCATTGGCCTCTTGCCCACCTGGAATCATGTCCATGATCCACTGCTCTGGGCTTACNAACCTCCCTCACACCAGTGCAGCATTAAGAAGCAGCCGTTCTTCATTCAGCTGCAGGCGTGAGGGGATATCTCCTCTGAATACCGTGCATGCTGAGCACAGAGAAGGCTCCTGTTCATAGGCTGTACTTTACATGCATGCTCACAGCTTTTCCCAGAAGAAACAGATGGTAACTATTTCCCTGAAGTCATTAACACACATTTTCTCCCACCAGCACATGTATTCTTATGTCCTGGGGGTGTCATTGGTGGTCCCTGAGGGCCAGTGACCCCACAGTTGTGTCTGACCACTCAGTGAACTGGTGCTACTGTGCCCAGTAAGGAGAAGGGCTGGCATAGCTGGCCTAGCTCATTAATTTGTGAGGCTTTGAATCAGTGGAGTGTAGTTTCTTATGCCTTTCCTTGGTTAATGTTTATTGTTCTTTTGATTGTGCACTTTCATAGTCTAATGATTTTGCTAAATGATCATTGTATTAACCCACCAGGTGCAATCAATTCTTCATCTGGCAACACTGTCAGGGAGTTGTGCAGAGCCACAGGGTCCCCCCTGAGCCTCCTTTTCTCCAGGCTGAGCCCCTTTCCCAGTTCCCTCAGCCACTCCTGTTGCTCCAGCCCCTTCCCAGCTCCGTTCCCTTCCCTGGACACGCTCCAGCCCATTGGGGTCCTGCCTGGATTGAGGGGCCCAGGACTGGGCAGAGCCCTCGAGATGGAGCCTCACCAGTGCCCAGCACAGAGGGACAACCACTGCCCTGCTCCCGCTGGCCACACTATTCCTGACACAGCCCAGGGACCATTGGCCTCTTGCCCACCTGGAATCATGTCCATGATCCACTGCTCTGGGCTTACCTGGCAGCTTTCCCTCTCTCTCCAGCCGTGGAGGCTGCCCGGTCCAGCCGTGTCTCCCATGGGACACTGCACACTAACGCCAGTGCGAGGGTCCCCTTCCCACTGTGTGTGCCCCATTCCCTCAAGTTCTGGCGTGGCCACACTGCTCCCCTTGGAGCTCAGACCCCATGGATCATCCTGGCACGGCAGCGGGCGAGTCACAGAGCGGGTGAGTGGGACCGTGTGACAGAGAGTGTCTGGGAATGACAGAGCCTGCCCTGGGAAGGGACCCCTGTTAGCAAAACCCACGGCCTGTAAGGCAAGGAGGCACAAATGTGGCTTACAAGTGGGAAGAATTTGTGAAGAGACACCTGGTTAGTGCTGGAAAACCATACAGATCTTCCCTGTTGGCAGCTGCACAGAACTGGCATGGCTGGATCATTTGTGAGGATGCCAAGGCACAGGAAGAGCTGCTCTGAGCAGCGCGAGTGCCTGGGGACCTCATGTGGATCTCAAGTGGATCCGTGCTGGACCTGGGGACAGCTTCGTGTTGCTTTAGGTCCCTTCCCCAAGGTCAGCGTGAAACGCATACACCGCACCCACCGCGGCCACACCCTCGGAGCCCTGACCCTGCTGTCAGCACTGTCCCCAGCACCAGAGACCCCTGGGCCAGAGCAGAAGGAAAACTCCCCTTCTCAGAGCCAAGAAAAGCATCTTTCTCCCTGCAGCCATCAGGTCACCCAAGCTCAGGAATGCCCTGGATTTCATCTCCCAGGGGAATCCAGAGCCACACGTGGGTGGATTGTTTCCCTGGATGCAGCAGGCACCTGAGGCTCCAGGCAGGAAGTCTCCAAGTGACTTGGTTACTCTCCCAAATTAACACTCTGTTCCCAAAGCTGGGGTGCACTCCCAAGGCCCCCCTGCCGCAGGGGCTGAGGTACCACACTGTGAGCCAAGGAGAGATCCAGGCGGTTCCTGGGCCAGGCAGAGCTGGCACGGGCTGGCTGCGGGACACCGAGCTGCCCTGCCCTTGTGCTCTCTGTTGTGACTCCATGTCCCACCTGGAGCACCTGGAAAACACATCCCCACCCGCACCCAGCGCTCCTCTCCTATTCGAGGTGGTTCAAAAGAAGAGTGGTAAGCTCAAGGCAGCAGCCAGGGAACTAATGTCAGCCAACCTCCCTCTCGCCTAACGATTCTTACAAATAAAGCGCGACCAGGGCCCGGTGACACAACTGCTCTCCCGTTTATTTCAAATCAAACTGCTTATGAGCCGGATGCAGGGGAGACTGGATGTTGCACAGGGACGGGGGTGAGGTGGGCAGCCACAGCACCGCTGCCAGCGCGTGACAGCGTGTGCGGGGTGGAGATGGGCTCTTTTACACAGCACAGGGAATGGTCTGTCACGAGTCACTGCTCGATCACACCACGGAGCGTTACACGGCCAGGATTCACCTGCAGGGACCACAGGCCCCTGCCCATCCTGCCAGCCCGGCGATCGCTCCCCGGCTGGACATGCTGAAGTGAGACGTTTTGGAACCATTTGGCGCTGGCTGTCTGCCTCTGACACCACGTTTGATTAGCGCCCGGGGAGAGCAGCTGCAGTTCATTTCACGGGTTCGTGCGCCGGGCCCGGAGGGGTCATATACTGTCCAGCTTCTTCAGGATGAAGGGAGCTGAGAAAGAAAACAACGTGGGCTCGAACTGAGTCAGCAGCGCGACTGCCGCGAGCTTGTGCAGCACCGCAGATACCCCGACCCCGGCGGGGACACCGCCCCCACTGTGTCCCTGCCCCGGCGGCTCCGGCACGGGAGCGAGACGCGGCACATCCCGGGAGCTCGGGCCCGGCACATCCCGGGAACGGGAGCCCGGCACATCCCGGGAACACGGGCCAGGCACATCCCGGGAACGGGAGCCCGGCACATCCCGGGAACACGGGCCCGGCACATCCCGGGAACGGGGGCCCGGCACATCCCGGGAACACGGGCCCGGCACATCCCGGGGCCGGGACACACGGTCACTCACTGATCCGCAGCAGGGCGACGTAGATGAGGAAGTTGCGGACGGAGGCGAGGACGTCGCGGCGCATTTTCCGCCTCAGCTCCTCCGGGTCCATCTTGGGCCCCAGCCCCTCGATGCGGAACATCCCGGACCCGGACCTGGATCCCGATCCCGACCCCGACCCGGCCCCGGCGCCGCTGGCGGCCACGCGCGGCGGAACCACGTGACCGGACGTGCTGCAGCGTCACGGGATTGGGGAGGGCGCCTGCGCACAGAGCGTGGTGACGGCGCCATTTCCGCCCGGCCGCGCTCCGCGTGTGGGGAGCGGCACAGGGACAGCGACGGCCCCGGCCCCGGCNGGCAGAATTTATGGGCCCCAAGGACGTTTGGCAGAACTCCCAGGGTAAGGAAGAAACTACTAAAGACAGCTCGGCAACTGGGCTGGAACCCGCTCGGCTGCGGGTGGGAACGGGCGATTGCGGCAGGGGCAGGTCCTGGCAGCGACCCAAGGAACCCCCGACCCAAAGCAGAGAAAGGTTGAGCGTGGCACTAATTAGCCTGAGAGAAGGGAGGGAATCATTACCCAACAGAGGGTAGAACAGTAATTAATGTAAACAGTAATTAATGAGAGAACCACGTAACTTGTAGCAAATGAACACAAATGCCTTTGTTTGCTAAAGTGTGTAAATAATGATGGGTTTGATGGTTCTCATGCCGGATTTGTGGATTTGCCACCCAGCAAAATGTAAACAAAGAACTGTAAATAAACTAAATACCTCGACTGTTGCAGTCTGGGGGAAAGAACCTGTTTGTGGACAAGGGAAGGCCTGGCTGTGTGTGTGTTATAGAGTCTGAGTAACAGATCCCAGGATATTTGGGGTTGGAAGGCACCTCTGGAACCCATCCAGCCCAACCCCTGCCCAGGCAGGGTCCCCTGGAGCAGTGGCACAGGAACGTGTCCAGCTGGCCTTGGGATGTCTCCAGAGAGGGACACTCCAGGCCCTCCCTGGGCAGCTGTTCCAGGGCTCTGCCCCTCCATGGACAGAACTTCTTCCTCCTGCTGGGCTGGAACTTGCTGTGGTTTATTTTATGGCCACTGCTCCCCATCCTGTCCCTGGCACCACTGAACAGAGCCTGGCCCCATCCTCTGGCAGCCCTCAGAGGTGTTGGTATGGATTGATGGGATCCCCTCTCAGCCTGCCCTTCTCCAGACTGGCCAGGCCCGGCTCCCGCAGGCTCTGCTCATCCCAGAGATGCTCCAGACCCCAGATCATCAGACAACCAAGTGCTGACATTAGTTGTGCTTTGTTTTAGGGGTTGGAGCTGGATCAGGCCTGAAGCTCACCCAGAGAACTGCACGCACCAGGATCCCACAGTTGTACACAAACATCAGATTTGTTACCCGACATTCAACAAGCCAGTAATTGCACACTGGAGAGAAACACTGAATATTTATGTCAGAGTTGTGTAAACCGGGGTGCTCGGTGTATTCCACAACTGCAGCACACCGAGTATCAAACCCATCATTATTTACACACTTTAGCAAACAAAGGCATTTGTGTTCATTTGCTACAAGTTACGTGGTTCTCTCATTAATTACTGTTCTACCCTCTGTTGAGTAATGATTCCCTCCCTTCTCTCAGGCTAATTAGTGCCACGCTCAGCCTTTCTCTGCTTGGGGTCGGGGGTTCCTTGGGTCGCTGCCAGGACCTGCCCCTGCCGCAATCGCCCGTTCCCACCCGCAGCCGAGCGGGTTCCAGCCCAGTTGCCGAGCTGTCTTTAGTAGTTTCTTCCTTACCCTGGGAGTTCTGCCAAACGTCCTTGGGGCCCATAAATTCTGCCCTGCCCGTGTCCGCTACCAGGGAAATCCTTCTCGCCGGGCTTTGTTAACCTCCCCCAGGCCCGAGGCCGCTGACGCCTGTCCAGCCCTAACCCTTAACGAGGCAGTTCCACCAGTCAGGAATTTGTCTTTCCAACGCCTGGGCACCGCTGAGAGCTCGTTGGCCACTCAGTTTCAGGGATTAAATCTCCTTTTTTGAGGTTTGAAGTGCACAAAGCTGGAGCACCAAAGGAAAGCCTTTCCTAGGGGAACTGTGACACACCCCAGCCGTGCAGTCCTACATGCTGGCAGCACTCGGAGCACCAGGAATGCTGCCTGAGGTGGACATGGCTCTAGGGATGCCTGAGAGGGGCAGGTGAGCAGACAGAGCCTTGTGGCTCCCCCAGCATCCCCACAAGACGGCTGCAGGGCTCCGCAGCCAGCCAGATAGTTTAAAAAAGGGATTTCTCTCAGCTAAGCTGCCTGTGACCCGAGGCAAAGGCAATTACAGAGCAGCTGCTCCCACTGTGCCAGTGATTACAGGGCTAATTGAGCTTTCCTGGCTGCGAGCCCGAGCCAGGTGGCCAAGGAGGAGCGTTCCCAAACCACCCCACAACCAACACAGTCACAGGACATTCAATCCCAGTGCCCGCTGCAAACGAGGGGTAACCTGTCCTGGTCACGGAAGACGTAGCACTGCCCTCCCGAGAACTTTCCAGCAGAGTCCCAGGGGAAAACACAACACAGCTGCCCAGATCCCCCACTGACACAAACTCCTGGCTGTGCCAGCTCCAGGAAACCTCATTATTTACTCTGACAAGTGGCTCTCTCCAGTCTTTGCTAGCAGGAACACACTGGCAGGTCCAGAGCCCATTTTGGCAGAGGAGCAAGGAGTCTCATCCTGCATTTTGTGGCTGCTGTTCCTCCCAGTCTCTCTCTCTGTTGGAAAAGCAGGAGAGGGGCTGTTTTGCCAAGCGTTGCTCTGGAGGAGATGGAGGAATGTGAGCAAATCTGGGCAAAGCCGAGTGAAATGCGGCACAGCGTTGAGAAGAGACTGGAGCAAGGAGGGGACAAAAGTGCTGCTGAGGAGCAGTACAGGTGGGGTCTGCCAGGACACAGACCGGGAAGTTCTCGCCACAAGCTGTTCCACTGGAGCCACCCCATTCTCCTCATCCCTTTGTGAGATGGAGGGATGAGAAACATTTCCTGTGGGAGATGTTCCCGTGAGATAGGCCAGAGATTTCAGGTGTGAAGTGACTGGCAAGGGAGAGAAGGCCTTGGCTTTGGGGTTTGACATTGTCCTGAGCTGTCCTTGAAATGTTTGTGGCAGCTTTCCAGAATTCCCTCAAACCTCCAAACTCCAAAGCTTGGACAGTTCATACCCTGTGTTTAGTCGAAGTCAGTCCCATAATTACAGGGGAATATCACCTTCCATTCCCCGGAGCTACAGGAGGATTACGACCCTGACTGGGCGCTGCCTTGAGGTCTCTGATCAGAACATGGCAGAACCTGTGTGTGGTAGGTAACAGCATGAGAAGCTGACAAAAGGTGCAGACATTGCCACGAGGACAGCTGGGCCTCCCACGTGGTTATGGAGCAGTGGTGTGAGGAAAGGCCAGACTTCCCAGGCAGCTGGAGAGAAGCACTGCAGGCTTCCAGGGGCAAGGCCAGAACTTGTCAGCAGCTGTGTCAGCCGTAGCACATAATGCCCAGATAATACCAAGGTAAAGGTGTCACAAATACTGAATTAGACACAGATCTTAAAAAAACTCCACATGGTAGCAACGGGGAAAAATATTTATAGGCCGATTGCTCCTCTGGGAGGAGACCGAGAAGACAAAGGAAGTACAAGCATTGGGAGCAGAAGGGTCAAGGAATGTGAAGAGGGATTGCAGAGGTGTGCAGATGTTGTGCCAGTGCTGCAAGGAGGAAGCAGCCCAGCAGCCCTGTGTGTGATCACTCTGCTGGAGCATTACCCACAGCTGTTTTGGCTGTGGTGGTGCCAAAATCAGTTGATCAAATCCCTGACAACAATGGAGCATTAAGAACCTGCCATTCTTCATTTGGTCAGATGCACGAGGGGACATCTCCTCTGAAATACCGTGCATGTTGAGCAGAGAAAAAGCTGCTGTATAGATTCTATATTTTACATACATATTCATTGATTTTCCTGGAATAAGCATAGTCATTTCCCCAAGATCATTAACTTGTGTTACCTTCCCTTTGCACGCGCATCCTTCTGTCCCAGGGGTCTCCTGGTGGTTGCAGACCCCAGAGTTACAGCTGAGCATGTGAGGAGCTGGTGTTGCTTTCCAAACACGGAGCTGAGCTGGCACCACTGGGCTGGTTACTCTCCCGTTCTCGTGGTTAATGTTTGACACTATCCCACAGAACAAGCATTGTGCGGTTCCATAGGACAGTGGGTTCTGAAGAATAACTATTGTGTGAGCCCACTGGGTGTGCAAACAGCTCTTCCTTGGGCACCAGCAGGATGCACACCCANCCCCCACTGACACAAACTCCTGGCTGTGCCAGCTCCAGGAAACCTCATTATTTACTCTGACAAGTGGCTCTCTCCAGTCTTTGCTAGCAGGAACACACTGGCAGGTCCAGAGCCCATTTTGGCAGAGGAGCAAGGAGTCTCATCCTGCATTTTGTGGCTGCTGTTCCTCCCAGTCTCTCTCTCTGTTGGAAAAGCAGGAGAGGGGCTGTTTTGCCAAGCGTTGCTCTGGAGGAGATGGAGGAATGTGAGCAAATCTGGGCAAAGCCGAGTGAAATGCGGCACAGCGTTGAGAAGAGACTGGAGCAAGGAGGGGACAAAAGTGCTGCTGAGGAGCAGTACAGGTGGGGTCTGCCAGGACACAGACCGGGAAGTTCTCGCCACAAGCTGTTCCACTGGAGCCACCCCATTCTCCTCATCCCTTTGTGAGATGGAGGGATGAGAAACATTTCCTGTGGGAGATGTTCCCGTGAGATAGGCCAGAGATTTCAGGTGTGAAGTGACTGGCAAGGGAGAGAAGGCCTTGGCTTTGGGGTTTGACATTGTCCTGAGCTGTCCTTGAAATGTTTGTGGCAGCTTTCCAGAATTCCCTCAAACCTCCAAACTCCAAAGCTTGGACAGTTCATACCCTGTGTTTAGTCGAAGTCAGTCCCATAATTACAGGGGAATATCACCTTCCATTCCCCGGAGCTACAGGAGGATTACGACCCTGACTGGGCGCTGCCTTGAGGTCTCTGATCAGAACATGGCAGAACCTGTGTGTGGTAGGTAACAGCATGAGAAGCTGACAAAAGGTGCAGACATTGCCACGAGGACAGCTGGGCCTCCCACGTGGTTATGGAGCAGTGGTGTGAGGAAAGGCCAGACTTCCCAGGCAGCTGGAGAGAAGCACTGCAGGCTTCCAGGGGCAAGGCCAGAACTTGTCAGCAGCTGTGTCAGCCGTAGCACATAATGCCCAGATAATACCAAGGTAAAGGTGTCACAAATACTGAATTAGACACAGATCTTAAAAAAACTCCACATGGTAGCAACGGGGAAAAATATTTATAGGCCGATTGCTCCTCTGGGAGGAGACCGAGAAGACAAAGGAAGTACAAGCATTGGGAGCAGAAGGGTCAAGGAATGTGAAGAGGGATTGCAGAGGTGTGCAGATGTTGTGCCAGTGCTGCAAGGAGGAAGCAGCCCAGCAGCCCTGTGTGTGATCACTCTGCTGGAGCATTACCCACAGCTGTTTTGGCTGTGGTGGTGCCAAAATCAGTTGATCAAATCCCTGACAACAATGGAGCATTAAGAACCTGCCATTCTTCATTTGGTCAGATGCACGAGGGGACATCTCCTCTGAAATACCGTGCATGTTGAGCAGAGAAAAAGCTGCTGTATAGATTCTATATTTTACATACATATTCATTGATTTTCCTGGAATAAGCATAGTCATTTCCCCAAGATCATTAACTTGTGTTACCTTCCCTTTGCACGCGCATCCTTCTGTCCCAGGGGTCTCCTGGTGGTTGCAGACCCCAGAGTTACAGCTGAGCATGTGAGGAGCTGGTGTTGCTTTCCAAACACGGAGCTGAGCTGGCACCACTGGGCTGGTTACTCTCCCGTTCTCGTGGTTAATGTTTGACACTATCCCACAGAACAAGCATTGTGCGGTTCCATAGGACAGTGGGTTCTGAAGAATAACTATTGTGTGAGCCCACTGGGTGTGCAAACAGCTCTTCCTTGGGCACCAGCAGGATGCACACCCAGCCTGCTGTCCTGCTGGAGGGCATGGAGAGGAGGGCACACTGCTGTCCTGGCAGGCCTGAGGGCACCCAGCTGAACAGGCTGAGCTCCCAGCAGAGCAGTGTGGGTGCATCTTCTCTGTGTGTGAGGGCTTTGGCATCTCCCTGTCGCTTCCTGTCATTGGTGAGAAACAGGTTCACCTTTTTCTAGCTGAGAAAAGATTGGGAAGATGACACAGAACATGAATTTCCATTGGTTTACAGACCAACCTCCCAAGATCACACACCAGCCTGCTCAGGACCACGGCAGTCAAGGTGTGTGTCAGGTACAGAGGATGGGCACAGTCTGGCTGCCTCCTCGCTCCAAGGGCGAAACCAGCAGGCAGCTTTGGTTCTGATTTCTTCTTGCCACTACTGTGGGTAATCTTTCTGGAAAACTGTGGGATCTAGGTGGAAAGAAGCACCACTGGCCAAGGAATGGAGCCTGCAGGTGACAGGGGCAGGGCTGCATGCTGGGTGGGATGCAGATGAGAGGGGATGGCTGGGCAGAGCTGCCTGGGAATCTGGCAGAGCCCAGACACTCCAGCTGAAACTCAGGCTTCTCTCCCCATGAGTTCCTCTGCTCCCATGAAGTTGTTGGAACTATGGCAAGACACAGCTGGCGCAGCTGGCAGGAAAGAAATAGCCCACAGAAATGAAAACTGCCCTGATAATTCTTTTTGAGACCTCAGTTGGGTTTCTAGGAGCAAGGAACTCACCACTGGTGGACTGATTCTCCTTGATAAAAATGTTCTGTGGAGCGGCCCTTCAGGTGCTGTCCTGGGGTGTTTCTCCAGGCTGCTCCTGCATCATGGAGATGGCTCTTCCCCAGCTGGAAGGACAGCATGCCTTCCTCCTGGAAAAGGCAGTGCTAGCCTGGCCTGGCCCCTCTGCCCCCGCTGGTAGAGGATGCAGAGGAGCACCAGGGACCTCCACTCCTGGGGCTGGCCCAGGACGTTTATCAGGGATGCACAACAAAGGTTTTCCAGAGGCCCTGGGGCAGCCTGGCAGAGCACCACTGAGAGGCGCAGCAGGTAACGCTGGAGCCCTGGTGCTGCTGCCACGTCGGCCCTTTCCCCCCACCCAAGGAATCGATCTTGGTACAGCTCTAGTGGCAGCTCTTGGCTTTGTGCCCACGGAAAGGCTTCTCCGTGTCTGCCCAGCTCCTGCCACCTCCCTGGGCTGCACGGCTCCGGGCCCATCGTGCCAGACACAGAGCGGTTCCTGCCAGCCCACAGTGCCCCCCAGCCTCCCAGGACGGGGTCAGGGCACTGGTGTCCCTGCTGGGCACAGGACCGTCCCCGGTGCTGGCAGAGGACAGGGAGCAGTGGGTTGGGGCTCGCAGGCGGCGCAGCTGTGGCTCTGCCACGGCCTCTCCACCTGTCCAGACACTGGGGCTGAGCACCACCCGTGTGTGACACGGGAAACCATGGGCTGGGTCGTGGGGAGGGGGTTTCCTTTACCCTCAGAGGTCTCTGTCCCACCAGGCATCCCCAGACAGCCCCTGCCGCCCTGTGCCAGCGATGGAGCTCCGTGTGTGACCGACTGGCTCGAGCCCACCCCGACCCCCTCTGCCTGCCCTGGGTGCAGGGAGCAGGTCCTGAGGTCTGCTCCTCAGGATCACAGCTCCTGCGAGGAGCTCTCCTGCTCCTCCTGTCCCTGCCATGTGCCACACTCAGGCACCACGGCCCTGTGGGGACAGCCTGGGCAGTATGTGTGGCAGCTGCTCCCCAGGGCTGGCAGGAGGCTGGCACAGCACCCCAAGGTGCAGCATGGAGGGGCTGTGGCAGCGCTCCTGCCTCCTCCCCTGCTCCTGCCAGGCTGCTGGGACTGCGCCTGGGCTGCTCCCTGCCCCGGGTGTGGGATCCGGCAGCCTGGGAGGGGCGAGGAGCCAGGCTGAGCACGTGTGGCCAAAGAGCCCTGGCACACAGGGGCCCTGCACACAGGGGCTGGCACTGGCTGGGCACCGTGTGTCCCCAAAGCCACTCTGTCACTCCCTACCTCCGATGGGCAGAAGAGAGGAAACACAACGAAAGACTGGTGGGTTGAGATAGGGTCAGGCAGAGATCGCTCAGCAATGACTGTCATGGGCAAAACAGACTGATCAGGGTCACAGCCTCCTCTGGGCATCCCCCTGCTCCGCTGTGGGGTCCACCAGGACTGCAGGTGGGTCCGTGCCCCCCATGGACCTCCCCAGGCTGCCAGCAAAATGCAGCTCCAGCACCTGGAGCGCTCCTGTCCTTCCGCACCGACCTGGGCTCTGCGGGGCTGTTCCTCTCATGTCTTCTCACACCTCTCTTCTCTGGCTCCAGCAGCCCCTGTGAATTAACATTTTCATTCTTAGCTCTGTTATCCCAAAGGTGCCGCTGCCACTGAGGTGGCACACAGCCTTGGCCAGCAGTGGCTCTGTCCTGGAGCCGGGGGCACTGGCCCCACAGGACACGGGGGAAGCTTCCAGCAGCTTCTCACAGAAGCCACCCCTGTAGCCCCCCTGCTCCCCGAACCTGGCCACACAAACCCAGCCCAGTACCCAGGTTTGTCCCTGTGTGGCCATGCACACCAGCACAGACACCCTGAGCGCTCACACAGACAGCGGCAGTACAAGCAGCCCGCGCCTGCTCCCCTTCCTGGCCTGAGACTGCCATGGAAACACACTGCAGAGAGCCCTGCTCGGGAACTGGGGCTGCATGGGGGCAGGACAGACAGCACCGACCCAGCGCAGGGCACTGCTGGGCGAGCATCCCCACTGGAACGCTGGCCCTGTGCCCCCGGCCCTGTGCCCGCCTCACACGGGGGGAAAACCCCGCACGTTTGCTCTCCCCAAACCCCAGCGATGCCCGCGTTTCCCTGCGCTCAGTTCCTCCCCGGGCGTCCTGCAACGAGCCCTGTGCAATGCTCAGTGTTCTTGCCCTGTGCCTCAGGGATTGTCCTGTACCCCTGCATCTGTGAGAGGGAGAGGGTGGTGTCCCCCAGCCCTGTCCCCCAGGCTCAGCTCCCCTGGGACTGGGAGGTGCTGGATGGGGGCTCATGGCTCTGGCGCTGTCTCTCGGGTTCCCCTGAGGCTGGGGGCTCTACTGGTGTGTACAGATGAACTTTTCATCACCCAAGTCAGTGTTCCCAGGCTGTGATCTCTCATCTCTGAGAGGGCCAGGAGTGAAAGCCGTGTCACTGGACCAGCCACGTTGGAATGTGCCCCAGCCAGCTCACCTGAGGCCAGATAGTTGGAATTTTGCCACCCCTCAGGCAGTCCTGTCCTGCTGTGGCCTGGGACGTGGGGGCTATATCATCCCAAGGGAGCAGGGTGCCTCAGCACTCCTGGTGCTCCAAGGGAAAGCTTCTCTTCCTGCTATCTCCTCTTCTCCTGGGAGAGGTGAATGTGGCCCTGTCGCTTGTGGAGCTGCACCCACTGCTGCGGACCCCCTGCACTTCTGCAGACCCTCAGGTGGCAAAACCACCCCCAGAAGCTTCAGTAGGAAGTGAACAGAAGATGCTGGAAAGCAGCGTCAAAGCCTTGAGGCAAATATTTCGGACTTGTCACCCATTTACCTGTGATCCAGGACAGGGAGGGACAGAGGCAAGAGGAAATGTGACTCCACAAAAACTGCGACCTATAACCACAGCACCTTCTGCACCAGCACCAAGGTTGAACATGACTCCTGGTGTCTTCAGCTGATTCAGAGTGCTGACCTTTGTGATGAAGAGAGCCAGAATCATGCAAGCATGTGGCAGAGAGGAGGAGGGTGAAGGTGCTCCTTGTCTGCAGCCTCACCCTGTGGAGGCAAGGCAGAGAGCCTGGGAACTGGAGCTGGTCCTGAAGGGCCCTGCAAGCAAAACCCTGCAGGATAGAGGCACTGGAGCATGGCCAGGGAGCCCTGGCACATCTGCATGAGGGGCTCCCACAGGGGCTGACAGACCCTCTCAAGGTTCTGGTTTTCTGCTGTGAAATGTGAAGGGATTTCCTCCTTCACAAGATCTTAGCTATGCTTCTTCAGAGCTTTCCAGGCCCTTAATCCCATTCCAGAGGTGTCATCTGGATCACAGGACAAGGAGCTAAGTGGGCTCACAGGGAAAGCTCACGAATGGGCGAGCTCCCAGAGGCTTCATCCTTCACAGACATAGCTTGGCATGCAAGCAGCCACAAGCTGTAACTTTCCAAGTAGTTCCGAAATGTTTCCCAGGACCGAAGGCTTTCTTTCACAGGTCAGCTGTGACAGGATCCAAACCTGAGTGATGATGAATGCTGCTGAGAGACAAAATGTCCCGTAACTTTTTGGATTATTGTTCCCCAGGCCTCTGGAACTGTAACTGCTCAGAGAGAAGAAAACCATGTGCTCAGCTCCACCCCACACAGGCCTAAATGTCACGTTTCGTAGGTCAGCATGGCCTTCAGAGGTGTCTAGTGGGTACCACAATTCACCTCCACGATAAACAACCAGGGCCTTAATTCTTTTTTAATTAAGCATCTGCTTCCTGTGTTGATTGCTTTGAAAACATCACTCAGGGCCACGTGGGAAGGGAGATGTGATGCACGTTGCCCAGGGAAGCTGCATGAATCAGCAACTGATGCAAAGCCTTTTTCTGGGCACTGTTTAATGTTACATTAATTTCAGATGTCAGGCCCCAACCTCATTTTTTTGTCAATTTCAGTGACCACAGGGTAATACTGTTTGTGAAAGGTGCCAAACTTAGTTCCTACGTCAGCAGAAGAGAAAAATAACGCTATTTTTTGTGGGCGAGCTGTTTTGGGAGAGGAACAGTTCCTGGAAAAGGGGCAGAGGGAGCAGGCCAGGCAGTGGAGAACTCGCAGTGCAGAAATGCTGCGAGGGGCCGGAGGGGCGAAGGCAGGGAGGCACAAACCGGGGCTGATCGATGCCTCTCCGCGGGCAGGTCCGCGTGTCCTGAGCAGCGCCGCGCTAAATGCAGCGCTGCGGCGGCGGCAGGGCGGTCACGCAGCGAGCAGGGCACCTTCGCGGCCAGGGCAGGTGCCAGGGCAGGAAGGAAGAGCTGACGGGGGGGATGTGGGACGGCGGTCGCGCATCCCAGCCGGGCAGTCTCCCGCTGTGCGCGTCCTTGGCACCGCCGAGCCCCGCGCGGGGTGTGGGGTGAGCGCGGCTCCGCAACCCCGGGGGCACAGATGGGGAACCCAAATAACGCCCTGCCCTGTCCGCCCCCACCGGCCCTGCCCAGCGGAGCCCAGGGGCACAGAAGCAGCTGGGAACACAAATGTGGGACTCGCAGGAAGGGACATCCCGTGCGCAGTGGTCCCGGGAGACACCCGGCCCCGTATTCCAGGGGTGGCACTGTCAGTGGGGGCCAACACCTGCGCACCCTTCGGGCCATCAACACGCGACAAGCCCTGGGGCATAGAGCAAGAACACTGAGCATTGCACAGGGCTCGTTGCAGGACGCCCGGGGAGGAACTAAACGCGGGCATCGCTGGGGTTTGGGGAGAGCAAACGTGCGGGGTTTTCCCCCCGTGTGAGGCGGGCACAGGGCCGGGGGCACAGGGCCAGCGTTCCAGTGGGGATGCTCGCCCAGCAGTGCCCTGCGCTGGGTCGGTGCTGTCTGTCCTGCCCCATGCAGCCCCGCTTGCAGCGCTGTCCCGAGGCGGGGAGGCTCTCTGTGCCCGTGGGGCAGCACCTGCACCGAGCGCCGCTGCCGGTCCAGCCGGCCAGGGAGCCGGGGCTGCGGGGCCGAGACCACCCGGGGGGCGGGATGCGGGGGCGGGATGCGGGGCGGAGTCCGGGGGCGGCTCCCGGGGGCGGGCCCCGGGGGTTGTCATTGAGATGCCGCCCGTGCCCCGCCGGCGCGGCAGCGCTGCGCTCCCGGCGGCAGGTAACGGGGATCGCTCGGGGCGGCGCGGAGCTCCGCCACCCTCCGGGGAGCGGGGTGGGCGCGGGGCTTCTCCGGGCGGGTCGGGTCCCACCGGGGCGCGGAGCCGGGACGGTGCCGCTGCCGCCGCTGGTTCCGCTCCCGCCGGGTGTCTCTCGTTCGGGGCCGCGGGCTCCGTCCCCCTCTCTTCGCGCTGGGGTGATGGTTTAGCGGTTTCTGCCCAATCTTGCCCCAGACGCCGTGGGCTGGTTCTCTTTTCGGTGCGAGGAAGCCATCGATACACGTGCGCCCCGCTCTCCCTAACAACAAAACAAGAGAACAACAAACCTCCCCACAGTTCTCAGCTGTTGAATTCACAGACAGTGATTTTGACTCCTTAACCATAATGGGGAAAATATTGTGAGAGAAATTTCGCCTGAGCTGGGGGGAGCGGGAGTCAGAGTGACTTTAACGTGGGGATGTCAGGGGCATCGGTGTGAGCATCTCCATCCCCGAGGATGGTGGTCCCCGCAGGGCAGCTGGGGCACGGGGCTCCAAAGGACAGGCAGTGCATGCTCTCTGGCGAGTGTTAGAGGGTTTTACCACTGCCCAAAGCACTCAGGTTTGCTCCATTTACACTCACATGGCTCTCCAAATACTGGAAACTCACCTGCCAGCTCCTGCCCGGGTAACCTGTTCTGGGTGTGTTTGCTGCTGTCCATCTCCCCAGCATCGTGTGTTTTTACTGACAGTCTCACAGCTTCTCGTGGCTCCTTGTTGCAGGTGTGTTTGCTGCAGTCCTGGGAAGCTCCTGAAGTTTCTCCTTCCAGGCAGATTTGGGTGAGACTTAACGTGCCAGTGGGATGTGTGAGATAATCTGAGTGGTCTCAAGGGGCTGTAACACGGGGGATGTTAGAACCCCAGTAGACATGGAGTTCTTGTTCCAGAGGAGCAGACTTGCTGGCCCAGGAGATTCTGCAGATTTAGAGACGGAAATGACAATCATGTAGGCTAGGAAGCTCTCAGTGAACCATTTCCTTCACTTTATCTCTTTCTGTGATTCTGTTCTTGCTCCCATGTGCGGTTCTCTGTAGCCAGGCAGAGAGGCAGATGTTTGGAGAGCTGTTGTACAAAAAAAAAATCCAAGCTGGAAGAGAAAAGAACTCTGGAAGTCTGTAGGCAGCATTTAATTCTCCCCGCTTAAATTCCAGCTGACATTGGCTAGCGAGGCACTTGCCTCATTCCCCCGTCTGTGAATTGACCTGGCCAGTCTGGTGAGAAACCTGTGGGCCAGACTCGGGGGGAAGGCCAAGGCAAGGGCATGCATAAGTGATGGTGAGGACATGGCAAACCCTCTGCCCAGCCCGTGTCCTCTCTGCCTCCCCAGTTCAGCCATCAGGAGCAGGCAAATGGCACACGTTTCCACGTGTGTTGCTGTGTAATTTATCCTGGGTTTCGCTCCCAAAAGGTTTAGTAAATTAGCCTCTAAATTCTTCCTGAGCAATCTGCTAGCAAACAGTTGCTTAATGCTGTTCAGTGCTCTGGGCTCTCTCTCTTTGTGGAAAGCCTGTCTTTCTAAAGCTGGAGAGAAGCTCTGGGCTCTTCTGAAATGGCTCTGTATGTGGCACGACATTCCTGAATCAATATTTCTTAAGTGCAGGTATTTTCCCTTTTGTCTTGTTCTTCCTTTCTTGACATTTGCCAAAAGGCCATGCCAAAGTTGCTCCCAGCACATGTCGAGATCACCTTTACTGACAGGTGTGGAGGAACCTGCTGAGGTGCCTGCCCTGAACATGAGGTTTTTCCTCTGTGGAGCATCCCAGGAAGGCCACGAGAATACTCCAGAGTGCTGAACTCCACTGCTGTGGTTGCTCCCAGACCTGCAGCAGGATGCAGAGATCAGTGACAATATGTGGAGTTCTGCACAGAACCTTTTTTTTTGGGGGGGGGTTCCTTTGTTGGTGTGTTTTCCCCTGTTGTGCAATTTGCCAGTGACATGACAGTGCTTCTCAGAGGGCGAGCTGCTTGACTCTGTGGCACCCATCCACGTGCTCGGAGGCAGCTCTTTTCCTCACCGTGAAAAGGAGTTGTAAGTCAGGAAAGCAGGAGGAAACATTCCTTCTGCGCCTGCAGTTCTTGTCCAGGGAGATGGAGCTGAGGGGAGGAAAGTCCTCACACACTTCCACACCGGTCTATTTTTAGGAGTGAAAGCTATTCAAGAGGGAAGTATTGATTTTCCTCCTTTCCACCTTGAACGTTCTGTTTATCATTTCCTTCAGTTTGTGTGTAATGCACAAAGCTATTCTTGCTTCTCCCCTTGTGCCCCCAACCAGTCGAGGATGTACAGCCTTTGCTGAAACCATTTTTATTTGGCGCCTGAAGTCTTTGCATGCCCAGAAACTCATAATTTAAAACTAGTTCTGCTCTTTGGGAGCCAGAGTGTGTCTGTGTAAAACCTCACCACTGTCAGCTCAGAGAGGAAAGTGGGGACATGCAGGTGCAGAATCTCTCCTGCCTTCCCTGGGCTGACAAGGGCTACATTCTCTTGCTGGCTGTTCTTGATTTACAGCAGCTGGATGGAGCGTGGAGCTGGTTGTTGGTTTTTTGGGGTTTTTTTTAAAAGTGGGGTTTGTTTGCTTATTATGGTGGGTTTGGTTTTTTTTTTAGTTTTTTTTTTGTTTTTTTCCTAGTAGCACCTGTCTATATGCAAAAACCTGGGTCTGCAATAGTATTAAAAAGCATCTGTGCTTTTTTTCATTATTTTTTTTCTGGGGCTGTGGTGCTGATGGTTAATCTTTCTGGTATGACACAGAAGTACTGAACCTCACAGGCTTGTGGCACAGCACAGGTTCTCTTCCTGAAGCAGGGACGGCTGGAGGACCAGCCTGGCCACCCTACAGGGCAGAAGTAGTTGTGCCTCTGGGCCTGGGAGCCATCAGATGGCAGCTGACCTGAGGGTGGGGGGGATGACCTGGTCTGCAGGGAGCTCAATGCCATTAGTGACGTCTGGCAGTGCCACACCGTGTCACACAGTGCTGTGGGAGTGCTTCCTGTGTGCTGCTGTCATGGGCGAGGGGACTGCCCGTGGCACACGGGGATACTCGTGGCCAGGGGGACGAGCCAGGTCCGGACCCTCCTCGGGCAGCAGTGTCCCCAGCTGTGCCTGTGACCCTCGCAGAGCAGCACTGTGTGTGTGTGGCAGTTTGGGCTGGCCTTCAGTCTGGGCAAGCCCCCCATGAGTGCAGCTCATCTCCTCAAAACCCAGGCAGATATCACAGGCTTAGGAGACAGGGTGGCCATACTGTAGGGTTTTTTTTTTTTGGGTTTTTTTTTTTTTTTTCAAGAATTACATTTCCTGTATATGCACAGTGTGGTGGGAGTGCAGAGTGCCACAGGAGCTTTAACCCCGGTCTTCAGGCTCAGCTGTCTCCCTGGCTGTATCTCCAAGAACATCTTTAGAAGCTGCTCTGTGGAAAATAGGTGAGTTACAGTTCCGTCCTCATGTCTCATCAGAACTGGCTGACCTTCAAAAGCTTTGCTGCAGAGACTCTCAGTCGTGCCAGGAGAGTCTTCTGGTGCAGCTCAGAGCCACGTTTGTCAAGAACGAGCTCAGTTTTCTTCTCGCTGCCTGGGAGGACAGGGGTGTGCTGACCCTGTGGGCAGGAGCAGACCATACCTGGTGAGCTGGGGTGGCCTGGGCGGGGACCAGCCCTGCTTCGTCTTGGAGCTGCACCGTGTGAGGATGTGTCACCAGATCGAGAACCACAGCATGGTTTGGGATGGTAGGGACCTTTAAAGGCCATATAATCCAAACCCCTGCCATGGGCAGGGACATCTTCCACTGTCCCAGGCTGCTCCAGCCCCAATGTCCAACCTGGCCTTGGGCACTGCCAGGGATCCAGGGGCAGCCACAGCTGCTCTGNCGGTCTTCAGGCTCAGCTGTCTCCCTGGCTGTATCTCCAAGAACATCTTTAGAAGCTGCTCTGTGGAAAATAGGTGAGTTACAGTTCCGTCCTCATGTCTCATCAGAACTGGCTGACCTTCAAAAGCTTTGCTGCAGAGACTCTCAGTCGTGCCAGGAGAGTCTTCTGGTGCAGCTCAGAGCCACGTTTGTCAAGAACGAGCTCAGTTTTCTTCTCGCTGCCTGGGAGGACAGGGGTGTGCTGACCCTGTGGGCAGGAGCAGACCATACCTGGTGAGCTGGGGTGGCCTGGGCGGGGACCAGCCCTGCTTCGTCTTGGAGCTGCACCGTGTGAGGATGTGTCACCAGATCGAGAACCACAGCATGGTTTGGGATGGTAGGGACCTTTAAAGGCCATATAATCCAAACCCCTGCCATGGGCAGGGACATCTTCCACTGTCCCAGGCTGCTCCAGCCCCAATGTCCAACCTGGCCTTGGGCACTGCCAGGGATCCAGGGGCAGCCACAGCTGCTCTGGGCACCCTGTGCCAGGGGCTCCCTCCCTCACTGTGTACTGCTTTTTCCTTATGTGTAGTCTGAATCTGCCTCTTTTACTTTAAACCCCTCACCCCTTGTCCTGTCGTTGAAGGCCCTGCTCCAAAGTCTGTCCCCATCTTTCTTATAAGCTGCCTTGAGGCACTGGAAGGGGCTCTAAGGTCTCCCCAAAGCCTTCTCTTCTCCAGGCTGAACAACTCCAGCTCTGTCAGCTTTCCTTGGAGCAGAGGTGTTCCAGACCTGTGGTTATTTTTGTGATCCTCCTCTGGACTGGTTCCAGCAGCTCCACATCCTTCCTGTGCTGGGCCTCAGGGCTGGAGGCAGGTGGGATCTCACCTGAGCGGGGCAGAGGGGCAGAATTCCCCCTCCCCTGCTGCCCACACTGGGGGGTCAGCCCAGCACAGGGGGGTTTCTGGGTCCCAGCACACATGGCCAGGGCAGGGCCAGCTCTCACCCACCAGCACCCCCAAGTCCTTCTCCCAGGGAGGCTCTTGATCCGTTCATCCCTCGGCCAGCGGCCATCCAACTCACTGCTGGTGGGCATCCATTACAAGAAGTGCTTGGAAACAGGCTTCCAGGAGCCCCTGTGAGTGAAGTTATGGGTGGACAGCATCCAGGGTTTTACAGCAGCTTATGGCAACCTCTGGTCAGGCCTTTCTCTGTCGGCGGGTGCAGGAGACCTGCTGTCCCCAGCGCTGCTCCTGCCTCCACGCTCTGGTGCGAGGCAGCGCCTTCAAACAAAGGTGTCATAGCCAAACTACCAGAAAAACTTCTGCCCATCAGAAAATTTCAGTTTGATGAATTAATACTTTCCATGAAATATTGAAGTATTCTCCTGTGGGAGTGGGTTTGGGTTTTTTTCCATGCTGGTCAGATCTGTGCTGTGCACGTCCTGACACTGCTGGCAGCTCTGCTGTGGGCCCTGCCCTTCAGGTCTGCTTTGCTCCTGAAGACCCAGAGGCACCCCCCCGGGTTTCCTTCCAGACACTGAGCTGTGGCTCTCCAGAAGGGTCAGGTGGCCATGACAATCCCCGTCGAGTTAGTTCCCTCTGGCCGAGTTGAAGGATCTCTGTGTGTCAGGATCCCAGCTCAAGCTGCTTAGCGGTGTGCTCAGGGGCTTGGCTCAAAAGTAGCTGCAGAAGGGCAGGTGGGAGCAGGGCCCGGGCTGGAGCTGCCGTGGGACATCCCAGGGTGGGCAGAGGTGCCAGCTGCGTGTGCAGGGGGGGTGACCCTGTCCTGCCCCGCGTGCCTGGCTCATGGGGTGCCCCGAGGGTGCTGTGGGGACAGAGGCTGCTCCTGGTGTTGTGCACTGTTTTAGGGAAATACCTGCCAAGCTGCCTCCTCTAAGACACCTGTTGTTTGGCCCAAACATTCCATTTTCCTGAAAGGACAACGTGGGTTTTTCTCCTTAGTATTCCATCTGGGGTTTTTAAATGTTTGTGTTTGTTCTTCAGTCTTGTCCTCCTTATCCTGCAGGTTAAGAGACTTTTTCTGGAAATTCTGTTTTGTGAAGCCCAGAGAGAGAAGTCTGTCCTTTCTGCAGAGCAGTGAAGGGGAGGGGGTGAGGGGTGGGGGTGCAGAGGGAGGTGGTGAGGAAGCACCGGGGAACGAGCGATGGTGGCGCATCAGCGGCTCCCCAGCACCCGGACACGGAGCCCTGGGCAGGACGGAGCCCCTGCAGGCAGCGTTCCCATGGCTCAGAGGGAACGTTCGGGTGTTTGGAGGGGAGTGGGAAAGCCAGAGCACTTGGTGCTGCTGAGCAGAGAGGTGGAGTCAAGGAGGCGAAGGCTGCAGCCGCTGCCCCACGAGCGTTACAGACCCCAGCAGGACCCCTCTGCCCAGGCTCCCTGGGTGGATCCTGCGTGTGTGTTCCAGGCTTCTGCTCCTTCTGCGGGCACTTCCTGGTCACCTTCTGAAAAGGGGTCAGATTTCCCATCCTATCAGCTGTAATGTCTGGAAACACAGCTGGATCAAAAGGTCCCCATTTGTGGTTCAGAGATGCTTCTCCGGAACGGATGTAGGAGCAGTGTGGCTGAAGGAGTAAGTTGAGTTGTGTTGTATAAGAAAGAAAGCCCAGAGAGTGCCCCGTGCAAGAACTTCTGAAGGGCTGAATTTCCTCCATTTTCTGCCCATGCAGAACAGGCAGGGAGCAAAACAGGCGGGAGTGGCTCCCTGTGAGGAGCACACCAGCAAATGTGAGTCCTGCCCTCCCTTCTTGGTTAGAAAATGTGAGCTGGGGGAGGACAATGGCCTGGGAAGGTTCTGAGTGGAACAGGTCCAGTTTTTGTTGAGACGAACCTTTCGTGCCTCAGTTGTGTGAGCTTCCAGCCATCTCTGCTATAGGTTAATTTACTGGTATTTCTGTTACAGCACCATTTCTGCCATGGACCAGCAGCCCGCTGTCCAGTATGACAGAGCATGTCCCTGAGGCACAGAACTCCCTGTCCCAGCAGAAGACACGAGGGAGGAGGTCAGGACGTACGGAACGCCTAGGCTGAGCAGAAGACACACTGTGAAAGGTGGATACAACAGTTTTGGGTTTGAAATACAAAGAGCTGATATTCTTCACAACTTGTGGCAGATACAGACATATTTTGTTTCATTTTGTGTTAGGCTCACTGGCAGCCCACAGTTCTTCCCAGGGTTAGAGCTCAGAGTACTGGCAGGGGTTCATGGCTGCAGGCTTCCTGTGCCTTGCGAGGCACGCTGCTAGGGTGTGCAGTTACCACTGATGTTTGCAGTCACAAATATCAAACCAGTTACCTGCTTTCACTGAAGACTCATGGTCTGGTGCACTCTGCTTAGGGGTGGAAAGCTGGCCCAGCCTTTGCACCTCCAAAAGAAGCCCATGGATCCATGAAATCTGTGGAAAAGGAACACAGATGTCACTGTCTGCCGTGGGAGGGTAACGCAGTATGACCATGACAGGGATGACCAAGAGCACCAGGAAGGAGAGGCTGGGTGGGCAGGGGGGTTCTGTGAGTGTCACCACAGGAGGTCCCCTCTGTTAAAGCTCTGGTCTTCACAAGGTGCCAACAGATCTCATTGTGTTACAAATGAGTCGTGAATCAGTGTTGGCAACTCTGAGAGCTGTTCAGAAGAGTTCCTCCGTCACTCGTCATTCTGTTTTCCTGTGATTTCTGTCACTTCCAGGTAAATGGGAGATTTGGAGACTAGCTTAATCCATACACGAAAAGCATGTAGAATAGAGCAAATGGTAGCAAAATGGCTTCATCGCTCTCGGGACGGCGCACCCAGGTAAGTGTGGTTTTTGTGGGAGGAATAGCTACGATCACCTTCGATCACAGACAGCACGAGGCTGTTCCAGTGAGCAGGGGCTGGCACGGCCTGCAGATCTCACTCATTGTTTCCACTGTTCTTGGGAAATATGCACACAGAAAAAGAAATCAACAGCGTTTTTAAGCAGCCCCCTTGGCTTCCAGGGACTGATGTTCCTGCCTTGCTCTGCTGTGGTTTTGTGAGGAAGAAATACAGCACTGCTTCATGTGAAACTTGCTCTTCTCGAAGGTGGGGTCATGCTTCTCTTTGTGGGCCCACATTTTTGGGCAAGAATAGGTTGTATTTACCAGGGATCCTGGCCCATGGCTGCTTTCCTTCCCTGAGGTCTGAGAGTTGACATTAGGGTGGAGTGGACACACACTGGACACACACTGGACACACAGTGGACACATAGTGGACACGTGCAAGCTGGAGTGGATCCCAGCGGAAGCCGAGAGCTGTGCATTCTCTCTCTGCTTTGCTGGATGATGGTGCTGCTGTTTCCTGTGGATGGAGGTCATGGCTTGCTGTGGGGCACACCTGGGCCTCTCTTCTCTGTGACCACTGGGCTGGGATGACTGGAAAGTTGTGGTTACAACCAGTCTGACGTCCTCAACTTTCTGTGGAGCCCAGGGAGTCGCTGCTGGCTGCAGAGCCGGGGACCCGGGAAGTGCCAGCCTCGGTGCAGCACCGCAGCCCACTGAGAGCAGGGAAGTGTGTGGGTCCGGGCCCTTTTGACCAAGAGTCTCTGGTTATATCGTGTGTAATTGTCTCTTCTGACCTCACAGGGAAAACGTGCCGGCGATGGACAGCGCCGGGGACAGCGCAGCCCAGCCCCCCAGCCGGGTCAAAGTCACCGTCACCGTGTACAAGGACCTCGTCCTGCAGCACTACGGCTTTGAGATCTGCCCGAGCCTCCCCCTGACTATCGCCTCTGTCACTGCAGGTGAGCATCCTGTCCTCCCTGCAGCACGGGTTTGAGAGCCCAGCGTGGTCCCAGGGGGTCTTAGGGATAAACTCCTGGTTTGTGGTTTCGGAGGTACCTGGTTGGTGTGTAACCCCTGAGTGCTGCCTGTGGCACCCGGAGTGCTCGGACATCTCCCAGTCCCGACGGTGTGGAGCCAGAGGCAGTATCCCATCAGGATACTGATCCCAGTATCCCAGGATCCCAGTCAGGATCCTTCGCCTGTGCTCGCTCACTGCTGACCTTCATGATGCAGAGAGCTGCTCAAAGGAAAGTTCTTCCTGGTGTTTTATCTGAAACGCAGAGGAAGAATTTTATCTTATCTTAGAGAATTTCATCTTATTCCGCTGTGGCCACAGTGATTTGTTGCTGAACAGACCCTGGGCTTTCAGCCCTGTAACACGGAGAGGTTTGCTGCTGGCTGCTGGCAGTGCTGAAATCAAGCAGATCAACTCCTCTAGCTGTAGAAGGGAGGGGTGTAACTCAAAACCTGTGAATCTGTTTCTTATTTAGATTTTTTTTTTTAATGGATGCACAAAACCATGTGATTTTTACCGGTTGGTGTGGATGTGGCAGCCCTCTGTTTGGGGGTGGCTGGGGCTCTAGGCTGGGACATGTACCCTCTGTCACCTCCCACTTCTCTTTGTGCCCCTTCCTGTGTGAAACATGGTGAAATGATCTGACACTTGTGAGGTGTAAGAAGTGGGGGGTTTTCTACTGTGCTGATTCAGAAAAAATCAACATTTTCCTGAAGCTGAGGCACAAAGAAGCCTGCCCTTCTGACCGTGTCCTTTGCTGATGGGAACCCATGGCTACACAGGTCATGTTTGGTTCCCAGGGGTGGGCTTGTGTGGTGGGCTGTGACAAGGGGACAGGCACATGCTGGAGTGGTTTTCCGTGGGGCACAGGGAAGCTCAGGTGGGGGGCAAGGACACAGGCAGGGACACACTGTCTGATATCAGCACCCAGTGTCCTTCAACCCCTTTTATTTTGCCGTCCAGCGGTGGTTGCTGAGGGAAGCAGGTGCTGGGAGGGAAGAGGAGCTCACAGGGAGTGTCTCTGGACCTGCCTAGTGCTGATGTGGCACTTGGGTTAGTGGTGGTGCTGGATTAATGGATGGACTCCGTGATCTTAGAGGGCTTTTGCAATCTAAATGACCCTGTGGTCCCCTGGTGGGAGGGCTCTGGCTGTGACCCAGGCCGTGCCGGTTGCCCGCAGGGAGCACGGCCGAAGGGAAGCTGCAGCCGGGTGACCAGCTCCTCAAGATCAACTCCACCGCAGTGGACGACGTGTCTGTGGAGCGGGCAGCCAGCATCATCAGGTGGGGACTGTCCCCCGTGCCGGGCAGAGGGGCTGGGAGGGGTGTGGGCCCTGGCTGACCGCGTGTCTGCGTTGCAGGGAGGCCGGCGATGAGCTGCTCCTGACCGTCCTGCGCTGCGCCTCTGTAAGTGGCCCTTCCTTGGCTCTTGGGGCACCCTTTGCCACGGCCGCGGTCGAGGGGTGGCCGGACTGGCATGCAGGCTGTGAGGGGCTGGCCAAAGCCATGAGGGTGCCCTGAGCATCCTCTGCTGTCACACGCACCCTTGGAGGGGGCTTGGGAGGAGTGGGCAGTGACTCCTCACCGCCCCTGGTGCGGGGCCAGGCCGGCTCGTGCCACGGGCTGCAGGGAGAGGCTCTGAGCTCCGCGCACCCCGGTGGGCTCTGCAAGGTCTGGATGTGTGTGGGGGCTCCTCCCAAATCCCATCCTCTGCCCCTGCCACGTGTCCTCAGGGCAGGATGGTGCTGTGGCAGGCCAGGAGGCACGGGCACTTCTGACAGGGGAAGGGTTGGCTCTGCCTGGAAGCTGCGTAGGAGGACGCTGAGGGATTCTGCTACTGTTCTTGGGGACCATCATACCTTACAGGCCATTTGTGCACAGCTCCTGAACACACGTGGTGTCTTGTGAGCTTGATAGGACCCTGTCACGGTGGCAGCAAGGTGGTGTGACAAGGGTGCAATGTGGTGCCTGCGTCACCGTGGGCACTTTTCTGAATGGTTTGCAGCTTGCAGGACACTCTGGGAAGCCCAGCAGGGCGGGGAGGTGCTGCCCGCGAGGGGTCTGCCCATGGCTGCCCGGCTCCCTGAGCGTGTTGGTTTAGGTACAGCCGCACTGCAGGCCGGCTGCTGGCAGATCCCAGCTCTCTGCGGGGTCCCAGCTGCGCTGTGTGACCCCAGCAGCAGCAGCTGGCACCGTGCAGTGACATTGGGACACCGTGCCACATGCCACACACGCTGGGCAGCCAGGGTTGGGTTCAGCAGCTGCCCAGGCAGGTCAGAAGGGCCCGTGGCAAGGCTGGGAGCTGAGGGGCTCCCCAAAACCCCTCTCCGTGGGGCACAAGGCAGCACTGGGAGCAGCCCCAGCCTGTGCCCCTGCCCTCGCTGCGGGCTCTGTTCCGCCGGCCGCCGCTGCCCTGACCAAACGCTGCTGTCCTTTCAGGGTGGCCCCAAGTCGTCGTTCCTGACCGCAGAGAAGAGGGCGAGGCTGAAAACAAACCCCGTCAAAGTGCGGTTTGCGGAGGAGGTGCTGCTGAACGGACACTCCCAGGTCGGGGAGCGCGGCCGTGGGACGGAGGCGATGCGGGGCTCTCCCCTGGGTGGGGTGGTGTGGCTGGGAGTGGACGTGATCCAGGCAGCCGCTCCCTGCTGCTGCCTGAGTGATCGGGGCCGGGGGGAAGCACCGGCAGCTCTGGAGGGTTTTGTCTCTGATGTCCTTACTTGGACTAATGGAAAATGCCCACATGCACCGCTTCTGTCCTGTTCCCCCGTCAGACCTTAAACCATCCCTTCACCACTGCAGGAGGCAGCTGTCATCTCTCGAAGTGCTAATCCATCCATGGTGAACCCACACTGAGGTGTGGGCATGGCAAATCCTGACCCGGAGATGAGAGGTGAACGCTGATGTGTGTGCCAGGTTTATGTGCTGGTTTATGTCCCCTCCTGGGGACAGGTCACACCACGCTCACAGGGTTTGTCACTGGCCACTTTGCTTTGCTGGTAGGTGTGACAGAGCTCCTGAGCTGACAGGGTGGCAGCTTGGTGTCACATCCTTGCAGAGGGTTTCCACAGAGCACCCACGGCTGCCTCTGTACCCGGCCCTCTGTACGGTGAGCTGGGTCCATACCGGGTACTGGTGAGCTCCACCACCTTGCTGCAGGGTGCTGCAAGCCCTTCACCGGGTTCCTAGGGCTGGTAGCAGCCGATACGGGTCTGCCTGTGCTGGTCTCCCTGGAGCAGAGGTGAGAACACTTGTATCTTCCCTGAAGTGTGAACAGCTTGTGAGCGTCTTCTTTCCTTTCTGTGTCACTTTCTAAGCTCAGTGGGGTGAACTGGGGTCAGCTGGGAGTCATTAGCTCTGTCGAGCTTTCCTTTTGTCTTTCAGAATGAGAGAACTCTGTGGTCAAATCCCCCTCTCTCCTCCCCTGCTCATTAGTGCTGTTCCATCATCCGGCTCTGACCAAGCCTTTCTGCTTTGCAGCCGTGATGAACTGCCCACTGGGCCCTTTTCCTTTTCTGTCCCTTCCTGTCTGTCCCTGCTGTTCCTGCTGGTGGAACTCTCCTGATACAGCTCAGAGCCTTCCCAGGGCAGGTGTTCCCTCTCTTTCCCCTGCACACGGGCAGAGGTGCGGGCAGAGGTGCCGTGGGTGTCACCTGCCCGCAGTGTGAATGGTCATCTGGTCATCCCTGCGGGGTGGCCGAGGGGCAGCTGTGCCTCCCAACATTTGCCAGTCTGTCTCTCTGGACCCCGGGATCCTGCCCTTCCCGCCACGCTGCTGCTGGGTGTGCCAGTGCTGCTGCAAGGCTTGTCCCTGCCCTCCCAAGGGCTGTGCTCACATCCCCTGGGGGTCTGCCTGGGACCCTGCCCGGGCAGTGTGGTGGCAGGGCCCTCCCTGGGACAGATGTCTCGTGCTGTTGGGAGATGTGACACCCAGATCAGCAGGCAGGGAGTGGGGCAGGGTAGGATGTGCCCAGGAAGTGGTCCCAGGCAGAGATGCCTGAGAGCTTTGGGCAGGACCGATCGTGGGATGCAGGCAGACCCTAAATCACCAAGAGACCCTGCTTTTCTTGTAGCTGGGAGCTGACCCAAGTGTCTGCCTGGAGGCTCCGTGGGGCTGTGTCAGCCGAGGCTGGGCCCTGGTGCCACAGCCCATGAGGTCTCAGGTCTGTGCCAGTCCCTGATCTCAGGGCTGGTCTCAATGAGTCTGGAAAAGGAGCTCCTGAGAGGTGTAAAGAAGGCACTTCCGGAGGGAACGCTGCACTCTGTGCCTCCCTAAAGCCTCTGTCAGCACTGTGCTGAGCTAATCATCCCTCTGCCAGTGCAGGGGGACACAATCAGTGTTTAGATTGCTATTCATTTAATGAGAGCAGAAAGGTAGGAGAAATTAATTCAGGTGCTGAGGCCCCAGTGGTGTTAGCTTACCTCTTCACCATCTGGATATGCAACCTGCTTTGAGCAGTGAGGGATTAGCACAAAGGAAGAGTAAATAAGTTTGTTGCATATTTATGATTTCTTTCTGGAAAAGCACTATGCACCACAGCAGCCCTGAGTACTTAAGGGCTGCTCGCCTTTCCATGGGCTGACGTACTAAGGCAGCCAAAATGGGCATTATGGCCCTGAAAAACTGTACAGCCTCCTGTTTCAGTAAATATACTGCTCTTGTCATCCTAATGGAGCACGGCTAAGTGATCCTTGTGGCGACGGGAAGGATCCCAGCGGCTGCGTTCTGCAGCTGAAACCCGAAACTCCAGGCTGGGAGCATCAATTATTAATGAGCCTGGCTGCTGTCCTGCCTCCGCTTTCTGCAGACTGATGATGTATTTCTGTATCACGGAGCAATATGCGAGGGACAGGCCCCTGGGGACCCTCGGGCCAGCGCCAGGCAGTGTGTTGTTAGCAGCTGTGCCCTGGGGTGCATCAGCCTCACCCCAGGCAGGAGAGGAAGGGCAGGGCTGCTGGGGCTTTCAGGGTTAATTCATAGTAGCTTCTGACAGCCTTCATTAAAAGAGAGAAACCTCTCTGGGTGTTCTGGCTGGATAATTGGATCTGACCAGGAGAGTGGTGATAATTTGTGCAGATGTTAAGTTGTGTGCTGGCTGTGCAAGGCCCCCTCACATGGTAGCTGTGGCCATGGGAGCTACCAGAGGAGACGTGCAGCTGGTGTAGAAGGGCATCGCTGTCCTGGAGCTGATGGAGGACCCCACGCCTGTCACAGATGTAATACGTTTGGGCTAGTTAGCACAGAGGAGTTAGATCCTGGGGCTGGGAAGAGCTGCAGTGTTCTCTTCTTCTTTCTCAGGGGTGACTGTAGGCAGCTTGAACCCCACAAAATGGGTATGAAAGGAACAAGGAGGGGATTCAGAAGGGTTTTATGTTTGCTCTGGCAGTACTTCCAGGGTGTATGGGCTCTTTATCTAGAGGGACCGAGGCTGTGAGGTTTGTAACGTGTGGCACAGTGAATGAAACAGGAGAGATCGTCTTAGAAACACCATTCTTAACCCTGGGACTCCCTTGACAAGCAGATGAACCCTTTAAGTGACGGGAGTGATGTGCTGGTCCAAGAACATGAAAAACACATGCTGAATAGGAAGTCCCGGAGTGGAGGAGTAAACCTCCCCAGCACTGATCAACCAGAGGAACAGGGTGAAACTGGGAGGAAAGGTGCAGGTACTCTCTACTGAAGGAGTGAGGTGGAGGGCTGGAAGGTGATGCTCCGGGCTGCCCCAGCAGGACAGAGGCCAAGTCCCCAGACCCTTCTCAAAGCACCCAACAGAGATGTTCTCGCTGAGGGTGTCCTCGCCTTGGCCCACGTGTTTGGGACCTGTCTCGGGACACTCTGGTGGCATCATCTCCTGCTTAGGAAGCCCCAGGGTTACAAATCTCAGGGGAATGTGCAGTGAAAGCAGCACTGTGTGTTGGACAGGCTCCCCACGGCGGTGGCAGCGTGGAGGGTGTGGGCAGCGCCTGGGGCGAAGCTGTGGCTGCTGCTGCTGGGATGGTGTCAGTGTGGGGCCTGTGCTGCTCCGTGATGGGTGATGTTTTCTGGAGGCACTGCTGGGTTTTGGTGATGAGCAGGGAGCATGACTTTCTGCTTTCAGTGCCTGCCGGATCCTCCTGTGCCGCTGGGAACGGAACGGTGCTCCCAGGCCACGTGCAGCCGCTGCACTGCCCGCAGTGTTACGGTAAAGGCATTTGTTGTGCTCTCTTTCTGTCATTCTGTGCCAGAAGCCTAATCAGGAATAAAGCTTGGTGCCATGGAAGAGGGTTGCCAAGGTAGAGAAGGATTTTCCTGGATGCCAGGGCTTGCAGTGCCAGGCAGAGCAGCTGGTGCCCGCAGGCTGGATGCCCGAGGGTCCAGCTGCTGCTTTTGTTCTGCAGGGGAGCTCCCTCCTGTTCATGCCCAATGTTCTCAAGGTGTACCTGGAGAACGGACAGACGAAGGCATTCAGGTTTGAGAGGAGCACCACTGTGAAGGTAAGGATGCTCAGCAGGCTGTTCCCACCACCCCAGTCCAAGCCGTTCGGGAAGGTGCGGGCAGGGCGCTCACAGCCTCCCGGGTGCAGTGACCAGCTGGTCTGAAGGGGATTGGTGGCTGGTGCTGGGCACACTGGGTTTTCTGTGTTAAGGATGTTCCCCTCCTCCGGAGACATGAGTGCTGATTAAGCCCTCAGGTGAAAGAGCAGCATGTGAGGGAGTGATCCTCCTGAGTGAAGAGTGCTCCTCCCTCAGGTCACTTCTGCTGGGGCCGTCGGGGTTGCCATCACTCCCCCCAGAGTGCGGCACTGCTCTGCAGAGCCATCGATCCAGCCCTTCCCATCATCTCTCTGCTCGGACACAGGCTGACACACTTCCAGTGCTCCTGGCCTGATTGTTGTAGCTGCTCAGAGTTTGTGCGGGACTTAGTAAGATTTGGCCGTGCCCAGTGGTTGGAGGTCAAAACTTACTTAAAGGCTACGTGGTGTCCTGCACCAGAGCAGATGCTGTGGGAGAGACTCACGATGGACAGACATTCAGGGGTTATCAGGCTGGAGGTATGGTAAGGGGAAACGCAAAGGGACTTCATTTATCACACAGTGAAAACTTTCCTCAGAAAAGGAGGAGTTTGTCTAGTTCATTCAAGCTTCACAAAACCATTGTGGTCTCTCAGGGAAGTGTCTGCAAGTCTTTTGACTTGCAGGGTCTGGAAAAGCAAAATAGTGCAATCAAGCAAGGGAAGTGGTAAGGAAAGGGGAGGTGAGTGGTAGAGAGAGATTTGAATGCCTGTCTCCAAGGGTTTGATTTCTAAAGCATGGATTAGCTCTTCATCTTTGACTTGAGTTTCTCGGCTCTGAATAAGTTTTCCCAGTTTTTAAGACCAGGCCTCATTAGTGCCCTCCAGAAACACCTAAATGAGTAAAATACTTCCTAAGTTAGGTGTTTCTAGAAATTCCTCTGTGGTTTGAGACATCCTGGCTTAAAACTGAGATGAGTTAAACATTTATGCTTGCCTCAAGAAGCTTGAGTGAATCCACGGGCTTCTGTTTCACTTTGTGCTCAGTCATGCCTGAGGTGATATTTTCTTTTTGCCTAAAGTAAACCTTGTCACTTCCATAACAGTTAGTATATTGACAGAATTCTCTATTGCAAGCTAAACACCAGCTTCAGTCAGATTGGCAAGATTTTTACAATCATGCTCTCAAACTATTTTTTATTGGAGAGAAGTGTTTTTCACCAGTTCTTTGTAGTTTCTTCACAAATCAGAGAATCACAAATGGATTTGGGTTGGAAGGGACCTTAGAGACCATCCAGTTCCAACCTCCTACCCTGGGCAGGGACACCTTTCACTAGACCAGGTTGCTTCAAGTCCTGTCCAGCCTGGCCTTGGACACTTCCAGGGACAGGGCATCCACACCCCAAGTGTTGTAGAGTTCTAGAGAGCTGGAAGAACAAACACAGCAAACACTTGGGTCAAGGGTGACAGAAAGTGCTCAACACCACTCAGCTGAAACCTGTAAAACGTTGAGTGTGAGGCAGCTCAGTTCAGGCAGCTCCAGGAGGTGGATTTGATACCTGTGACACCTTGGAGTTTGCATGTTGCTGAACTGTTACCATGGCAAGCTGCAGCTTCCCCACCTTGCGCTGCTGGGACGTGTTGTGCCTGCCCATCCGTGCCGCCCACGCTGCTCCGCAGGCCCGCAGGCGGGAGTCACGCAGGGTGCTGTGTGAGTCGTACTGGTGCCACACCTGAGCTCTGTGTGACCCCTGTGCCCCCCAGGACATCGTGCTGACGCTGCAGGAGAAGCTGTCCATCCGCAGCATCGCCCACTTCGCGCTGGTGCTGGAGGAGCAGTACAGCCTGGCCAAGATCCACCTGCTGCACGAGGAGGAGCTCATTGCGCAGGTGAGCCGAGCCCCCCTGCACCCCACGGCCCTGCAGGGGCACTGCCCCCAGGAACAGAGGCCGGTCAGGGGCAGAGGGAGCCGAGAGCTGCAGGTGTCACCAGAGGGGGGAGCTCAGCCTGGCCCCCAGGGATGCCATCCGCCTCTGCCGTGGTGCTCACCCACATCCCTGGGGAAGTGGCACTTGGAGAGCATCCTGCCCCGCCTGGAGCGCCCACACACAGAGCAGTACCCGGGGGCTGGTGTTGCCTGGAGCACGCAGAGCAGTCGTGGGTGACGCCCTTTGTGCCACCCGTCGCATCGGCCCGTCCGCAGAGGGCTGTTTGAGCCCTACAACAGCGTTAGGGCAGCTGTGCGTGACCTCGCTGTTCACTGCTCCCTGGGTGCTCAGAGCGTTCACCCAGGCAGGGGCCACTTGGATTAAATTCTGAGTCAGTACCTTGTGTCCCGTAAACACGAGGTGAGCTCGTGTAACCCTGCTGCTCTAGCACAGGTCCCGGGCTCGTTCAGTTGGTGAGGAAGCGCCTGCTCAGGTGCCTCAGCTCCGTGCTGATGGGGTTGTTGGTTGGCAGTCCCCTGCAGAGGGGTTCATGGAATCGTATATAGAGCATCCTGAGCTGGAAGGCGCACACAAGGATCACTGAGTTCAGGGCCCTCGGTGGCTGATGCTGTCAGACCACTGAGCACATGGGTCAGAGGATTTCCGCTGGGCAGGATTTGCCCAGAATAAAATATGCTGATGTATAACTCAGCGTCTTGACATTGTATTGACATTACAGTGATGATTCAGGGGTCTGTTTAGGGCTGCTGTGTCTTGTGACTGAGCTCCAAAGCAGAGCAGCCTGCCCCTTCCCCTGCTGTTATCACACAGCCCCAGAGCCTCTGTCCTGGTCACACTGCAAGCGTATGGGATCAGTGGGTATTTAAATGAAGTGGTGCTGTCAAAGGCCTTCTGGGCTACTGCAGGGAGAAGAAAAAAACAGATGAAGAATCAGAAATAAAATTACAAGCCCTAGCAAAGTCTCCTCGTGTTCATTAAGGGCAATCTGCACCATCCCCCTGCCAGTGGCTTTAAACGATTCCTGTGGGTTTGCAGGAGCAAACTGTGGGTTTGCAGGAGCATTGTGCACTTGTGGAGGGAGGGCTTGTGGTCTGATGCCCTCTATCTGTTGCAGGTGGTCCAGAAGAGAGACTCTCATGACTACCGGTGCCTCTTCAGAGTGTGCTTTGTCCCCAAGGACCCCTTGGACCTCCTGCAGGAAGACCCAGTGGCCTTTGAATATCTGTACCTGCAGGTGACACTGGAGCATTCCATGCTTAGGAATCCCTTCTCACCCCATTCTTATTTTTACTTTAAACCAGAGCAAGCCTCAGACTGGCTCAGCTGTGTGGATGTGAAATGGAGAGCACTTAAAATCAAAGCATTTCAATTTGCTTTGCCTTAAAATTCTTGTATCAACTTGTATGCTTGGCTGGTGGAACCCTTAACTGGATGTGTGGTGTCACATTGGTGGTCTCGTCCTGTCTTCTCCCTGACCCATCTGTGCTGTGTTTGCTGCAGAGCTGCAGCGATGTGCTCCAGGAGAGGTTTGCTGTGGAAATGAAGTGCAGCGTGGCGTTACGTCTGGCTGCTCTGCACATACAGGAGAGGATCTACGCGTGTGCTCAGCCACAGAAAGTGTCCTTGAAGTACATCGAGTAAGTGCACAGGTTTCTGTGTTCTCATGTGCCTAAGCCTGGCAGAAGGAGGAGCCAGCCACAAGTGTGGCTTGCGCGGTGTTTAGCTCTGCACAGGAGTGCAGAGGGGACTGCAGCCCCTTGGCTGTGCTGCTCCTTTCAGGGCAGGGTGGCCTCGCGGGTCTCCCCGTCCCTAACCTGCTGAACTGCCTCAGTAGTACAGACAGTGACCCCCTGGGTGTGTCCCCAGGCAGAGGGAGGTTCTTACCTGTCACAGGGGCAGGGGCTTGAAACTGCAGACCTCTCACACAGTGATGGTTACCCAGGCTGCTCCTGCCAGTATTGAGTGCTGTACCTGGGGAGAGGGGGTGTAATGATCAGCTTTGCACAGCCAGTACATCTCTGTGTCCACCAGAAGCATGCCAGACATACCTGCTTTGGGCAGTGACAGATCCTGTGAAGGGTTGGGCTCTGTGGGGAAACGACCAAGAAATGCTGTCAGGAGGAGCAGGCGTGCCATGCTGCATGTTGGTGCTCTGGGACTGCAGCTGCCCTGGGCAAGCCCCGCTCCAGGAAGCGGTGATGAGCTCTTTGTTAATTACCAGGCCCTGGTGAGGTGACGGGCAGTGCCGTGCACTGGTGTGCAGCCAGATGTGCCCAGCTGTGTGCAGGGAGCGGGGGCGAGGGTGTTTAATGCTTGGGCTGAATAAACTCGCCAGCAGCACCCATGGCCCTCATTTTGGGTCCAGGAAACTGAACGTGCTGAAATGTCAGGATCCTGTCACCAAAGCAAGGTCCGTGCAAGGGCAGAATCTCCGTCCTCTGGATGATGAGAGGAGATTGGGGCTGTCCTGCTAATGAAGGTTGTGAATTACCTCCTGTAAAACCATGTGAAAATGGCCATTCTGCATCAAAGTGCACATTGTCCATCCCGCTCCCGACCCAGAGGCGGGTGCAGGTAGCAGAGTGAGGCCACTGGGTGTGCTACAGCCCCCAAGGTTGCCTGGTGCCTCTGCCCTGTCCTGTGGTGCTGGGGCTCGGCATGGCTGGGACCCCCCGTGCTCCCTCCCCTCTCTCTGCCAGGAGGGACTGGGGAATCGAAAACTTCATCTCACCCACCTTGCTCCGGAACATGAGAGGGAAGGACATCAAGAAAGCCATCAGCTACCACCTGAAGCGGAACCAGATGCTGCTGGACCCTCGGCAGAAGGTAGCGTGCAGCCCCGGGTCACAGAGCCCCCGGGGGTGGCAGCATCCCTCGGGGCTGAGGAGGCAGTGCCCGCCCTCCGCGGGTCCCCTCCCTGCGTGTCGCCTGGGGCTTTTCTCCTGCTTCTCGTGCTCTGCCCACGCTCCCTGATCTCCCTGCATCGTGTGTCCTGCTGCACTTTGGGGTGCCAGATGCCCGCTGGGCCACGTGGGACAGTCCATGGACACCCCTGCTGCCTGTCCAGGCTGAGCTTGATGTGTTGGTCAGACACCCAGTCCTGCACCACAGAATGTGTCCCGTCCTGCAGCTGCCTGTGTCTAAACTGTGTTTCCTCTCTTGCCAAACGAAGCACACGCTCACAGCAGCCCAGGTGCGCCTGAGCTACCTGCAGATCCTGGGAGAGCTGAAGATGTACAGCGGGAAGATCTTCAATGCCACCCTGATGGTACGAGCTGCTTGTTTGTGTGATTGGTTTTGGCGTGCTGTCCTGCTGGTCACACGGCTTCCCCCTGTCCGGGGATATCGTGGTAGGTGTTGGTAAGGGGCTCTGCTGGAGTAACCCAGCGTGGTTCCATTGCACTGTGCAGAGCACAGACCAGCCTACAGAATAGTTATGCATGTTTCTTCTAATTGAAAGCTGTGACTCTTGCCCTTCAGATAAACCCTGTCTATATATTTTGTATGTTTTAAAGTACTTGAGAAATCTGGAGAGGCTTCGAACTCTTGAAAAAATAGTGGAAATGCTTAAACCTCACTGTAAGAAAGAACTCTGCTCTTTTTACAAGAGGTTTCTCGTGTTGTTGATTTTTCTGCCTGTCCCTACCTGGGTCTGTGCTGAGCTGCAAATCACAAGCTGTGTCACACAGGGAGCTGGGCAATGTTGGTGGGTCTGTACCGGAGCAAGAACCTCACCCATGGGTCACAGTGATGCCAAAGTTTACACCTACATGCAAATTGAACAATTTCTGCCAGATTATATGTGCGTTAATTCATTTTTTGTTAAGTGTCTCACCCTAACAGAAAGCATTGACAGAAAAAAGAAAAGAAAGCCAGAAATGTCTTTGTGAAGTTTCTGCCCTGCAGCCACAGCAGGTCTCACTGGGTCCATGTGGGGACACCCTGGCCTGCCAGGGGACACTGCTGACAGCAGACCACGTCCTGCCAGCCATGTCTGTGGATCTGCCGGGTGGCTGGTGCATCTCTGGGGCCACCTTGGGCTGTGGGGAGCTGCCAGGGAAAGAGCTGTGAGGGGGCTCCTGCGGCAGCCCAGTGGCAAAGAGAGTCAGTGCTGAGATCCCACATGAGGTCAGGGGGCTGAGGTGATGCCTGAAGTGGCCACCTAAAAACAGAGGCTAGACAGGAATAAGGGAATAAAGGTCAGTATTTATTTGAAAGGCCTTCAGAGGTACCCCTGGGGAGCCAGAGGCCACTGCCAAGATGGACCCCGAGATGGACCCCAGCTCACGAGTTTCTCACACTTTTATGGGTTTGGTTCATTTGCATATCAGGGTTAATTCTCCAATTAAAGCTTCAGTTTAATGATGTCGTTTCCCCAAGCTCACTCCCCTCTTAAGATCTTTACACATTTTGGGCCTAGGACGGTCTGGGTGTCCTTGGAGAGCAGGCCTGGAGAGGCTTTGTTCTGTCTGCCTGGCAGAGAGCAGAAATGAACAGGCTGCAAGAAACCTCAGAGTTACACACTGGGCAGTGCAGGATTTGAAAAATACGAAAGTTAAAACCCAAGGCATCAGAGGGGTCCCTGCCCAGCACAGCTGAGGGGGGTCCTGCCCAGGTTTTATTGACAGGTTTAACCTCTGCCCCTACAGCAGCAGGACAGGGAGTCGTACGTGGCGTTGCTGGTGGGCGCCAAGCACGGCGTGAGCCAGATCATCAACAGCAAGCTCAACATCATCATGAGCCTGGCCGAGTTCCCCAGCATCAGCAGGGTGGAGCTCAGCGAGGAGTCCGAGCGAGTGAGCACGGTCAAGATCTACCTGCAGGACCTGAAGGTGAGCGGCTGTGTGGGGGCAGAAGCATGGGGGGAGTCACTTGCAGCACCAGCTCTTCTCAGAGGCTGAGGGTGCCACCAGTATGAAAGGCTTAGAACAGACTTGGGAGGGAAAGCTCATGGGAAGAACCAAAATATTACTAGAGAGCAGTGATTCTTCCTGCTGAGGAAAAGTGATTCTTCCTCCATCAGCGAGACACACCAAAGGCACAAAAGGCAAGAAAATAAATTACTCTTCCTTGTGCCTCCTGCAGAAACAGACTGAGGGAGACATGAGACAGAGGGGGTGCCTTGTCCTTGAGCAGCCTGTTCCTGCAGACTGTGGTACAAACAATATTTGTTTATTCTAATCTTTTTTACCCTTTTCTCCCCCACACCTCCAAAAAATAAAACAAACAAAAAAAGGTGCTCACTCTGCTGCTGGAATCAAACAGTGCGAAGGATCTCGTCTGCCTCATCGTTGGTTACTACAGACTCTTTGTGGATGCAAACGTCTCCATATTTACCTGGGGAGAGAAAAAACAGCAACTGCACCGTGTCTCAGCTGAAGAAGGTTTTAAAAATCAGCCTTTTTTTGACAAAGGATGGGGAGGGAGTGGGTGGGTGACCCCGCTCCTGGGAAAAGCATTATGTGGGCCTGGGGCTGGGTGGTGGCACCTGCATATGATTAAGGCTGGACTTGGTGATCTTGGAGGGCTTTCCCAACATTCGTGGTTCCGTGATCCTGTGATAGCTGCGGGCTTGGGGGGTCGCAGACCGAGGCCTGGGGTGAGGGGTCACCTGGCAGCTGCCCTGCAGCTCCAGGGCTGCTGCTCTGGGGCAAAAACACCCCACAGGTCTTCCCTTGTTGGCTGGTGAGCTGGCGAGGGCTGAGCCCCCTGAGTGCCCGGGGCAGTGTCTGATCCCCCTCCCCACGCCCCGGATGGGCTGACAAGTGCGTTTAACTCCCAGGGTATGAATCCCGAGCCTGCAGCGACTCTGAAGATTCCTGGGACCTGGATTCCTCCTCGGCATGTCGCACGGACAGGGCTGCGGCGTGCGGCAGTGAGGAGGGGCAGGGGCAGCGGCGCAGCCCCGGGGGGAGCAGCGCAGAGCCGCAGGCTGCAGCGGGTGACCCGCGGGCCGGGGCGGACAACGCCGCGGACAGCACATCCGAGGCGTCCGACTCGGCCAACACCGAGAGCCGAGGGGTCAAGACGAGCGGCTCCAGTGACTCCGTGGATGCGCTGGAGGAAGATGAGTTGGAAGCGTGCTCTTCCTCCAGGCCGGAGCTGTTCCACCTCTACGCGCCCACCGTGCAGGAGATGAGCAGTGCGGACGGCAGCTTCGTCCCGCTGCGAGCCGCCGGGAGCCCCGGCGCGGCGGCCGCCGGCGACTTCTTCTGCTTCCTGCAGGTGCGGCCGGCGGAGCGGCCCGGGGACAGCCCCTCGGAGCGGGGCGCGGGGCCGGGCGCGCCGGAGGCCGGGCTGGCCGAGGTGGGCACCGCGGGCTACTACAGCCTGTGCTGCAGCGCGCAGGGCGGCGGCGCCGGCACGGGGCACGCAGGGACCGGCGACCTCGTCCTCAAGCCGCCCCCGGGCTTCGGGGACTCCAGCTCCGAGGAGGAGTTCTACGATGCCGCGGACAGGCTGAGCCCTCCGGACGCGCTGGCAGGTAAACCCGCAGCCCCGCAGGTCCCTCCTCCCGCGGCCGGCGCTGGGGCGCTGCCTCTGCCCCCGTCAGCCCTCCCGGGGGCTCGCCTTCCAGCTCCTAGTGGTTTCTCCAGGACTTCTGGAGGACCTTTGAACACCCTTTCTGCACAGGCCACTCCTCGGCACCGTTACAGTGACATTGCAGTGGGATTTGTTATCGCATGCGAGCACTGGGTGTTGGGAAAAGTCAGTTTTCAGAGGAGTGGCATTCTGGAATCTCTGCTCTCTTCCTCTCAGCTAAGGAGACCCCAAACCTGTAAAACATTGTTTCATGAACCCCCAGGATCAAAGGTCATGTTCAGGTCAGAGGCTTGTTAGGTAGCTGGGTCAAGGATTCCCAGGGCTGGCAGCTCCCTGGCCATTGTGCTTTCTCCGAAATGAGAGGATTCTTGTTTCTGGAGTAATCAGCTCTTTCACTATTAACTGAACCTCTCAAGAATTTGATTTGTGCCATTAGAACAGTTTTGGCTTTTATATTAATGCACAGTCACTGTACTGTGTTCAGGAAAAACCTGTCATCTCTGGAAATTTTTATCATCTAAATATCCAGCTGGGAACCTCTGACCACGTTTCTGTTCGATGACAAGCCCACAGCTGTGGGCACTGCTCTTGTAGCGCTGCTGCTGCCCCCAGGTTTAACTGGGGAATTACAGCCGTATCTGCCTTCAGGTGAAGCGACTCCAGAGCCCTCATCCCTACCCCTGGCCTTCAGTCCTTGTAGCCTCACACCCAGGCTCTGCCTTTTTCATGGCATCCAGCCTCCAGTAGGTACTTGATCAAGAGAGACCGTTTCCTTTTGCCCTGGGGCGCCAGGCATTGCTGTGGACATTTGTGTCTGTGATTCCAAGCCCTGTGCCAAGAGCTTTTTGGCCCACTGTGTAGGCAGGTGGATATTCTGCTGCCCAGGACTGCTTCCCGATTTCCATGTTTTTTCTTGCCACCAGGTTATGATACAGCATCCTGGGAGGGTACAGAGAGCTCCTCCTGCATCCCAAAGAGGCTGAGGTGCTACAGCTTGGGGGAGACCCCATCGATGAGGGAGAAGCACGGGCCAGAGAAGAAGCTGACCTACACCAAGAGCCTGAGGAAAAGAAGGTCTTTCCTGAAAACTGACTACACCTCTCAGGTCAGTTTCCCTGCGGCTCTCCCAGGCTCTCCACAGCGCTGCTGCTCCTGGCCGCCCACTCAGCCCTCTACAGAGGACACAGCGAAGGACATGGAGATGGGGCTTCCTGTGGCCACCCAGGCCCAGAGGGACACTGCTGGCACAGACCCCTGCTCTGGCCTGATGGACACGGAGCCTGACACCACGGAGACAAAGTCAGTGAGGGAGTGGGTGGTTTCATCTCTTTCGGACGTTCACCATCCTGGTGACCAGTGTGGGGAGAAGGGCCTCCAGCCAGCACACCTGCCTTGGCTGTCCCTGGAGGAAGCTGAGCCCCTTCCCAGAGGTCAGAGTGGAGCTGCTCAGGAAAGCTCCCCAATGGAGACAGATCCCGGGTGTCTGAGCGAGGAGAGCCGTGTGCCCACGGCAGGCTGGCAGACCCAAGGGGCACAGGAGGAGGGGGGTGAGGTGGTGGCCACCCAGCACAAGGCCAGTGTTGTGTCCTCGTCCTGGGATCCAGAGGGGACCTGCCCCCCTGACAAAGCCCTGCTGCTGCCACTGGCTCCTGGCCCCAGCACGGCCCCTCCCCGGGAGCTGGCCCAGGACCAGGGGCCTCTCCCTGCGAGTGTGGAGCCTTCCCCGGCTCCCTGTCAGGAGAGCCAAGCCGATGGTCAGAGCTGTGTCACTGGCAAGGGCAGCGCTGATGGTGATCACTGTGCTGATGGTCAGCACTGTGCCGATGGTCAGCACTGTGCTGATAGCGAGGGCCGTGCTGACGGTCAGCACTCTGCTGATGGTCAGTGTTGTGCCGATGGTCAGTGCCGTGCCAACAGCAGCAGCGATGGGGCCGTGTCCTGGGCGAGGAGCCCACAGGTGGTGAGTGGGGAGACCCTGTGGAAAGTGCACGAAGGCCACGTGGGGTTCCCAGAGGCAGCCCAGCTCCTGGCAGATGGCAGCAGTGCCTCGGGGGTCCTCACCCGCCTCTCCTGGCTCTCGTTCGGGGTGAGGACAGACCCTGTGTCACCCAGCCTGCTGCAGGACAGGGTGGATGACCCACTTGAGCCTTGGGCCTGTCTGAGGGCCAGCGGGTGCGTGGGGGCCAGCGCTGTTAGAAGGAAGATGCCAACATGCCCTGTTGGAGCAGGCTGTGGCAGGGAGCTGCTGAGCAGCTCCGGGCCCGGTGAAGGGCAGCCCACGAGCGATGCAGGAGATGGGGCTCAGCCAGAGCCACAGCCTGCACAGGCTTCTCTTCCCAGAGAACAGCCTGCGGGGCTGGGGAAGGACTCCTGCCTGGCTCCAGCTGCAGGGCTTTCCCTCTCCTCGGTCCCAGTTCCCTTGGGGAAAGGAGCAGGAGACCACGGGGCTGCAAAACACTCCTTTCTCTGTCTTAACCCCGAGGAGGGTGAGCAGACCCCCTCACCCCCCATCCCAGCCGGGCCCTTGGGCTGTTCCCCGGCGCCACGAGGGCTGGACAGCTGTGGCTGCCGGCTGCCCTACATCAGCTGCTTCCCCCAGCCCCACAATCAGGGGGAGCGTGACACCAGCCCCCCCCAGTTTCCAGCGCCCCTCACCACCCCACCCTCCAGCAGCTGCAGCATTCCCAGGACCCCTGGGAGCGGTTTCCCAGTCTCCATTGCTGGGGACGGGGCAGGGCAGGACCCCCACATCCGAGTGCTGGGGCAGCTGAAGGACCAGGCGTGGGTGAGCCCTGCGGATTTCTCCCGCTTCCTGGCCTACACTGCAGAGCTCCAGGAGGTTGTAGGGAAGCTCTGTGGGAACCAGGCAACCCACCTGCACGACCAATGTGCAGAGCAGGGTGCAGAGAGCAAGGGTGCCCTAGGCTGGGCTTCCCAGGACCTGCTGTCCAGCTGCCAGGCGCTCCTGAGCACGGAGCAGCCTCCCACGGAGGTGCAGCGTGCACTGAGGGCAACGTTCGACCGCCTGGTTCACCTGGCAGTGACCTGCTTCCAGGTGACACACTGCCGGCGCTGCAGGCAGCGGCAGCAGGAGCTGGGAGCTGCGCTGGGGGATGTGGTGGGCACCTACCAGCAGCTGGTGCAGGCTCTGCACCAGCAGCTCCATGGGCAGGTCTGCCCTGAGCTGGGCACCAGGCTCCTTGCCCGCCAGCACACGGCCCTATCAGCTGCTGTCTTCTGTCTGCTGCAGCAGTTCAGGGCATCCCCATGGATGTGACAGGCTGGCTGGGGGCACACGAGGCCACTGAGGGGGACAGAGCCCAGATGTGTGCCCTCTGTCCACCTCAGGCTCTCTCCCAGGCGAAGTTTAGCCCAGGATGCCCATGGGAGGATGTGCCCACACCTGTTGGCTGGGCTCCCCAAGAGCAGCCGTGCCCTGGGGTGCTCTTGGAGCACTTCAGTGTGTGACTTGCTCAGGGCTCGTCCCTTGCCCCCCACAGGCCGTGCAGATGGTCAGCCTCACGGTGTTGTCTCAGCTGCCTTTGTCACCCATGGGGAAGGGTGGGAGCCTTTCAGCCTGCCTTTCACCCACGGCTCTCCAGGCAGGCTCTGGACTAAAGGGACATCAAACCCACCCTGGCCTAACGTGAAGGACCCCAGGTGGCTTTTTCCACCTTCTGCAGCTGAGGGAACACAGTGATCCTGTATCAGCTGCTTTTCCTTAGCAGGAGCGGGCTGTCCCAGCCAGGGCAGCTCCTCTGCTGCCGTGTGCTGGTGAGCGAGACAGGCCCTGATCAGCTCCAGCCCAGCCTCAGAGCTGCTCACGGCTCAGTGTCTGCCAAAGGGCAGGGACAAGCCCCGACACCGTAACGCTGTGGTCAGAGCTGTGCAGAGCTGTCAGGGGCTCCCTCTGCGAGGACCAGCCCTGTCCCCCTCCCAGCAGGCGTGCCTCACCCCGGCCACGTGTGAGCTGGAAGGGGTTTTGCTGTGCATCCCCGTGGGGCAGCACTGCGGTGCCCTTGGGTGGAGGGGGCAGAGGCTGGTCCCTCACTGCCCACGTCCAGCCTGGGGGTGTTGGGGGGTGGCTGCCTTTCCCCAGGGCGCTGCTGCTGCAGCTGAGTGTGCTTAGGGTGACAGGGGTCTGCACCAGCAGCTGAGGGCAGGGGTGGGCTGCAGTGATAGCACCACCTCTCCCCAGGCACCGTGGGGACAGGATTGTCCCCTGGCTCTGGAACACCAAAGGGGACCATCTCCACATCCAGCTTGCCAAGAGCCCCCAGGGCACAGCGACAGGCACGGGCCAACTCTGACACCACAACACCCTGAGTCCCTGTCGTGGATTAACCTCAGGTTAACCCTGGCCTGGGTTAAACCACGACAGCCCCCAACAACTGCTCCCGCAGACCCTGCTGTCACACGCCCTTGGGCACAAGCCCCAGGGCTGTGAAAGGGTCTTGCTGTGAGAGAGGAATGAAAACACATAACCAAACTTACCTCAGATGACCTTCAGGTCCTGCTGCCACTGGCCATGAGGTTTTAGGGGTCTTTTGGCAGCAATGGCTGAGGTAATGTATCAACTCAGCTGCACCAAACACACTTCCTGCTGTGGCTGTGGCACGTGTCACTGCTCTGTGCAGGGCACAGCCGAGCCCAGGTACCTCCCAGCAGGAACATGAGGGTCAGGCACCTGTGTGTGTCAGGTGTGCCGAGGTATCGCTCATCAGTAACTGTAGAGATACAATGGGGATCTAAACGTTTTATTTTTGATTAGATGCATACTACTAGCCAAAGGCTTCAACAACTCACCTAGTCTTCACTGGGTTTAAGTTGTTGGGACATAGTGCCCTTAGGAGCTGCTCCCAGTCCCGCATTCTCCTGCAGGAGCAGCACTGTCCTGTCCCATGGTGGGGGGTTTTCCTTGCCCATAAGCTTTGCAATCCTAATTTCACCTTTCTCTGTTTCAATAAAATGAAGAAAACACCTTAAAGCTCTCCTCCCCATCCCAGAGCAAGTGGAGGTGCAGGAGTCACAAACAAACAGCTACAAAGAAGCAAAACTGAATTCCTGTCAGTTTTCACTTGATCCCAGGCTCCACCAGCTTTTGTTTCCTGCACCAAGGGGATGGGGATGTCCAGCACTGCACTCCTGAGGTAGAAGGTGTCACTCCAAGAAGGTCCTCACACTGCTGGAAACCAAGCTGTCTGCTGTGCACAGTCACGCTGGTGCTTCCTGCCTGTGCAGCTCCTCACCATGAAATAAAGCATTTTCTCGGGCAGCAGTGGCGCACTGGGCTGTCTCCACCTGTTCTGCTGTCTCTGGTAGCACGTAGCCTTTTCCAGAGGAAACTCCAGCCCTCAGGGCTGCTGGCCAGCTCCGTGTCTCATAGTAGGTGGACAGGACATCAAAGACTGTCAGGAGCAGAGAGATGTTGAGTCACACACGTGCTGTGAGGATGGTGGCAGCAGCTCTACACACACCCACCGAACACAAGGGAGGTGATGACGGCTGACCCAGAGAGGGTCCCCATGTACCACCTGAGAGCTGGTGCTTGAGGCAGCTCACCTAGGGGCAGACAGCTGTTTTGGAGAGGACTTTAGGGAGCGCTGGGCAAAGCAGTGGCTATGTCGACTAGAGCAAGGTGCCCCCGTGACTGTTTTGGTGACATGTGCCACCTGTTGGTGTCCCCCCTGGAGGGAGCCACACCTGCTGTGCTCCCACCATCACTCCCAGGCACCGAGACCCCACCCCTTGGGCACACAGAGCCCCCAGCCACTTCCACTGCCTCGTGTCGATGGAGGGGCAACACAGTCCTCATGTCAGGGGTAAAAGCTTTGAAGAGCTGGCCTGGGCCATGACCCCCTCCACAGTCACCAGCAGAGAGGCATTCACCTTGCAGAGGTGAAGGAGCAGGAGCACATCCTCTGCTGTGAGCAGGTGTGCCAGCCCGTGGGGGTACAGGACACCAACGCCCCTCCCTACCATTGTCAGGCTTGGCTGAGTGTGGCACAGGCCTCCAAACTCCCATCCCTCGGTGGCCTGTCCCTCCAGCACCCCTCCAGCCCACTGTCCCCTGCCCCGCGCACAGCTTCCCGGGGAGCACGGCATCACGCCCGGCCTTGGGATCACACCAGACTCCAGGGTGTCCCCCGGGACCCTCCAGCCCCGCTGCAGCCCCTCACCCTGGTTGATGGCCAGCGTCTCGGAGTGGTAGTTCCTGGCATTGGGGGCTTTCACCATGTACTCGCGGATGGGGAGTCGGGCTGTCTGCAGGGACTGCTCCCGTGCCCTCCGCAGGGTCAGCTGCTGCAGGGGACACACGGACACGCTGACACACGGCATCCCACGCGTGGCATGAGCAGCCACAGAGCCAAAACCTGCCCTGGGGCTCGTGGCACCCACACTGCTGCAGCCTCTCCCAGCTTGCTGCTGGGCCCAGGCAGAATTTGAGGAAAAAGGGTTGGTGGAGGCAGCTGCAGCACTGGGATGTCTCTGGTCTTGTGAGGGAATGGGGCAGGCACCACCCACCTTGTGAATGCTCTCATCCACCAGCCCTCCCAGCACGTACACCTTGTCCGGATCGATGTCTTCAAGGACTAGAAATAGGACACGCACCGGCTCACCACCACACAGCAGTACATCCCGCAGGACACTGCTCTCCCAGCAGACCTCACTCCCAAGGACAGCGGTGGGCAGAGCCCCCTCGCCCCGGGGGCTGAGGCCTGGGGGCAGATGGGTCCCACCAGCACAGATTGAGCACCAGATGTGAGCACACAGCACGTCTTGTGCAACGTGAGACAGCCTAGGTAGGAACAACTTGCCTGAAGCACAGAATAGCCTCAAAAAGAAATTTCTAAAAGCCAACCTTTGGCCCTGGCTCTCCCTTGCCTAAAGCATGTGAAATATTTACCATTCTCAGAGTCAGGAGTGAGATAAACAATGGCATCCAAAGGAAACAGGTCCAGGTAACTCTCTGGAGTTGTATCCATCTTGAAAACACCAGACAGAGTGAAGCAGCCAGTTAGCCCAAGGTGCATCTGACAGAACAAAGCCCCCTCCCAGACACAGAGATATTCTGGGACTGACACTACTGCTTTGGACATACAAGCTCCTAAAGATCTTGTAGATCCTACGGATCTCCAGTGACCTGGGCTTTTTCTTGTCCAATTGGACAATGTTTCTGTTCTAGGTACTGACAGACACACTTCTAAAAACTCCATTAAATTCTCTCCTCATCAAAAGTTCTCGGTGCTCTGAGGGAGAGCAGCAACAATTGTCTAATTTTAAATAAGATGCAGAGCACAGGGCTGAGCTCCCCCCGATCCCGTGGCCAGACCCTCACCAGATATCCGGCGAAGCCGTCGTTCATGCGGAAGCACTGCTCGTAGATCGGCGTCCCCGCCGCGAACCCCGTCAGGCACAGCCAGAAGGGCCGAGCGGCGCGGCGGTTCGCCCCGTAGAGCCTGCGGATCTGGGAGGCGAGGCGGCCACTCTCCTTGGGGACAGAGCGGGACGGTGCCCCCGAGCCCGGGGCTGGCGGTCCCGCCGAGCTCGGTCACACGCCGGCTGGAAGCCCAGGGCGGGTCCGGCGAGCCCCCGGTGCCCCGCCCGCGGCAGGGACGGGGCACACGCGGAGGGTGGCACGTCCAGGACCCCCGAGCAGCCCCCGGGACCCCCGCACCTTCTCGGTCATGCTGCCGCCCACGCCGAGGTCCACGCAGAGCCGCGGCCCC
>VXAD01011327.1:0-17236 GCA_013399195.1 Dicrurus megarhynchus | reverse complement strand
CGCCGCTGGCGCGGAAGGGGCGGGTACGGGGCGGGTCCGCCCGTTCCCCCGCGGTGCGGCACCGCCCCGCCGAGCCGAGAGCGGGGCCCGCGGAGCCCGGTGCCCCCTGTGCCCGTTCTCCCGCCGAGCAGGTCTGCTCCGGTGCCGGTCCGTGACGGAGGTCTCGGCTATCAGCGGCACAAAGTGCTTGGCGCGCTCTCCCGAAAGTTTCGTCCTGAGGTGGTTTCCCTGTTTGTCGCCGTGTTGAACCAACGGTTCACACCACAGATGCCACAGGCCTGCCCAGTCTGGGGCAACTTCCCAGGGATGCTCCTCCATCGTGCACCACTTGTTTTGTATATTCTAATTCTTTTATCATTATTCTTCCTTTTCTGTCCCATTATACTGTCTCTATGGAGATAAGCATAAGCAGATGGAATTCGGAGAACTAATGGAATTTGGATAGCCAGTGAATCCCCAAAAATTACTTATGATTTGGAAAAAGTGGAAGAATTACATGACCAGCACATCCTTGTGGCTGGAATTGCAGGAAGCCAACCGACTGATGCCTGGCCACATCATGAGCAGGAGCCCGCCCAGACAGCTCTGACCACCTGGAAATCTGCATCCCACACCATATGGCATGCTCAGTATGTAAAATGGGGGAACGTAAGGGGACGGGATACAAGTAACAGCTGGGATCAGCTGTCTTGGCTGTAGCCCCCCGTTTGCTTGCTGTCAGGGCAGAAGCAGCTGGAAAGCCCTTGGCAGGGCCAGCACTGCCCAGCAAAGCCGTAACATCCACGTACGATCAGCATTCTCCTCACCCTGTAAGCAGAGCAGGGCACTGCGCCCACTCTTGGGCAGAAATGAACTCAACCCCAGCGCAAACCAGGATGTCCAGTCAGGTCCAGCACGAACCTGACTGGGCAGTGAGGCAGGCAACACTTCATGGAAACCCCTTCCAGCCCACAGGATAGGGCTTTACTGAAATCCTGCGGTGTGCTGGCAGGGATGGGGGGGCTGGTCCCATGAGGCCAGGGGGCTGTGTCTCACACACGGGGTTAGCTGCAACACTGACTTGTATTTTGTTTCCTGGGAAAGCATCTGTGTTTCCCTGAGGCACTATCAGGAGTATGTTTTACATTTCCCAGCACTACTCTGATAAACTCTTCTCTAGGCCCCGTGCGTTAATGTCACCCTCTGTGCTGGGTGTTGCTACAGCTCTTGACCTGTTTCTCCTTGAACAGACTGGGGTTCTGCCCAAGGTGTTCCAAGCATGTCTCCCCAGCCACTGAACGCACTCTGCCTCCTCCTGGCCCCAGGTTCTCCTCCAGGACACGCCGGTGTGGCCTCACTGTGCCACCTCTCGACCCTCTGTGACTGGGGCAGGTCTCTCTGTGGTGACCAGGGGCAGGACTCCAGATGTCCTAGCAGGTCCCCAGGAATGAGGGAGAAACAAAACTGAGCTGGAAATTTTGAGGCAAAAGTGAAGTTAGTAGTAGACAGGTGGAGAAAACTTTGGGGATCAGACCTGAAGTAACATGCAAGGGACAAGGAATATTTTGGAGGAAAACTGAGTTCCTCTGTAGGGGACAGAAGGAACATTTTGGGAATAAAATAGAGGTCACAGTGACACTCCCAGCATGAAACAGACCCCAGAGGAGGGGCCGGTCCTGCCGATGGACTCGAAGCCTGGGACTGTTGCGGATCCCATCCTCATTGGCACCTATCCTGCACCTTCTAGCACCAGACCAGATGAAGGAGACCTCTCCAGATTCCTCTTTGCCAACGAGGTTTTACTAGCGTCTTTCATGCTCTCAGAACATGCTGTTTAAAAAAAATATTGACATTTAATGTATTTATAAAAATATTATGTCCGTATGTTTATAAAAACTTGAGGAAAAAGGTTCACAGTCCACTAAAGCAGTGGCTTTTGTGGGGAGGAGGGGCCCTAACCTTCCCTGGGTAGTTTTGGAAAAAAACCTGCTGCTAATTGTCTTTAAGAGGGCAACGAGTGCTGGGCCAGGGCCGGGGGGGGGGACCAGGCTCGAGGAGGTGCAGTCCCAGCCTCGGGGCGGGGGGAGCAGGCCCGGGGAGGGAGGTGCTGTCCCAAACGTGGGCTCGTTCCCCGGGCACAGCCCCAGTTCACACACCGAGGCGAGGCACTGCTGCTTTATCCTAGTTTTTTATCCTTGTTTGCACAAGGAGGAGCTGGGTGCACACAAAAGCTGCTCGCCGACCATCAAAACTTTACAGTGTTTATACACTGTACAAAGACATCAGCAGTAATTGATTACAAATTACATCTATTTTCTATTAATTAGTACTCAGCCCGCTGTGTGCTGGTTATTTCTCCCTTCCCACGCTGAGCAGCCCGAGGCACAGCTGTTCTCTCCGTTTGCGCCTGGGTCCGTTTTGCGTCGGTGCTGGCGATCCCCAGGGCCGGCACTGCCCTGCCCCCGGCCCCGCGGGCCTCACTCCCGTGGTCCTCGCCCAGACACCAAATTCCTCTTAGGATGGTCTTCCCTGTCCGTCAGAACAGAGGAGGAGGCAGGCACTGGACGGTCACAGTGCAGCCGCTAGATGGCCAGAGCCCGGCCGCAGCCGCTCCCGAACAAACGCTGCCAGAGCCCGAGCTCTGAGGGCCCCGCGCCCGCCAGGCCCGGCCGTCACGTGCAGCGGCGAACACGTGACCGATGTGGGCGGGGCCTCGGGCGGNCTCTTCGCGTGGCTGCGCGGGCGCTGCCTGGGCCGCGGGGCCGCCGTGGACCCGGCGCGGGACACGTTCGGCGCCATGACCGGGCTGTACGGCGCCATCCAGCCCGCGGACTCCGTGTCCCTCAGCACCCGCACCCACGGCGCCGTCTTCAACCTCGAGTACTCGCCCGACGGGTAGGTGTGCCCGGCATCCCCTCCCGGGTGTGCCCGGCGCTCCCCGGTAGGTGTGCCCGAGATCCCCTGGCTACATCCAGGTATGCCCAGGCATCCCGAGGCGCAAGGTCCCTTCTGGTGACCAGGTGTCATCGCTGTTTTCATCAGCAGCACCCCTGGGCCGTGGTTTAAATAACTGGGGCAAGTTCCTGGCGTGAGGTGTCATGCTGTGCTCCTCCCACCTCACCTGGGTGGAGCAGGGACTCCCTTTCCAGGAGAGGGGCCGGGGGTGACAATCCTGCTGGCGAGTGCCCAGCTCCGGCTGGTGCTGGGGGTACCCCCTGCACCGCCAAATTTGTATTTTGCAAGGTTTTACTGCAAAAAATCCGATTTGCAAAAGGGCAAATAGATATTCCATATAAACCTTTGAATCAGTGTTACTTTTTCTGTCTCAGAACCCCTGGAAGGTGTGGGCAGATGGACCCGATGACACAGGGAGTCTGTGGCCTGACAGGCACCTGCTGGAGGGCAAAACCCAGCACAAACACAGAGTTTTCTGTTCTGCTCCCTGCAGGTCGGTGCTGACCGTCGCCTGTGAACAGACTGAAGTCCTGCTCTTTGACCCAATATCTTCAAAGCACATCAAGACTCTCTCTGAAGCTCATGAAGACTGTGTAAATAATATCAGGTAGGTCAGGAGGGACATTTTAACACAACTCAGCCTGTACTTAGGCTTTACAGTTTAAATCCTCTGCCACTTTCTTGGGATAGAGCTGCAAATAGCAAGAGCAGGAGTCTAAATCCATCACTATTTTTATAATGTAATATTTTTCCTTTTAAATTTAGGGGTTTTAAGATGTTCTGGGAATAGATTTTGAGGTGTGAATTTAAGGTATCTTCTAAAAATATTGCAGCTGCTCTCCATTCAGATTCTCAAAGCAAAAAAAGCCACGCAAAACCCCAAAACACCAACCAACTACACACCAACAAAAAACCTCAACCAAGAACTAAACCCAAACAAAAACTCCCAAGAAAACTGTAGAATATTCTGAGTGTTTTTACTCAAAATAGCCAAATATGATGTGGGGTGCTGTGTTCATCAGATAAGGTGATGGTTTTCACAAGCTGGTTGTCCTTGTCAGAAGACTGAAGTTTTACATCAGCTGGATGTCTGTCAGGAAAGCTGGATTAAAATGTGTGTCTGTCTGACACAAAGGAACTGAGCTCCGTTCTGCACGCAGTTACTACAGCATTACCTGGAGCCCTGCTCAGCTTAATGAGCAGGATTCTGCAACACTGCAGAAGTTCCTTGTAGTAAGCACCAAAGATGCTTACTATTTACCAAAGTTTGGGATTTTTCCCATGGTAGTTGGTTATTCCTGTTTCAGAGTTGTTGCTGCTTTTGCGTGGTGTAGCTCTAGGCTTAAAGGATTTTTAGTGGGTGTTTTTTTGGATGGGTGTTTTGTTCCTTTTGCCTCAGATAGGGCTTTTCTTAATTGAGTGCCTTCATTGAATGACTTCCAAACATAAACCGGCACGCCTTGTCCTTCTGAAAGTAAAGGCTCGTCTGAATTCCAGTGGTGCTCACCTTTGGTCTGCATAGGGCAAGCTCAGTGATTTCATCCGTTGATTTTCTCAGTGAACCAGATAACTTGTGTTGGTATGTTCTCAAACAAGGTCTTGTCTTCACTCGGTGTTTTTGAAAAGCCTTGAATTTGCTGCAGTAAACTCTGGACTGCATTTATTCAGTTTATTTCCTAGCTGTGCTGCTTTCAGCCCCACTGAACTGAGTGTTGTCTGGAGAGGGAACAGGCTGAGTTACCGTGGGGGTTCTGTCTGAGCACGTGTTCCAGTGGTGGATTGGCTCTTGTGTCATTTGAACACAATTCATTAAACACACAAACCCCCTAGAACCCCCCAAACCAAATCAAACCTCTGCTGTGCCTCTGTGTGTTTGCTCGTGTGCTACTGCAGAGGCACTGCCGGTTCATATCCCACCAGTTCTGCTTTTAGCGGAACTTTCACTGGCACACACTGTGCTGTAGGTTTGGAGGGGTTTTGTTTGTGGCTACTCTGCTCATCCCTGCGTTAGCTTACGTTCCTGCCTAAGAACATTTGCCTTGGAGACGGCTGTGAGCAGCCGCAGTGTCTCCCTCCTGCTCCCAGGTTCCTGGATAACCGGCTGTTCGCAACGTGCTCCGATGACACGACGATAGCGCTCTGGGACCTGAGGAAGCTGAACACCAAAGTATGCACTCTGCATGGCCACACCAGCTGGGTCAAGAACATCGAGTACGACACCAACACGAGGTTACTGGTGACGTCGGGCTTTGATGGAAACGTCATCATCTGGGACACCAACAGGTACGTGGCTGTGCTCGCCCCATGGCCTTCCTGCAGCACACCAGGACAAGAGGCAAAGCCTGCCTCCTGGAGTGGGGCTGCAGTGTGTTCTGAAACACTGGGAGTAGTTTATAGCCCTTACCAAGAGCTTGCATCACCTCTCTGGTAATAGTAAATGGCTAGAAAGGAGCTTCTCTTGCTGACGTGCCAAAATGTCGTTCTTTCTTCCCAAGAAGGTTCTGTCCCTGTTGTTGTAGTTGTATGAATGTGTGGCTTCTCCCATTTCATTAAAAAGTAGGGTAAAGACATAAATAAAGTGCTTGAAGAAAAAAGGTTGTGGGGTGAACAGAAGGAGTGATGCTGGGCACATCCTGGACCCTTGTGGACACGATCAGAGCCTTTAGCTAGAGCTGACCACAGCCCCCTCCTGTGCTTGTCTTGCTGTCCAGGTGCACAGAGGACGGATGTCCCCACAAGAAGTTTTTTCACACCCGTTTTCTGATGCGAATGAGGCTGACACCAGACTGTTCCAAAATGCTGATCTCCACCTCCTCTGGTTACCTTCTGATTTTGCACGACCTTGACCTAAACAAGTCTTTAGAGGTTGGCAGCTACCCGATTTTAAGAGCCAGGAGGACCACATCGAGCTCAGGTGAATGCTGGTGAGGCGGTCTGTGGCAGGTCTGTGCTAGGGGTGTTTTGTGGGCTGCTCTTGGCCAGCAGCCCTTGTGTGCTGGTACCTGTGGGCTCATCTGTCTGGTGCTGTTTGCAGACATAACGTCGTCAGGCTCCTCTGGCCCTCGGGCTGTGGGTTCACCTTGTCACCAGAACAACTCAGGGCCGCTCTCGGAGAAAACCTTGTCACGGCCCTCCCAGCGAGAAGGTAGGAAAGATCACTACAAGAAAGATAAATGAAAAGAAATCCTAGACTTTGATTTACTGTATCCAAAGAGGCCAGAGTACGATAGTGAAAAAGTGCATTTTTGTCCTGTGGTTTTTAAAGAATGGTGTTGCTGAGACTTCTATTTAACCAATAAAATCTCATTGCACACCAAACCTGGGGCTCTAGTCAGGTTTCATTTCTGAGAAATCTGGTAAAAGTAACAAGGTCTTTATTTTACTTCAATACGTTGTTGTTACATAGAGGTGCTCCCTTTTCCTCGTGTTTTTCCTTGAACAAAGTCTGTGTGAATGATCTTTAAGGGAAAAAAAGAGGATCCGCTTCCAGAGAATCAGCGTGAACTTGGCATATGGGTGAATTCTTTGTGCATCCCTTGCTATTTCAAGTAAATGTAATGTTAATTTTTAGCTACTCGTGGTTGTGAGATGCTGAAGCATTCTGATGAGAGGAGGCTTACCTGGATGCCAGAGAGTGATGTACCCTGGGGGTGAAAGGAAGAAGGGAGAAAAGCTGCAAGCTGAGCAAGTGTTGGAAGGAATTTGGAGAGGACATCATACAAGTTTGAGAATCAACAGTTCTTATAAAAACCGCACGCTTTAGATTTTTCTGTAATGCTAACGTAGAGCATGAGTGTGGAAGGTTAATGTAGTTGTCAGTGTGGGCTGGTTCAATACAGGTCTTGACATTCAGATTTCAAAAAAAGGAGCTGTTTGAAGTAAGGACTGAGCCCAGTCTGGTGTTGGCTGCAGGTGTTCCTGTAACCCTTTGAGTTTCCGTGTCCTGACAGTGTGCGGTCTGTCCCGGCAGCCATGTGCAGCTGCCGCAGGTGTGACCCCATTTCAGCAGCAGGACAGGTGAGAGAGGTGAAGGTCAATGTATGGATTTCACTGAGACTCACGGTTAATTCCTCTTCCAGGGGGATCACCTAGAAATAGCCTTGAGGTGTTAACACCAGAGGTTCCTGGAGAAAGAGATCGTGGAAACTGCATCACATCGCTGCAGCTGCACCCCAAGGGGTGGGCCACGCTGCTCCGGTGCTCCAGCAACACAGATGACCAGGAGGTAACACATTACCTTGTGTTCTTCTTTAAAATACCTACAGTCAGATGTATCTTTTCTGGGTTTTTTTTTTTAAATGATCTTCCTGGTAGAACCTGCTTCAAGCCTTTTATTTGATGTAGGAAGTCATAAGACCAGCTACAGTTCAGCTGCAAGCTGCAGATTCTGCTCCTTTGACTTGACCAACAATACACAGTAATACTTGACCAATAATAAACAGTTCAGTTACTTTGATTGCTGATGTAAATTTAGGTTGCTTTGGTTTTGTTTGGGGTGGGATATTTTTTTTGTGTCTCTGTGTATTTGTTTGGGATTTTTTTTTTTTGGTTGAAGAAAGCCACCCTTTATAATGGTAACCCTTTACAGAAGTGTAGAGGACTGAGTGGAAGCCTAGCAGATTGGTTATAAATTTTAATGCTGGTTCTGTAAGAATCAAACCACTGTACAACACAGAATTTCTGTAAAATGCAAAACGTTATATTGGGTCAGTTGGTACTGATGATTGACTGAGTTATAACCTCTCTTTGTTCTAGAGTCTGCCTTACTCTCTTTTATTAATATTCATTGGCATTGTTTGTTTTGTGGTTATTTCAGTAGGATGCATGAAACAGAGCTAGGGATGCTTGTCTTGGGGTTGAAGTGGAATCAACACAATATAAACTTTGTCATTGATTTTTTTTGCATTTGTTTTGAGATTAAATAATGAGATGACAAGGACCTTAATGTGTCTCACGAACTGGCTGTAGAGCTGTTCATAACCTTCCTTCAAAACTCTGTTACCCCCTCGTGTCAAGATTCCATTCCTTTTGAAGTCAAAGGCATAAAATGCCATTGAGCTGCTCTATTCAGTCAGCTGAATTTGACTTTATAGATTTAATTTAAATATTTACTAAATTAGAGCAGGTGCCTGGCCAAAGGATTAGGCTTTGCTCTCTGCAGATGAAACCTAGATTGGAAAGCTTATATCTAGCACCCATTTAATTAAAATAGCAGCTTTACTGCTGGGCTTTACTGCAGCTGCTTTGCTTGGATAGTTCATAGGGAGGGAGGTGCTGAGGCAGGGGCCTGCTCTGGGTGCTCACTGAAGAGCAGGTCAGCAGGAGCATCACCCTCCTGTGCCACTGCCTGTTCATGTGAACTGCTCGTTACCTGTTCAGGTGCAGGGGGAGGGAATGTGTGTTTGCAGTGTTTTACTTCTCTTTCAGTGTCCCTTTCTCTGCCTCTCCCTTTAGTGGACTTGTGTCTATGAATTCCAGGAAGGAGCCCCGGTGCGCCCCGTCTCTCCGCGCTGCTCCCTGCGCCTGACGCACTGCATCGAGGAGGCCAACGTGGGCCGGGGCTACATCAAGGAGCTCTGCTTCAGCCCCGACGGCCGCATGATCTCGTCCCCGCACGGCTTCGGCATCCGCCTGCTGGGCTTCGACGCGCACTGCAGCGAGCTGGTGGACTGCCTGCCCCGGGAAGCCAGCCCCCTGCGCGAGATCCGCTCTCTCTACTCCCACAACGACGTGGTGCTGACCACCAAGTTCTCCCCCACGCACTGTCAGATCGCCTCGGGGTGCCTTAGCGGACGCGTCTCCCTCTACCAGCCAAAGTTCTAGGCACACCAGCGGGACCTGTGGATGGATATTTGTGGGTTTTACTTCAGCTGAGTGGAAGTGTGCTGTCTCCAAAATCTCTGAATCCAGAGGAGGTCACAGTTACTGTGGTCTGAGACGTGACGGTGGAAGGATTTTTCAGGCCAGCACCGTGTGGACCTTGGTCCTGTGCCCGTGAGCCCGCGGCCACACGCTGTGTCCCGGCCCCGCCAGCAGACCTCTGCTCCTGCTGCTCCTGTGCCATCGGGCTGCTGTCCTGCTGTGTTTGTACCCTGAGACTTGATCGTTTCCTTCAGCACAACTTGAATGGGCTGTGTGGAACCACGCAGAGGGGCAGGGTGCCCAGGTACCTCCTGTCCCAGAGGAGCTGGACTGCCTCACCTCTGCTTCCTCTTCTGTCACTGAAGCAACTCTGTGGTGATTAGTAGATAATGAGTGCTTGTCTACGTAAGCAACACGGTTAGTTATTCTTACCAAAAGAAAGAAAAAAAAAAAGAATTTTGCTTTCATTTCTATGTTAATGTGGTTGTCATTGGCTAGAAAAATGAATCACAGTGTGGCTTAGGCTGGCAGGGACCACTGGAGGTCACCCAGGCCCACCCCCTGCACAGGCAGGCTCCCTTGAGCCCACCACTCAGCACTAGGGAAGACCCTGCCCCAGAGGATCTCTGTGGGTTGGTGCAGCAGTGCAGCTCTGGCCCCTCCTCTGCCAGGTTTCTGTTGCAGGGGGCTTTCCACATCATCCCACATTTGAAACACGGTGGCTTTCTGCTGATGTTTGGGTATTTCCCACCTGGCTGTTTTTCCACACACACCTTGCCTGCACTCTTGCTGTGGGAGAAATTCATTTGGATGTGTCCCTAGTATTGCCAGATGAGCCTTTCTTCATGTGGGTTGGTTTGGGAGGGGATTAAAAGCAAACCTGTCAACAGTGAGATCTATCTGGATCTAATCAGGCTTACCATCAGGTGTGAAACACTGTAATGTTCACCCTGGTGAAGGGTCTGGAGGGGAAGCCATAAGGAGGAGCAGCTGAGGTCACTTGGTTTGTTCAGCTTGGAGGAATCTGAGATGAGATCTCATTGTGCTCTTGAACATTCTCCTGTGGGGCAGAGGAGGGACAGGCACTGATCACTCCTGTGATAGGGACAGGAGCCAGGGAACAGCTGGAGCTGGGCCAGGGCAGGGTCAGGCTGGAGATCAGGGAAAGGTTCTTCACCCAGAGGGTGCAGGGCCAGGGCTTGGATTCGATGATCCTGGGGGTCCCTTCCAGCTCAGCGTATTCTGTGATTCAATGGTCACACACAAAGTATGAACGCCAGATTTCAGCCCTCAAGTTAGTAGAGCTAACCTTGTAAATTTACAGGTATTTCAGTCTTGTACATCTGTATCAGTTTATAACATTCTCATCACTTACATGTTCCAAGATAGGGTTTTTTTTAGTATTTCACTGAAGTTTTGCAGACTAGTCACACACTCAGTTCAGCAGGGAACTTGACCTGAAAGGACTGTCACCTGCTGGTGTTCAGGTTCACTCTCTCTGGCTCGATGGAGCACACTTGTTCAAAGCTGACTCTTACAAAGCCTTTTGCAAAACGTATTTGGGGATAAAGACAACATTTATGGACGTGAGAGAGCTGGAAAGATAAGCCTGGGGATCCTCCTGTAGCTTTGTATTTATGGTGCAGAAATCATTGAAACTTAATGCTCCTCTGCATTATGAGAGAAAAAATCCCAGGTTTCCTCCTTTGGAGAAGCCTTCAATTCTGTGTGTTTGGTAATCTGAGGGCAAACATTCCTTCTGCTGGCCTGAGCCTGCATGTGGGGCAGGTGGGTCTGCTGGGTTGTTAAAGCAGCTCAGGGCACTTCCCTCAGCTGTGGTTCAATGCCCTGGGAGTGAAGTGTGCAGGAAACTTGGGGACAGGTGTGGGATACGAGATTTTTATGCAAAGGAAGAGCTACAAGGAGTTTGTAATGGGCCAAGCTGTTCGGGGAAAAAAAACAGGTCCTGCCCTGGACTACAGCAGCTTTTCCCCAAGCATTTGCTGTCCCACTGCCAGGCTGCTGTTTTCTCACAGTATTTAATGTTTTATTACACAACATGGAAGGGACTGCAGGGATGTTTGAGGGAATCTTACAGTTCTCACGGGCTTGCACAGTGTTTGTTTTGGAGGTGAAGGAGCACCCACAGGATCGAAGCGGTTCTTGGGTGGGTCTGTCTGTCTGTTTTCAAGGCTGTTTTTGTTTTTCCTGTAGAACTTCCTTGGACTGGTGGATCCCTAGTGACTGTAACGCTATGCCTGTGAATATGCACTGAGTGTTACCTTTTTAATTCTACCTCATGATACGCTGTGTTTTACACCAGTATTGTGCTGAGCTTTGGACACTCACCTTTCTGTATAAAGGACCGTTACCCCCAAGTGACAGATGTGTCACCACTCCTTGATAGCACCTGTGGTTGGCTCACGGGCCCTACCCGGCTCCAGGACCGACAGCTCACCTGGTGAAGGGGTCTGGTCACCCTGATGCTTTTGTAGCGTGTCCAGCAGATGCATAAAATGACAGAATCCGTACATGTGTGCTGTAGAATTGTTACTTAGTTCTTCTGATGACATTTGTAATAAGTTTGAATTAGAGTAAGTAGGTAATCTTAGATTTTGGTCATTTGATTGATTACTCCTTTCCAACAACACTTGGAAGTTTTCCATGAAGGCTTTACCACGTTTTACCTGTGAAGTTCACTGCTCAGTGGCTTACAGCTGACATGCCTCACAGTCATGTGGTGGTGCAAGGGTTTTCAGTTCTCTCTCAGTAACATTACTGAAACAATGAAGTTATGTGTTGGTGAGCTTTGGGTTATTTCTAGGTAGTCAAAAAAAAAAAGTTTATCGTATAGTTGTGTTTCAAAAGTTGAATGCTCAGCCTCGAGAAGTGTATAAAACTGTGAAACAACTGCAAGGAAACATTTCCAAGGGCGATGAAGGACGGCGCTGACAGACGGGGAGGGCGTGGCTTCCACCAGGGGTGTCTGTAACTGGTGTTGCAGCACTTGATAAATTCCACAGCGTTTCTCGCGGGGCGGGAGCTCTGTCGGACTGCACGGACACGAACACGGTGTGCTGTTGGTGCTTTCGTACTCGTGAGAGAGCGCCCGGCGTGCGGCGGGGCCGCTCGGCAGCCACGGATCCCTGCGGGGCGGTCACAGCGGCGGCGGCCGCGGGAGCCGAAGCCGCGTCGGAGCTGGTTTTCCTCGTGTCCCAGTCCGTGTGCTGGGAGCACGTGCGTTCCCGGTGCTCGCTCCCGGGAGCGCAGAGGCCGTTCCGGCGTGCCGGGGGTGCCGCCGTCCACGCGTCAGACAGGGGCAGTCCGGGCAGAAAGGACCGCCACACCATGGGGATAGGAAGAAAAGCACAGCGATAGACAGACACTCACACGTTTGTTTGCACTCTTGGAGTCTTGGGGTAAGGACAGTTCGATGCCTACTACCAGAATTAGAATGTAAACATCAGGTTTTTTTTGGGGGGGGGTGGGTGGTTAATTTAGTGGGGTTTGTTTTTGTTTCTTTGTTTGTTTGTGTTGTGATTTTGATTTGGGTAGCACTGATGTGGAGAAGGTTCTGACGTTGTAAAACACGGGTCTGTTGCTCTAGGACATACCAACTCCTAGAAAAAAAGAACTCCACTTGCCAAATGAAAGCTTTTTAAAAAACATAGTTTACAAGATTCTAAAAAGTTGCAGAGAAGGGAAGAAGTCAACGACCCATCATGTTTTTGACCTGCAGGAAACAGAAACTTCTCATTGGCTGATCTTAGTCAAAGGTGCATTTTCTAAAGCACTAAATATCCTCAGTTAAGTATAAGGTTTTTAATACAGAAACAAATTGTGCATGTAGAGTATTTTGAAATACCTGAGATTTCATAGTAAAAACTGTAGCCTTTTAATACCGTATATGAAGTATCAGAACTGCTTTGGAAATATTGTACTTACAGCCGTACAGTAACTTACTATTTGTGGACAGTTTCTCTTGCTTGCATAATAAACATTTAATAATTCACTGAATTGAAATGTATTTTATTTATGTTAAAAGGAGCCATGCTCACTGGCTCTTGCCTGCCCCCCGAAACTGAGAGGAAAAACACCTCCTACTGCTTAGATGCTGCCATTCTCAAGTGTGTGTCACAATAGTGCTTTTCCATGAAGTTTTTCTGAAAGTGACATATAAGAGTCAAAACTGACTCTGAACCTCAGACCCAGAGCTCCACTATTTCACTTTTGCTGGGGTAGTTGGGCACTGACCAGCTCTGGGCTTGTGCCAAACCCTCACCCTCAACACTTCAGCTTCCCTGACATCACAGGAGCACATAACATCTTCCACAGAGAAACAGGATGCAGATTTATTTTTATTCCATCAAGGAGTGATTACAAAAAAAAAGGTACACTGGTAAAAATCAGATTCTGCCAGTAACAAACATCCAGTAAACATTTTATTTAGAAGCAGATAATCACCACTGGGATACAGGAACTCGTGCTTGTGCCCACCCATTGCCGGCTGTGAAGCTCAGGACTGTGTTTATGATTACAACACACTGATTAGGATCAATTTCGGAAGACAGTTTTAGCAAATGGAAAACTCAAATTCAGAAAAGCAATAGCCCCTCCAAGACTTAAGAAAAGACTAAATTCAAACCAGTTTCTGAAAGCCTTGCTGCTCCCCATCATCCGAAGTGTTTGGGTTTATACATGAATGTATACTTTAATTAAAGAGGAAGCCCTCAGGGAGATTAAAACACTTTTTGTTGGGACCCTCATCTAGCTCAGTTGTCCTTGCTCTTCGGTCCCTGTATCTAAAGCCTGAAGTCTCCTCTCTCTCAATTCCCATGTCTATAAGACACAGTTCTCATATTTCTGTCAGTCCTTTTCAATATTTGCCTACAGAAGTCCTGAAACATGTCTCCAAACACTCCACCTTTCCTGCCTCCCTGCTTCCAAGGTCATCTTTGGCTTTTCGTCTCTGCTATACCTACAGACCTCCACTGAAGCAGGTAACCCAGGAATCTCACCCTGTCTGTGCCACTCTGTCTTGCAGAACTGTTAACAGTACACACCAAGCAGGCAGAACCCCGAGTTTCGGGTAAAACCATCTCGTGATCTGTAATTACACAGAGGGAACTGAGAAAAGACAAGACGCTGCAGTGCAAAAAGCCGTGTGTGAAGTGCTTGAGCAGCTGCAGGAGCTGGAGTGTCCCATGAGCGTTACAGACAGACAGACATCTCCCTGATCCTGTAGCTGGAGGCAACAGAAAAAGCAGCAATGCAAAAAAAAAAAAACAACCTCTCAAAAAGCAGAACAAAGTCCATGTTTTTTAACGAGGAAGGACACTTTAAAGCTTTAGTGAGTTTGCTGTTCCATTCCTTCCACTTTTCCCTTTTCACAGGAAGGCACACGTACACGCACACACACATACACACAGATCCAGCCTGGGCTGAGGTCACATGTTCAGTGCCACGGCTGGAGGACACGGTCACCGCAGGCCACACGTGCAGTGGCTGCAGCAAGCTGAGGTGCAGCTGGGAGCTCTGCACTTCAGTCATCCCCTTCTGGATCAGTCCTTTGAGCTTTACACAATGAGGACCCCAAAACATCTGAAAATGCAGTTCCAAAATCGAGACTTGGAAGATGATCAGGCAATGGAATTGTTTTTCTTCAGCCCCTCCTTGATTCTCATGTTCTAAACATGGGCAGTGGAGCACATCCCACCACAGAGCATTATGGAATTTTGGGAGTGATACAAAGTAATACGAGTATTTTTGTTTTCTCTTTTAGACCTTGTACTTGTCTAGTAGCTCTGTTAGGGGTAAACTCACCTGCCAGCAAAGGAATACTTTAAAAAGTTCATAATAATTGCACCAAGGTTTAAATGCATCACCATTCACCCCATAAATACCGAAGGCTGGGAGAAATTACCTGTCACACGCACAGGCAGTGATCCCCGGGACACTGTGAGTGCCAACACCCCACGAGCAGGACAGGGGTTACAGCAGCTTCAGCAGGAACTCATAGGTGGCGTTGATGATCCCCCAGGACAGCACAGAGCGGTGGTAGTTCAGGTGGGCTCCTCTAAAGAGGCGGATCAGCTTCCTGTCGCGTTCCAGCCAGATCTTCACTAACACTTTGGAGAAGGACTGAAATTCACCACCAATCTGAGCTTGCATGCGAGTTTTTACGACATTCACAGGGAAGAACAAGAAGCCCAGCACGGCGCCCAGCAGCCCCCCGCAGATGAAGTCGTTGACCATGTGAGCGCTGTACGAGGTGGCTTCAGGCAGACACTGCTTGATGGGCCCGCGCAGGCCGAAGAAGAGCACGTTACTGGGCCCGTTTCGGAGCAGAATAGGTACCAATCCCCGATAATACTCCCGCATCCCGTATGCTTTCAGCACCTTGAAAGCCTGGTAAGTGTTTGTGAACTTATCGTGGTGCTTGTAGTCCTGGAGCAGCGTCTGGACGCGCTCGAAGGGCGTGAGCACGGCCTCGGTGGTGCCGGCCAGCGCCGCCGCCGCGCTGCGCGTGAGGAGCTCGGGCGCGCGCGCGTGGCTGAGCAGCAGCGCCGAGAAATCCTCGTAGAGGCCGAACATGAGCGCCAGCGTGGTGGTTTTCTGCATGAGCGGGGGCAGGATGCCGCGGTACAGCGTGCGCAGCCCGTCGCGGCGCAGCTGGCGCACGGCGTCCTGCGTGCGCAGCCCATACAGCTGCTGCCGGAACAGCACCTTCTGGATGGGGAACGTCACCGCGATGTTGGTGAAGGCTGCGCAGTAGCCGCACAGGTAGTGCTTGCCCGAGGCAGCCGCCGTGTCCCGGCTCGCAGACTCCTCGGAGGCTGCCACGGCAGAGCCTCCCGGACCCGTGGCTCCGGCCTTCCCGTGCAGCATGGCTCAGCGCTTCCTCCCTGCACCAGAAACAACCAGCGTGAGAGAGCTGCGGCTGACCCTGCAGCTCTTCCCACTCAGGGCATCACTCAAACATCCTGTTAAAGAGAAGCCCATAAAGTTTGAAGGGGAAAAGCAACGAATGCCAGATCTGATGGATGCTTTGCCATTTCTGCTCAAGTCTAGGAGACAGTAAAGAGGAGCAGTTCTTCCCTTCTGTGCTCTTTCAAACTAAAACAGAAATAAATCAGGAGGAATTCCCCTGGAATTACAAATTCCAGCAGTGAAAGGTTGACTCTCACACTAATAAAATTCTGCGTGAACAAGAGAGAATCTGCCAGAAAACCTAAAAAAACCGAAAATTAAACCAAATACATGCAGCAGCATTACAAAACATGATCCTTACACTCTGCCTCCCCCTGTGGCAGAAAACACCAGATAACACTTTGTCGTGGTTCAACTCAGCCAGCAGCTGAGCACCACCACCCCCACCGGATGCACAGGTATCACGCAGGTGTGATCTCACTGACACAGTGGAGAAATTCTTTACAAGTCCCAGGTCACCGCCATGCAGCCTCCTCTGCATCAGCTCCCACGCTCGATGTCCATGTTCTGCTCAGAAGTTTCAGAAGTCAAATTTGGCTAGGCCCAGGGTCCTGAAGGACATGTGGACAGAGGCAACTTGACCAGACAGTCTGGAGGACTGCAGGGATCTTTACCTGGCAAACCCTGGTTGACAGAAGAATGGGATTATTTACTTAACAATTATGAAAAGACATTTCTGCAGGTGCCCGCATCCCACCCCACAGCTCAGCCTGAGAAAGGTCAGTGACAGGCATGTGAGGCTGCAGGTGGTTCACGAGCCTGAAATTCTCCCCAGCACCAGCAACACACACGAGATTCCCAGGATTTGAAGAAGTGTTTGGAGATAACAGCCCTGCCTGGCTGAGGAGCTACTGCAACAAGGAGGGGAGAAAGAAAAGAGGCGGGAAAAGAAAAGGAGGGGCGAGAGAGAAAGGAGCGGGGAAAAATAGGGAGGAGAAAAGGGAAGGAAGAAAAGGGCGGGGGAAAGAGAAAGGCGGAGAAGGAAGAGAAAGCATGGGGGAAAGAATGGGAATGCCGTTTATTTTCCGAAGCTCCCGCTGCCTTTGATGTGACCACTGTCTCTGTGCCCTGGGGAACCCCGCGCTCCTGCTCCAGGAGGAGTGTCCCGAGCGGCTCCCGACGGGCCCTCCCCGCTCTCGGCCGCGGGAGCCAAAGCTCTGCGCTGCTCGCGCACAGGCCGGGGACCGCGGCCGCTCCCGGGCACGCCCGATCCCTCCCGACACTGTGTTCTGCCCCGCAGTGCCACACCGGCACACCCCGCGCCTCCCGGGGGGATTTCAGCCCCTGCACCGGGGCCCAAGGTCAGTCCGGCGGCAGCGGCTGCGGCCCGGCCGGGCCCAGGGAACCGCGACCTCCTGCTTCCCCGGAGCCTGCGCGGCCGCGGCAGCAACCGAGGCCGCGGCGGGCGGGCGGGACGCACCTGCGGGCGCTGCTGCCATGGCGGGAGCGG